>VYXD01009661.1:222354-398691 GCA_013397195.1 Hylia prasina
AGCGGGGATCCGGGACACACCGGGACCGGGATGTGCCCGGAGCGGGGATCCGGGACACACCGGGACCGGGACCGGAATGTGCCGGGAGCGGGGATCCGGGACACACCGGGGCCGGGACCGGGATGTGCCCGGAACGGGGATCCGCGTCTGGGTCCGCAATGTGCCGGTGGAAGTGATCCCGGACACACAGAACCGGGGACCGAGGGATATGCCCGGGGGCTCCCTACACACCGAATCCTGGACCCGGGATGTGCCCGGAGGGTCTCTGTTCCACACCGAACCCGGTGTCGGGATGTGCCCGGTCGGGACGTGCCCGGGGGGATCTGTTACACACCGGGACACTCTGGAAACAGCCCGTTTGCGGGGCTCATCTCGTATCGCAAAACCCGTGCGGGGGAGCCCTGGGCTGGCCCGGCAGCGCTGTGGGGGGGCCCAGGGGTTCGCTACACGCTACCCAAACCGCCCCAAACCTCGTTTTGTTTGAGAATTTTTGTACTAAAATGGCGCTCGGGCCCCCACGGCGCTGTCCGGGCTGTACCCCCGGCCCTGGCCCCTTCCCTGGGGCAGCTCGCAGCCCCTCGGGGTTGGACGCCACAAGCAGAAGGAGCAGGGACCCCCGCCTGCCTCGGGGTCTGGGGGAACAGCCCCGGGCGCCAGCCCTGCTCCCCTCGCAGCACACGGACCTACTGGCATGTTGATTGAGCCGTCCACACATCAGCAAAACTGCTTCGAATTAACATATATGGACACTCATCTCTCATTACTGATAATGTATTTCCTGATTAGTAGGTGCATTAGTTTCTTTCCTTTGATCTTTTTTTTTCCAATATTTCTTTGCAGAACAGCAGCGATCTATAGCCGAGAATATGTGCCATGCATTCTATGGCAAAACATGGTCCATATTGCTTCTGGATAAATTAGTCACCAAGACTGTATAATTGGCTTCTCAATTATTTATGAAGGGGTCTTTTAACAACAGTAATTCTTCCATTAGTGGCAAGTAAGGATTTCATTATCTCTAACTGCACTACCTTTTTGTTCCGTGCCATAGTAAATTTCAAATTTTACTCTTTTTAATGGCTATAATATATGAAGGAATTCCATCTCTGTAAAGTAATTATTCTTTTCGCCTGCCTGGGAATATAAGTGCAGGTCGTTTTATTTTTGGTCTCTTAATCACAAGAAGAGCAGTAAAAGGGCTTTTCCTAGTTCTGAGCTTTGGGAACTGTTTCCTCTGATCTCTGTTCATGTGTCTGTCCCTGGCACCTGACCCTGTCCCAAACAGAGCACACAAGTGGGAGTCCCCATCCAGCACCAGCAGAGACCCACAGCTCTTCCTCAGCCCTATCAGGAGACATCACTTCAGAGCTTTTCAGGCTAGAAAAGGTCCAGCATCCCCTACCCAGCCCTGTGGAAACTGAGGCACACTCCTGCATCCCATTACCTCCATATTGAACCTGAGGTCCTTAAAATGTAACAAAGCCACCAAGCAGCCCTCAGCACCACCCTGGCAGCTGCTGCCTCTCAGCTGGATTTCCCATCTCTGGGCTTAGTTAGGGTGTGATTTCTCCCAAAACGTAAGAGCAATTGTCCTCAAGAGATGCTGCCATAGATGCACAGAGCAGTTAATGGTTCCAGTGCTGTCCTAAAACGCCCCTGCAGCAACCCCTGGGTCTGCAGGGACAGACAAGCCTGACCACCTGGGACAGCTGCCAGCTCCTCTGCCCTGCAGCTGTGCCCAGGCTGAGCCTTTCTGCCAGCGTGGGCTGTGGGATAAAATCCTTGAGGGATTAAACTAGGATTCAAAAAATAGCCAGCACTTTTTTTGGACAGGTAGCTGCATTTCACCAGAACCTTACAAATAGGTCTGCTGGTGTTTGGGAAGCTGGCTGGACACCGCTGGGTCATGAGGAAATGTTATTTCATGCACGCCCTCCACAGCGCAGGCGATAAGCTGGAAAGCCGGTTTGTCTCTGTGCACGTGCACATGTGCTCCTCAAATCAACCTGATTTCTAAACTAGCAAGTTTATACCTTAATGTGCTTTCTCCATCCGTCTGCCCAGCTTTGATCAGCCAGTTATCTCCATTGCTTTCAGCAGGACTGCTCACATTTGAGTGTCTTGCTGAATCAAGGCCTGCATATTTTGAAAGCCTGAATCAGCAAAACACGCATCTGCTTCAGGCTAATCTTACCCAGCAAGCCCCACGGCATGCTTAACCTTAAGCCACTCTTCAGACCTATCAATGTTAATCTTAAGTGCTGTGCTGATTTGAAGCACTATAATTTTCCAGAGGACATGTCCTCTGCTCCTTCAGACACCAAAATTAGCCTGAAAACAGACAGGGAGGTGCAGGCAACACCCTCAACCCAGCAACTGGGCTGGATTGGCTCAGCCAGGGGCTGCATCCCTGCATCCCCTGCATCCCTGGGATCACACCAGGCAGCTGCTGGTGCTGCCTTCAGCTGAGCATTTCTAGAGTGGTGCAGACAGCAGCTATAGACATGAGGCACCTTGGGACAAGAGGGGGGCTTTCCCCTGGCTGCTTTCGCTGTCCCTCTCTCTCTGCTGGGCTGACATCAGAGGTCTCACTCCTAGCCAGACTTTCATAACAGTGAATTATAACTTGGCACTTCTGTAGCTCTCTCTAGTTCCAAGCCATGCTGAAACATTATCTAATTAATTCACACAATAGCCCTGGAAGGCGAGAAAGGGAGGTAGGAAGATAAGTTACTTGCCCAATGACAAACACTGAGTCACTGGAGGAGTGGGAGGAAAACTCAAGGGCCGTGGATGTTCAGATCTGAGATGGCATCCTTCTTGTTGCAACAGCATTTCAGTCATTTGAAAAATAGCACCTGTATACTTAATTACAATTACAGCCAACTACTCCTAATTAATAGATTAAATAGGGAGAGAAAATGTTATTCTAATTAGCACCCCCCAAAAATTAAAAATCACATGCTTTTCACATCTGTAGGATGTTAACCAAACCAATTAAAAAGTATAAATGTGTGGTAAAAGCAAAATTAGCAAAACCCCCTTTTGAAGACACCTACAGCAGAGTCTGCCCCACTGACAGGGCTGCTCAGGTGCCACTGGTCCTGGTCCCCACTGCAGGCAGCAGGGGCTTGGCATCACAGGAAAAGCCACCACAACCAGCCTGCCACCACCACAGCACCTGCAGGATGAGGTCCCCACCCTCCTTGCCTCAGTATCCTTTTATTGCATAAAAAATAAACACAGAACTGTAAGGGAGAAAGGAAATGTGTTTGTTGAAATAAAGAATATGAAAATGTCACCAGCACCCTTACAGTAGGAGAGCAGACCAACCAAGAAGAAATAATAGAACAGGGATTTATTCACAGAAACTATCATTACAGGAGGTAATGGGCAATTAGAAACAGTGTTCCATAAACTCACATCAACAGTAGAAATATTGTATAAAATACATTTCTAGGTGTGAGGACTTAGAAGACATATGTTCAGAGATTTAACGTAATCCTGAATGTAATTCCAGAGGTCCATTAATCGGCTGGAAGACCTTCTATAAGAATACAATTTCATTAAAATATTCAGTAGCTATAGACTGAAGAGGAAAAGGCCAACTGAAGCTAATTAACTCAAGGAAAAAAGTCTACATAATACTCAGAGTACCTGAGTGAAATAAAGTGGGGTGGGGAAGAGAGAAGTGGAAAGACAAAGATGCAGGAAAATGCAATTAATGAAAACTACTGCTAGGAAAATAAACTGAAGCAGCATTGAAAAGAATGTGACCTGTACATAAGGGAATGCTAAAAGGGGGAAATGGAGTGCATATGTGGAGAGGCTGTAGGAGGGGAGAAAGCCTGGTTTGAAGGATATTTGTATGAGCAGGAAAAACCCAAATCACTACTATTGTGGATTAAGGCATCTATTGATGCAAGTTTAAACATGTTTTCTAACAAGCAATTCAGATGAAAATTATGTCAAGCTGCTTTGCTTTTCTGACCAGCAATTATTTAATCAGAAAGCTGTATTAGGAAAGAAGTCTCTTAGCAGGATATAGTATCTGACTATGAAAATGTGCTGTGTGGTAGCCAACCAGTAGCTAATGCATCTTCAGCTCTGGGGCTTTGCTTCCTCTATCCCTGCTCTCCCCAGGGAATTTTTTTCAGAGTTCATACTAGGTTGGTTCTACTGGTCTGGCCATGTCATAATGATATCCAGCCCCTGGAAGCCTTCCAAGGACATTGGTGAACAGGGGATTGCTGTACTTTGCTGTTTTATAGCCCAAATAGCTTTTAATAATTGAACATTAGCATGGTGGGAAAAGTACCAACAAAACTTTTATGATAAATCTTCACCATCCTCCAGGACTTAGGGTCAAATAAATACAGACATGCACAATTTGCATGCTGTTTTTAGCATCAGCAGTTATGAAAAATGTGGCACATACATAGATTTTCCTTGAGCAGCTCGTTTTTCTGTCCTTCACTAACCTTTTCCTCTCCCAGTAATGGACTATTTTTTACATCAAGCATTCTGTAGCAGCCTGAGTCTAAAGGGTCTATATCTGCATCACAAACCTGCTGTACTTTCAACCAAGCAAGAATATTTTCTTGTGCAGTGTGAGACCATGTTTTCCCTCCCTTGCTCACTCAGGGATTAGAGGCAAGCTGAGCCAGGAGCTCCTCCTCCTCCAGCCCCACTTTGGCAGGGTCTGCCCTGAAACCAGAGGTCCTGTTTGCATTCCCCCCTCCTCCTGTCCCTTGGCAAGCCCCACACATGACTCCAAGGCCAAGGATGCAGTGGATTGGCAGCAGCTTTTTCATACATCATGGATGTGGCTAGGACAACAACCAAGCCCCTTGCCAGTACCCTGCCCAGCATCCCTGCACCAGGCAAGTCTCAGCCCTCAGGATTGCACCCCATCCCTAGGGAGAGGGCTGGCAGGGGCAGGAGGGCTGCCCCAAAGCCATCATGCCGTCCCTGCAGAGTCCTCCAGCTGTGCAGGGCTGGCACAGCTCCTCCAGGCCAAGCTGCTCGCACTGAGCTTGTATAAAAGTTTGATAAAATTGCCACTGATGGCCATTGTGGAGTTTCATCAAATGTTATTGACTTAGTCCTGCTCAAAGAAGCCCCAGTTATAAACTCCTTCTCTGGAGGGCATGAAGAGGGTTTTGGGAGCATGTGCCCCACATCCCACGCTGCAGTGGCCTGCCCAATAACCACCTCAATTTCCTGCACACTGTCTGCTACAGACAAAGCCTGTGTTAAACAACCCCCCAGGAAATTAGCATTAATTAGCAGGGTGCTGCAATCCTGCAAGTGACTGCCACTTACCCCACTAATGTCAGCTCCACACCACGGGAACTCTTAGAATTTCTGACATTAAAATTATTACTGGCCACAAATAAAATGTAATTGATATTCTTTTGGAAATGGAAAAAGGATGGTAGGATACGCTGCAGCATTATCAATTAGTGCTAAATCAAATATCAAAGGATGAAAATAACGCTGTATTTAGCAATCAAGTTTATTTTAATAGATGCAATCAGAGTCCCATGACTAACAATTTTGCCTCTAAGGGGAATGTTCTCACTGAGGAAAACATGGAGGAAAAAAATCCAACAAAAGTGCACATTTAGGTAGGGTCCTCACTCACTGCAGAGTTGACTGCGCTGCTTGCTGGTTCTGGCAAGATTTCTGTTTTCCTTCTCAAATGACCATTTACACTTCAACCTCGTTTTTCCCAAATATCCTGAGCTACTGTCGGAACCACTCAGTGCAAAACAAAACCAACACCCAGAAAAATCCTGTTTGTGCAGCATTTAACATGAAGTTTTAAACTCTGTGAGTATAGCCGGAGAGTTCCTGTTGGCTGTTGTCTCTGTGTTTAAGGGGGAAGCAGACTGTGACACAGGTGCCCCGTGCGGCAGCAGCTGCGGACTGGGTGGGGTCCAGCCAGCGGTGGGGGCTGCCCTGCAGCACGCTCAGTGCTGGCCCAGGAGAAGCATCTGCCGCGGGCACAGCCTGCTCGGGCACCCCCGTGACAGGGCCACGCTGCAGGAGCACCCTCGGAGCCCCCAGCTGTGCCGGCAGCTACTCGGGTGTGCTGTCACAGCCGAGACCCGCTCCCCGCTCGGAGCTGCCACACGAGTCACCAGCAGCGGCAGGAGGGCTGTGAGACTCACCTACACACCTCTGCTACCTGCACAGGCAGCATCGCTTCTCTGGCTCAGAAACAGCGCTTCTGCCTGCCAGAGCTGCCACTCCTGCTACAGCCACAGCTTTTTTCCACACCAGCACCAGGCACTGACAGGGATCCAGGCAGAGATGAGTCAAACAAAACGCTGCCTTTTGGGTGCTGTTAGAGATTGAAGCGAGGCTCTTCCACAGTACAGCTCCTGCCTTCCTGCTGGTTGTCACCACAGCTTCCAACTGTAAATCATGATATAATATATATTTACATCTCACAGCATTTACTGAAAACACTCTCATTCAGCTGGTCTAGACACTGGAGGGGAGGGAGGGAGGTGTCTGGCGAGGTCTGCAGGATGATCACTGCTGTTGGACTGTGAACTGCAGGACTTGTTCTCCTCTGGTGTAAGTGGCATTTGTCCTCCAAACTCTGGCATAAGGACCTGAACCACCAGCACTGTACCAGCAGTATCCTGACCTAGGTAAAACATACATTGCAACACAAACTGGCTGCTCAATGATGAAAACTTCATATACTGTCACTGCTTCAAAAGCCAGTGGCCCTAACAACTCAGAGATGCTGACAAACCAACCTGTTACATTCTGCAAGTGCTGTTCATTACGGTCAGGAGAGTGTTGCTGACTGACCCCAGGTGAGGACCAGGTCCTGTGGGGATCACCAGATAACAACAGACAGACTTGAGGTGGATGTGTAGCAGAGGTGCGTCCTCGGGCCAAAGCTGGGGTGAAAAACCTCATCTTCATGTTGCCCTAAAAGCCAGGTAAAACCAATCCCTGAGTAATAAACTGTATTTACTGCACTTGAGCAGAAGCCTGCAGTTCAGAGCAGTGTATGTGCTGATGCTGCTGCAAACCTCTGTTTTGGCTACGTTCTTTAAACGGTGGTTTATCACCCATAACAGACAGTAAGTGCACGCAATATACAGGGATGCACATTTTAATGTCCTCATGGGCTGTGGGTCTGATTGATCTGACTGATACTGGGGAGAAAATTGCTTTTGGTAGTGCTTTTCCTGGTTCTTGGCCGGGCAAAAAAATTTATAGGAGGTCCAGAGTTCACATGTCTTGGAGAAAGGGCTGCACATAATATCCCTGTTGCACAGGCCCTTTCCCCACATCTCTGACCCAGAGAGTTTTCCTTGGCTGTGCTGGGCATGTGCTGCTGGCTGCTGCGTTTGCCTCCTGCTGCCCTGACCTGGGGAGAGCCTGCCAAGTGATGGCCTGTCACATGGAAAGATGAAGAGGTGGATCAGACAAAAGAAACAGAGAGGAAAAGCAGCTGAAAGCCAGGAGCAGATAACAGGCTGGCCTTGCGAAGCCTCACATCTGTAGGGACAAGAACACTGCCAAATACACATTATCCAAGAGTTTTAACACAATTTATTTTATGCTTAAATAATCAACTAGATCATCCAGTGTTTGTTGTTTTCATACATATGTAATTAGAGCTATTATCAATGAATGCTGTTTCCATATGAATATAATCAACAAATTAAAGTATTTCACCAAAAACCAAATAAAAATGCCCTTTAAAACACAGCAGCCTTAACAACCTAATATTACACTGCTAGGATGATTACAGATGATTGGCTTACTGAAAGATTCTACATCTTATAGCCAGTACACAATACAGTAATAATTTTACAGCGTGCTGCCAGTCTATTAGCTAATAATTTCTCTTCAGTTCATTTAAAAATATCCCAAACTTGTGCTCCTTAGAGCACCAACCCACTTCTAAAGCTGCAAGCATTACCCCCATTATAAAGCAAGAACAGATAGCACCCCCCTCCCCATAATGCAACTACTGTATATGTTATGGGTCTTAGGTCATTTCATTGAAAAATTGGCAACAGCAACAAATATTAGATGAAGGGCTTTGTGTTTACAGATAAAATCTTATTTTTCATGTTGCGGTATTGTGTTTGCAAAACTGGAAAAGATTTAATCAAAATAAGGTGAAACACATGCATCAAAATATTAGTACTCTGAAGAAAAATTTTCACAGAACTACAGAATTCCTCATTTTGGGAATCATTTAAATTTGCAGCAGATTTTAAAGATTTTTTTAAAATCAAGCTAGCGATTTTGCATATACAAACATTATAATTGCTAATATACAAGAATCTGTGAAGATACACCCAGAATATCCCTGTAGGTGCAGCCATTTGAGACACCTAGCCTGCTCAATGCATTTGCAATATTCTGTTTGTGATTGAAAAGGCAGTGCCTTATCAACATTTATTCTATTTTGTTAGAATTTATACAGTGTTATTTATTTACAGCAAAACTACTGATGTTTAAAAAAGAAACAAATAGTGTTTTATACCCTGACAGTTTGGGTCCAAGAAAAATAAGGCGAGCTGTTGTGGATTTTAGTATTTTTAGTGTCTTTCCACGGTTTAACCATTTCGTCTTCGCACATCCTCTCTGGCCACAGGAATTTATTTCTTTTGAGATGACATCAAACTGCTTGAGAGAAGCTGTTAACAGCATGGCATCTTGTATATACACTGCATTGGTAACTGCGCACCCTCCAATCCTGTGAATGAACGTGAATTTCCATGCTCTGTAAATTGGCTCATGCTAAAATTAATTTTTTTGTTTGGGATTTTTTTTTTGTTCTTTTTTTTTCTTTTTGCATAAAAACCATGCGGTTAATGTGGGGAAGCAGCAAACACACGCACACTTTTATAGGTGAATGTTTAATTCCTGTTGATTTTTCTTCTGTGACTGTCCCTCTAGAATACTGGCAGTAAAAGCACACTGTGGAGAGAAAACAGAGAACAAATCATTTCAGAAATATCTTGTTAGAATCAGTTTCATGCCTTTCACTGACAAAACAGAAACGTAACTGGCATGATGGAATTCTGCAATAGGCTAAATCACACCATTTCTAAGGCAGGCAATGACATTAGCTGAGCTCCAGCATGAGGGAAAAAATGCAGCTGCAGATGTCCACACTGCTCGTGAACTGATTTACAAGCATGTTTGCAGCACACTGCATTTCATTACCCTGGACCTGGCACCAGCTCATCTGATCCAATGAAGACAAGGAATAGGTTCTTTTGTTGTGGAAGGAACAGCATCATCTCCAGACACAGAGAGCTGCTGCTTCCACAGCATGTTTTTCTTCATTGTGTGCAAGCATCCCCACAGTGATGGAAAACCTGCTCTCCCTGCACATCCACCTCTGCCAGTCTCTCAGGGAATATGACTGGCAGAGCCAGGAACGCAGTGCTCAGCCTTTAGGAGGCTTGGTGAAGGACAAAAGCGAGGACAAGGAGCAGCCTCATCCATCTCCCTCCGGCCTGGCTTGCATCAGTGACACAGAGCAGAGATAATCCTCCTCTCTCACCCCTCAAACCAGAGCCATGCACGTTAAGGACAGCAAGTTTGTGACATTTGTTGTGCAACAGCAGTGTCTCACACAGAGAGGGCAGGAAGCAGAAACACAGACACAGCAGCGAGCAGGAGCTGGAAGCCTGGAAGCCCCGCGGCTCAGAGACACCTGGGCACAGGGCAGCCTGCTCGGGAGTGTGGACCCAGGCTGGCACGGACATGCCTGGTTACTAATCAGGTCACACACGTTCCCCAGGAGTGCTCACAGTCTCCTTCTACACTAAAGCAATCTGTCCTTGCACACATCCACAGTTGTCATAAATCTGTCCTGCTGCTAAGAGCCGCCTGTTCCCGTTGCAGCAGTCACGCCAGCTCTCACCGTGCTGTCCTACAGAACTGCACGCAAGAGTTCTTTGCTTCTCCTTTCAACCTAAGCTTCACAGTGGGCTTATCTGCAATGGTGACAGGGATGTTTTCACAGCAAAACCTGGCTAATATAGTGATTTTTTCCAAACACTCCGAAGAAAAGAACCACCTCTGCCTGCCCAACATGATTTTTTTTGGTCTGTTGTGATTACAAAACAAACAGCTGTTCTATAGGATCCCCTGCCTGTGCTAATACATCTACTTCTGCAGCCAAGTGAAATGTTTTTAATGGACTCTTGACCAGACTCACAATTACTTAGCGCACATTTGGTCACGCTTATCATATCAAAGTTTGGAGTACAGAGATTCATCTTACAGGACAAAGTTCCCCCTGGAGCAAAGGTTCATTATCTAAGGCAGACTCCCTGAGTTCCTCAGGGGCTCTAGCATAGAGGACTTGCCTACTGGAAATCACAGGAGAAAAGCATCAGCAGTCATGGGAGCAAATCTGGTTTGGAGGAACTCGGACACTGGCTTCCTGAAGGGCAGACTCTGTTTCACAAATTAGGCAAAGACTGCCTTATTTATGTAATTTTATTTTAAAAGGAAATGCTTTTCCCTTATCCCTGGTGTCTTTTGCATCAAACTCGTATGCTGGCAGGCTCTTTAGCTGCATTGTTTATGGGGTTCAATGCCTCATCTTGCCTTCAATGCCTGAATTTACACATTTCTGCTGCTTTGCTCCTGCAGATTGACAGTGGAGCAGCATGGGACCCAATGTGGGACACAATGTCATACAAGCAGTGCCATCGCTTTGGTTTGCTGTACTACCGTATCCCTAAGCTCCATAAAGGGGAAAGCTGTGTTAAAAGAATCACCTCCCTTTTCCAAACAATAAATATTTTACAAGTATGTTGAGCACCAAACCACATGAAGCTGTTATTATTCTATTGGCACACACGAAAGGACCCTCAGTAAAAGCAGGAATTCAGGTGGATGCAGTAGGTGCTTACCAGATACTGAAATCACACCAGCCACCTCACAGAGCTTGCTCCTTGGGGCTTCATCCCATAAATTCCTCAGCTAGATGCCAAACACTGAGTGCTGTTTGTCTAAATGGCTCTACTCACATGCACAGAGCACCTGTAGGGTCAGGGGGATGTAGGGGCTACCTGACATTGCATCAGTTAAAAGGATCTGATGACTCAAGAGAGACTCTGCTTCTGTCTGTCCTTTTCCTCACTATCTGGTCTATTTGCCAGGTCCTGTTTATTCTGTTCTTAAATCTTGCAGTCAATCCTATACCATATGTACAGTAAAAGGATAATACACAGTCTTGCACTTCAGAAACTCTTCCTCTGTCTAGTTCCTGAAACCCAACAAAGCTAAGAAAAGTTCTGAGCAGAAAAAAGACATGTCCATGGTAACCCTATGCACTTGGAGCCATGACTGATGGACCAGCATTGATAGATATGGATGGACTCCTCCCATATTTACAGGCACATCTCTGTGTGACTGTAGCTGTGTCAGTGAGACAAAGCAGCCTCTGGTTTCAGGGTGCTCCATCACATCTTTACAGAGTCCCCTGCAAGGGTATCTTACTCTGTGCATTTGGGTTTAGCTTGGGAAGCCCTTATACCATCAGCTGCTGGCTTGCTACAATCATTAAGGCTGGATCCATAAAATGCACAAGAAACAGTTGGTAGGGATTATTTGTTGGCAAATATTGAGGCACTTCACCTACAAGGACTTTGACTTGAATAACTGCCCTCAAATCACACATCTGACAGTGGAAGAAGCATTTCACTCCTAGATTTGTGTGCAGCTCCTTTTCTATGTGTTTAAGTTTTTTGGGGTAGAAAGTTCTATGGATTACAAACACTAGATGCTGTAAAATTCACAGAAATCTTGCACATGCCTGAGTATTGATTTGCTTTATTTTCAGAGAAGTAAAGCTTAATTTTTATACATGAACACAAGGCCATTTTCTGCTTACAAGATCAAGGGCCAGCTATTCGGGTCTACAGCTGGAAAGCAAAGTCAGGGTAGCAGAGGCAAGCCTTTGTGCAACCCAGGTGCTGTTCCCCATGCTGGTAAAAGCCTTCAACAAAGGAAGAAAATTGATCACACTGACCGTTCAGTGGTCGGCTTTCCGCTTTCATGAGTAACTTTTCTTCTCCACGTGTCTGACTTCTTTCTTTGTCTTAACCTTATAAGCTTCTCCCTGCTTCAAAGGAAAAGTATAAGCATTAACACAGTCTGCAGAGAGCACTCATTGTAAGTTGTAAACCAGCTTCCAAAACAGGATACACATTTTGCTGTAACAGGATAAGTAAAAAGCAGTTAAATCACATTAACACTTCATTTCAAAGACACACACAATCTATTTACCCACTCTGCTGAGCTGCAAAAGCACAGGTCTGAAATATCATCTTCAAGTAGAAAACACAGCTCTGCAGTTTCAGCCTGACCCTTGGGCTGGAGTGCCCGGCTGGCAGTCAGTCCTTGGCAGAGCCCCTGCTGCCAACTGCAGCAGGAGCCGGTGCCACTGACAGGGAAAATCCCCTTTCCCAACCTCCTGGGTCAGCTGAACTGGTGGGCATTCCCAACAGCAGAGCCTGTGGCTGCTCTTAAGATGTTTCACAACGTCTGTGCTTCAAAGTGAGCAGGTTAGTAACGGAATAAAGGGAAGAGGAAGAAAGCCAGCAAAAACCAGCACTGAAGCAGCACAGAAGTAAAACCAATGACAGTGACAAGCAGTGCAGGTTTCAGTATCTTTAAAACAGCAAACCCCAAAATAAAGTTCATCCTTGCTCATTAAAAGTAGCTCAATAATCATCTAAAAATAAATTCTCCAGTAATCACAAGCCTCACTCACATCAGAGAAAGGCATCTGCTTATGTGTGGCTATGGGCAGAATTTACCCCTCAGGTGATCTGCATTGATGTATTTGTAACTATTTGTAGTTTCCAACTAATCTAATTTGGTGCAGCAAATTGAAAATGTTTACCCCTTGCTGGGCAGGAATTTTTTTTCTTCATTAACAACTAAGAAAGAGAGAATGGAACTAAGTTTGTTTCCATTCTCTTATTTCTGTGACATATGTGTCCCTAGCCTTTTTTTTTTTTTTTTTTTTTTTTCCCAGAAAATAAAGGGTATTTGTTATCTTCCTTTCTGAATCTGTTTTCACTCAGACAAGAATTTCATTAGCCCCAGTGACAGTTTTATTCGAACAGAGATGTCTGAGGGCCATGTGCTGGGGAAGAAGGCATGAGCTCCTCTGAAGTAATTTGTTTCCAGAGGCAATGCCCATTCCCCCAACAGAGAGATGACAGCTGAGGCACAGTCTGCTCACTCCCCTGTCACTGAAGCCCTTCCCAAGAGGGGCTGGCACACAGTAGTCCCACTCTTCCCACTGTCAGGGTAATAAAGCTGGGTGTAGTCCAGGCCTGCAGAAGGCTTCCAGTTTTGATCACTAGGGACAAAATCCTGTCTTGGCGCTTGCTTGTAAAGGATACCATTGCTTGGGTATGTTCCTGTTGACCTGAATCCTGCAAACCCTCAGTCACCAGCACCAGGGGTATCACACCAAGGTGAGGGAGAGGCCACTGGGATCAGACTGCAGCTCATTCCTTTGGGCTGGTGGAAAGGCCACACAATCCACCTACAGCTGTAGGGCACAGGGCACGGGCTCAACCAAACACACAGACATGGCTCAGCTTGATGGCACAAACCAGGCCCCAAACCCATGGCTTAGACCTGCTGCCTGTTTTACAGAAGCAGACTTTGATGCCCTGTGCTGACAGAATTCGGCTGGGCCCCCTGGACGCCGCCCCAGCCCCGTGATCCCAACGCACAACTTGCCAATAACTGCAAGCACCGCACTTTTTTGCCAAGGCTTCTTGTTAAATGCAAACCTCCAGCCCTTTAGCAGCACTTTCTAGCAGTCAACACAACCCTCTGCGCCTACTGTTATTTCCTGGTAGTCCCCGTTGCATTACCATTTCACCAACTTTCCTCTCATGGGGGATAACAACACGTCTTACTACCTTCCGGGTGATCTGTGGGAAGCAATACATGAAAAGTGTCGATTTTTTTTTTCCCAGATTCTAAAGGGAGAAAGTATGTTAAAAGAAGTTACTTGAATGCAAAGACTCAGAGCAGTGATGTAATTCATGATTACTTTTCTCGTGATGACGTTGCCTTCTTCGTCGGTAAACTGTTCCTCTGTTACAGATTCACCAGGAATGTTTTTTGCTTCCTCACCCTAAAGAACGTGTTATAAGATTAGCAATAGAGCCTATATTCTGTCAAACCCACACATATTTCCACACCAATCCAAGCAACAAGCACATGCTAGCTTCAACTTTATGTAACAGTTTGCTTTATGCCACACGAACTGTATGAAAGCCTCGTTCATTTAGCAATGCTGATATCTATGCATTAATTCTACAAAACGTTTCCTTAAAGCCTATAGGGAGCTTCTAGCATGCTGCTCTTATTAACTAATGCATGTCAGGAAGCTCTCTGGGCAACAAAGTCTAGTGGTCAGTCTGAGTCTTATGAGACATCCCTTAGCTTTTCACAGCTTCTCAGTGCCTGGCAAATGCAGAAACATGGTCTAACATGGGGGAAATCTGGGACTTAAAAAGACAGCTCTGCCTATAGCTTGCTAAACACGAGGTCTTAAACACAAACACAGAAGACAGACAGGACTTCCCAACACTTACAAAATGAAGGAAGTTATCCTACGTGCCCAGCACAGTGCCACAGTGCCAAGGAGCCTGGGCAGCCCGGTCCATGACTTACTGAGACCAGCAGCACTCCAGCCATCACTTCTTGTAGTACCAGCAATTTATAGGACCAGCGTAAATAAATGTAAAAGCAGTTGCCTAGCTGCTATGCCAGTGACTTAATTCCACTTAACGGAATTACTGCTCAAATCATATATAAATGACATTAGAGTCTGAGCCTGACAGTCATGAACTTATGTTCCAAAAGTTTTCTAACTTTACCTCACAAGGTCATATTTTCAAACCTGGGTGCTGAAGCAAGCACTGCTTTTGATGCTTCAAAAATATCCATTGTTTGTGCTTGTATCTTTCATATGAGTAAAGCAAACACAATGATAATGTGGCTAGCCTACATATGAAAAATTTCCACTTGTAAATCAATAACACAAACAAAAAAATCCTTAAACTTTTCTTCTCCCCTCACCCTCAACCCACTACGGAAAAATTACAAGTAGAGGGAGGAAGCAGAAAGAAAACATTGTTTAAAACACATTATAACAGTATTAATTACAAAATAATATTTGAAAGGAGATGATTACAGCTTTTGTAATGCCTCCATGTACTGAACAGCACAGGGCAAATATAGTTTCTATTTACTGTGGTCTATGCACTCCATAGTTGTCTACATAAGCTCCTGGCACTGCCTTATAGTAAACAAATACAGTGATGCCATGTGTATTTTTTTAAAACCATTTTCCCTACTAATGCAGCTTTTTCAAGATGTACATTGTAACATTGGGATTTGTATGCTATTTCTAAGCTCTAAGCAAAACAAACCTTTCCTTTTGTTTACAAGCCATTTGTGGTCTTTTCTAGCCAAGCTTTTCCATTTTCCTCGCCTGGGGAGAATGGCAGCAGGCGGGAGCCAGGGGGAAATACCGCAGAGCAGAGCCCCCAGCCACGTTTGTCCTTCTTCACAAGTACAGAGTTTCTGCTGGTTTCACATTGAAAGCTGTATTGAAGTTGCCCACTTGATAATTAAGCAATGGAGCAGTTTCAGACATTTTACACATCTTTTTCCCCAGGCTTTCACAGACTGTTAGCAAACTGTACAATTTGCTAGACTTTGGTGCTTCAGGAAGCTTTGCCAAGAGAAGGACAGGCTCCACAGGCCAGGTGGATTCCACTGCATGGGGACACAAGGATGAGCTCCTGTGCCTGAGACACACCTAGCTGAGGTGCCCGGGCCAGGGAACGCTGGCAGCCCTACAGAAACACAGCGGAACAAACAGCTGCTGAAGCCTTCAGATGGAGCCTGCAAAATTCATTCCTCAGAAGGAGAAATGACACACCTGCCTAAGCCCTGCGGCAGGCTCCGTGCAGGAGGAGGGAAGTGTGAGGCCGGTCCCTGCGGCGAGCGGGGCCCCAGCGGCAGCCGGCTGCTTCCTTTCTCACCAGCAAAGGGACGGGGCTGCTGCCAGGCAGGGGCCATTGGCTGGGTAAAGGGTCTGGGAACTGAAACCTGTGGGGTTCCTACTCAGAAAGAGATGGGAGGGGGAAGGACCGGTTCTGGAGACTTCACATTTAATCAGCTGCAGAGCAGATGGGGAACTAGCTGCACAGTTTCTTTCCTGCCCTTCCATATGTGGGTTCAGAGACTCCCCAGTAGGCTCCAACACAGTACCCCAAGGAGCAGGAGGGAACCCTGGCGCAGACATCCCATGGAGCACAGAGGTATGGAAAGGTTCTCTCTCACGAGGAGGATCTCCAAAACCACTACAATAAAACCCATGAAAACCAGAATAAAACAACATGGCCAGTAGCAAGGTCACCAAACTACTTGGCACACCGACACCACTTATGTGTACTGGTTCTTTGACTCCTTACTGCAGCTATGAGCAAGGTTATTCCTTAAAACAACCTAGTGAGAATTACTGTGTTCATCTTCAAATGAAATGAAAAGTGTGCTGCTGCACTGAAAGATGATTCCTGAAAGAAAATGCAGTTTTAAAGGTGTGATGAATCTTGGGCTTTAATTAGCTACATGCTCCTTTAAGCACAATTTAAGGATAAATGCTGTAAATACTCAGCAGTCAGTGCACATGAAATCCAGCTTTCACAATTTCTCTTGCTGGTGGGTAGTTAAACAAATTGCAGGAGGGCTCCCAACTGGCAGGAGGTAGATCTGATTTACTGACTTTTATAATCCTATGCAGTTATAAAGATGGATGTTTGCTGTGAAAAAACCCTACCCACTGGCAGTTTTAGTTGTAAGAGCTCCAACCAGCATTGGGTTAGAATGGCACATTAGATGACCTTGTCAACAAAAGCTGTTTTTAAACACAAAGCTGGTGCATCTGCGTCACAGCCAAAGAATAAAATTCTTTCTGCTGCATCATACTTATGTGGGCTTCATTTTACCCTTGACCAGTCAAAATCACTGTCACAATACCAAAAGCTTTAGAGAGGCAGGGAGAAAACTTAATACCGTGATTACTGGAAGCCCAGTTATATCCCTGGGACTAAAGCATACAAAGGCTGCAGTCTGCAAGCCTCAGCCCCAGAACATGCCAGGAAGCTTTGCAAAGCAAAGTGCTTTAATGTCACCCTGCTCGCTGGAGTGTAGTCCTGCCAAAACCAGCTGGTATCCTCTCTCTGTTGCTCTCCAGTGCGGGAGAAGCAAAGAGCATTTCCTCAAAGTCTTCTGCCAGTTCCACTGATTTTCTTAACAGTTATTTGCAGATTATGGGTGTTCCCAGGGACCTTCAGATAAATGGAGTTATACAGTCAGTGCTGCAGTGTTGTGCCAAAGTTCACTATAGATTTGTCAGAGCTCTGGTTTTCTTTCATGTTTGTTTTGTTACTAAAGGGATAATAGTCCCTTTTATTCCTCCCATACATCTAGTGTTGTTGTAACAGTGGAGAAAAAAGGTGCAGCTGGATGTGTCTTACCCACATGGATAAAAAGGAATTTAAAAGCAGGAGGAAATAAGCAAGATGGAAACATCCTAATGTTTAATTTTGCCAAAGACCAGAGGCAATGCTGCAATGGGAACAGGAGCTGCACAGAGCTCAGACCTCTTCCCTCACTGGCCTAAGCCAGCATCAGGACATAATCCCTTCAGTCTCGAGATCACATTCTTGTAATGCATGAACAGCAGCTGTGCCTCAGTCTCCTTGGGGCCTCGAGCCTCTGTGGCAGTGGCAGGAGAAACAAACATCTTTCATTAAGGTCATTTTCATTAGTGAGTTCTGCCTACTCAGGGAGACCTTGTTAATCAGATGCCACAAGCTCTCTGCCTGCGCCCATGCCGAGTCTGTAGCTGCTTGTTTGCAGATGTATTGCTAAAGCCACGGGAGGGGGAGAAAAATCCCAACAAAACAACAGGCAAGGCAGGGAGACCTGGGAGAAAATGGTGCTGCAAATGGGACAGAGTACAGCCCAGTACTGGGAGCTGGGGCATATGTCTGGTGTGTGTGGCATGGAGGACAAGGTGAAGAACACACCTCAGAGCAGCAGTCTGGGGTTTGATTTACTCCACGTTATCTTGCTGAGCCGGCAGCTCCAGCTCTCCCGGGGCAGGACAGGGAGAGGGCATTTACCTGCAGCTCTCCCAGCCAGACAGAGACTGCAGTGGAGACACTGTGCCCAGCTGAATACACAAAAGGAAATGCTTCCCATTTTCCTCACCCAGGGCACAGGCGCTTAATTCTTATCACCTACAGGATGGCCACATTTCATTTTCCATAAATAAGCTTCCCCTGAATCGCAAGACCATGGAGGCTGCTGGCTCTGGCTTTGACTAATTGCTGCTCAGGCCACTTCTCCCATGCAGGCTGAACCAAACCCTCCACAATCAGTTAATGGGGCATTTCATGGGCAAGATGCATGGAAAGGGACAAATCTTCAACAAAAATTGCCAAGAAATAGCAAAAGTACAAGACACTAAATTACATCACATTTGAATAACCACCGCTTAGAAATATATTTTATTTTCCATTACATTCTACCATAAACCTTTTGGCAAGAACCTTACTAAAACACTTTAGCCAAAAATTTGTATCCATGAAAGATTTAACAGCCTCTGAAAAAGCATGAAAAACTGCACGCTGATTCCTGCCATGGCTGAGTAACAGGAGCTTTGGATCAGGCTTTGAATGTCCACATTGTGGCAAGCACTCTTATTTTCCCCTTGTGTGCTAATTGCTCGCATTCCTGCACTACCATAAACCCATTTCTTTTGCAATGCCCCATCCCATCAATCCACCATGTGAATACAAGAGGGGAAAGGAAGAAAAACAAAAACATCTGCACTACCTTGAGGATAGAATAAGATCCTATTACATGTGGAAATGGGCATCAGTCCCTGCTTGTCTGGTTTTATGGGCTCAGCCCTCTGAAGTGCTAAATCTCATGGGAATGTGCTCTAGAGTACTGAGCACTTGACAGGACTCAGCTCTTGGACTGCTGGGAAAATACCTCTGTGGGAGAGAAAAGTCTTTCCCCATATTTGGGCCAGGACAGAGAACTAAGGCAGCAGTTAAATGGAAGTGATAGTGTTAGCAATACAGAACGGCACGGAAAGGAAAAACAAGTTGGGAAAGAAGAGCAAAGGTAATGAAGCAATTCAGCCCTGAATGTACCTGTGGAGGCACATGGCAAAGCCTGTTTTGCACAGGACTCAATTTATCCTCAAAGTTTTGGTGCCAGCAAACTTTATGCCTGCAGGCTGTGTGAGTACCTCTATAGCTTTAAATGCACCATGCAGGCAGTAATGAATACTAGGAAGAGCAATTAATATTAGGGGAAAATGCTTTACTGTGAGGATGGTGAGACACTGGCACAGGTTGCCCAGAGAAGTTGTGGATGACCCATCCATGGAATATTGAAGGCCAGGCTGGATGGGGCTCTGAGCATCCTGGTCTACTGGTAGGTGCCCCTGCCCACATCACGGGGTTAGAAGTGGACAATCTTTAATGTCCCTTCCAACCCAAGCCATTCTACAATCCTATTAATAAAGGCTACAGTAAAACAACACAGTTCCCACATGCAGTTCTGCTCAGTGGAGGCTCCAAGCACACCCTCATTGCCTCCCCACTGCTACTGGACATAAGCTGGCTGTGGGTTTGGGCACAGCACCTACTTTGGCAGGCACTGAGGCAGCTGAGAACCTGCAGCTCCAGCCACTGCTGGGGGCCCTGCAGCAGCAATGTGAGTTATTTTCCCTCTGCAGGCTGTGAATTGCTCCAGGCCTCTGAGCGCTACATCCTGAGACCTCCTCCCTGACCGAGGAGCTGTACCTCAGCTTGAGCATGCTCTCACAATGATTTCAGTTCACCCAAAGTGAACCTCTGCTCCTGGGAACGTGCAGAAAAATGTCCAGGTTCTTACCAATGTTAAATCTTGATTTTTCCATTTCATGAACTTTACATGATCAAAATTGTTGCTTCCACTATCAAATTCTTTCTCTAAAAGGCCTGATTGTTGCTCTCAATCTTTCTCTTGTTCTGTTTTGAGCTTGTCTTAAGATGCAGAGTGAGGGATAAAAAAAGAAGCTATAAATGACCAGAAAATAACCAAAGAATCACATGTATTTTCTAATCAAGAGGCAGGTACAGCTCTAATCCAGCTGAGATCAGACACGTTCCCAGCAGCGCAGGTTCAGCCGCCTCCACTCGCCATGCACACCCTTCCCACCGGGCCTGCACTCGCTGCAGATTCCAACACTAAATATGCTGCTTTACCGTGGCTCTACCTCAAATTATACCACCACATTTAAAACCAATATTCTGTGCCTTTCTCTAAACACAGGGGCTGTAAGAGAGAGAGCAAGAGAAAGCTGCCTTTGACACGCTTTCCCCTTTTCTACTCCAACATTTCCTGACTGCAAACCAGCGGACACCAAAATAGTTCAGACATGAATTGGGTGGGGGCCCTTAGCCACAGGCCAACTATGCAGTCTTTGAATCTGCAACACACTTACACTTGTGTGCTACCAGAGACTCCTGCAGCCCTGGAGGGGCTCTGATGGCCACAGGCCGTCTGCCCCGTTTGAAAACAGAAACCACATTCCTGAGCCTCAGTGGTCACGGCTCATCTGTAGAGGGAATTAGACTCATCTGCAGGGGGAATTAGACTCATCTGCAGGGGGAATTAGTGAGGAAGGGTGTCGTGGTTTAACGTTAAACCACAACAAAGGGTTAGACCCTGACAGGCTCAGGGCCTTGCAGCCTCTGCCTGCGGAGATGGGGGATCGCACAAAACATTCATTTCTGCTGAGCTCAGTTTTGCCATTCCTGTCTTGTCCCGCACCAAAGCACGATGGGTGTACTGAAGGAAGGCAGCCAGAAGGTCACCCTTCCTCTTCCAAAAGCATCTGCACCCTGGACTGTTTGGCAGCTGTGCAGAGCAGCCTATCTGCCACCCACATTACACAAAAGGTGCAGTGCCTTTTGTGGTGTGCAGACTCCTCTCCACAAAGGATGCAAGCAACAGTGATATAGAGATGTACAATTGAAATGTTACAATTCATTGCTAAAGTAACAATTACAGCTTAGGTAAACTGTACTAGTGCTGTAATAGCACTAAGGTGCCCTGCTGTTTTTTGTTCAGGGCTTGACTACATGATTTTCTAACAAGAATCTAATAAATCCTTTAAGTTATGGAGGAAATACGTAATAGTTTATGATAGAGATTTATTTTCTCGTGCTCTATGCTACAGAAAAATAATGTCATACTGTATGACCACATAAAAAATACTATAAGGGCAAAGTCAATTACTTATATGATTATACCATTGCTATCAGTATATATAGTATATTGTGCTGTATGTAAATGCCATCTGTAAATAAATATACTAAACAGAGTCTACTCTGCAATGCAAAGACCTTTATTAACTTTGGTACATTTAAAATCAGGATCATCTGCCGTAGTGAGAAAGTTTTCCAGAACACATTAAGCACTTAGGACCAGAAGTTTCAACCAGAGTACATGCCTCATACTTTCCTATATCCCACTCATATATTCCTGCAAATGTTTAACTTGTAACTCAGAATTTTTTAAAGACAACAGGGAAAAAAATAAAAAAGGAAAGACTGTTATCCACCTTTCTAAGTGGCTCATACTTGCTCTACAGAAGACCAACATGCTGCATCTAGCTGCAGTCTTTAAGATGCCATGCACAACAGTGGCAAGTGAAGGACACAGCACTCCATGCAGCACAGCTGTTTTCCAATGGAAGACACCCATAAACCTGTGTTAAAGCAAGGAAAAGCAACCTAGCACTGGATTATAAAACCATACTGGCAATGGGAAACACACTACAACAAGGGCTCCAGTATGCCAAAAGTGACATTCTGACACAGCAGACCAAACCCACGTTCATGCCAATGTCACCTCCAGAAAGCAAATCACAAAGTACCTTCAGAATCAACCGCCGTCGATAAACTCTTGTAGTAATTCTCTGCTCTTCATCTGAGCTTGAATCACTCTCAATCTCACTGTCACTGTCACTACATTCCTAATAAATGCAGTTTTAGTACATTTGAACAGCACATTTGCAAGACAGAACATGCTGATCAGGACTAGGAGAAGAAAACAGAGGTTACCACGGACAGTGTTTTCCCTGTCTCTGTTGTGTACATAATGACTCGCGGTTTCACTGCTAAAGTACATGATGGAGGAGGCCTTTTTGCTCCTTGGCATGCTGGAACCTGATAATTGCACCAGCTATGGAATATCTCAGCAGCTCTCAAGTCTCAGAAAATGGTATTTGGAATTCATCTGACCTGTGAAATTTCAAAACCTTATGCAATTTTTAAAAATTTTATGTAAAAAAACCACTAAACCTTGTCATAACTCATTGATTTTTTTTCTCCTAAAAAATATTCTTTCAAACAAGTTTTATGGATTATAAAGGGTATGGGAAGCAAATTCCTTAATAAAAAAAAAAGAAGACAGTCACACAGAAAGATCCAGTGGAGCACCTCTGCACAGAATGTTACAAAAAGGCCTTCGGAAGAACTTTCCTGCTCAGTATTTATCTGCTTTTATAAGTGCTAAAACTGCAGTGTGAAGCACAATCATTCTGCATTTTTTCAAGACGGGAGCTTTTAGAGCTTAGCTCAGGGGGCACAGCCTGGTGCTGGTCTCAGCCTGGTGCTAACAGGTATTGCAGCTACACACAGGTGTCTACCCTGTCCTGGCACCCTCTGCCAGCCCCAGTGTTTTCCCCTCCAAAGCCAAGGATCTCAGCTTTAGGGCTGAGCAGCTGTGTGTGCACAAGCCCCTGACAAGGGGCTTCCCACCTCTGTGTGTGGCAGACATAGGGCACAGACCCTTCTCCCATGATATTTGGCTGAATCAACCCTTTCCTGAACAGGGAAATTTGAAAATTTCCTCTGTTTTACTCAATGGCAGCCTCAAACTGATTTTAAAATCATGGATAGTGCATATTGTGAAATGCATATCTGTTTCTCTTTCTGAATCTGGCCCAAGATGTCCTAAGCAAGAAGCAATTCTCAGAAATTATGTGCAAAATAAGAGTGGGCATAGGTGGGTGGAAGAGAAAAATAACTATATAACAAAAAGCATTTAGGGCAGGATGACAGAATTCATCTGCAGTCCTCTGGCACTAGTCAAATACAGATACAAAAAAATATAAACCAATCCTCTCCTGAAGAAGTAGCAAGAAAGCAGAAGATTTCCAGAGGGCACAAAGGCTTTAGAGGAAGAGTTATTTTTAATAAACAGCTCTAAGTGGTTTATTTCTGAAGGAATTCTGACACCGAGAGTCACCTTGACCATGTGCTGGACATCATCCTCTTTGGAACAACAGAGCAGCTGTGCTGTGTTCCTCTGATTTAAAAAGATCACTGGAATCTGATGCTTGAGCATTTGTAGAGAATGATATGACCTACACCATTGCTGCAATCCTTTTGTAAATGTTTATGTGGACTTGAGATGAGGCCCAGGATTTGTTTCATCCACATCACCAGGCATCAGACCAGTATCAATTGTCTGAGTTTCTCTCTTGGTGCAAACCCTGTGCCGAAACACTGCTGCAGCCCTTCTCCTGCAGGTGGGTGACTATTGCTTCCTGGCTCTTTCCAAATGGGTCACAGATAAAAATATCTTACTTTGGCAAGTAGTTTTAGTTTGTTCCCACTTTCTCTCCACAGATGTAAATCTGTTTCTTCCATACTTTTCTCTTTATGGAGCATTTCTGAAGAATGCCTTGCAGAAAGACTGCAGTTGAAATTTTCTTTCTGTTTTCATGACAGCATGTGAGCCGTCTCACCACGAATTGGACTGTGTAATTAAACTAACTGAATTCAAATTAGATTAGAAGGCATTATTGAAGAAATATCAACAAGATAATAGAAAGAGTTCTTGTCATTCTAACAGATGCTAGTTTCTCACCCATTCACGCTTTGTGAGAGATCCACATTTCGAAATTACATTATTTCCTGATACCAGTTTATTCAAAGATCATGCCTAGAAAAAGACTTGTTATTTAGTAGATAAGATTATCAGCCTTTACCAATAAAGCAAAGTACTGCAGAGAGCATGCCTAAGAAAAGCACTTGCTTATTCTTCTCAATCCAGATGGGATATCCAACAGTACAGAGCACACAAAAGTGGGTGAGAACTTCTCTTCCCACTGATGGGAATGCAGAGGGGGAAGTGCAGCACGTCAGCACACCCTCAGCATGTTACAGTGTGCATCTACACTCACTCCTGCATTTAATCAGAGCATGGCACCACCAGACTGAGATCTGCCCCAAAGCCTACAAACACTGAGGGACGCTGCATCTGCCTTTAACTGCCTTTGAAGAAGGCAAAGGCTCTTTCTTACATTTGTAAAGTATTCCAGTAATTAGCAAACATTAGGCAAGATCTTACTGTGTCACGAACTAATAACAAGATAATAACAATCATATGCTGCATAACTGCTGAAACTGATCATGTTACCATCTAATAAAAGAATTCTTGGTTGTATAATCGAAAGAATAGTTTAAAACGAACTAATTTAAACCTGAATGATTTACTGCAGCCCACCACAGCCAACATTTTTATTGTGCTACAATAAAAAAAAAAAATCTCTATCATGTAGAAACTATATAAATAATTCTACTGAAATATCTTGCTTCCTAAAGTTATAATCTCCTCTTATTATACCTAAGAAAAGACAATCTCAGCAGAGAGAGGAATGTAGAAGAAACTCTGCAATTCCCCTTTCCAGCCTGGCTCCCTGCTGGCCCTGAGGTCTATTCTGTGGCAATCCTCCCACTGCTGGGGTGTGAGGTGCACGCAGCTACTGGGCTACAAGCCATTCTTTGAGTCAACTGACCTTCTAAGCTTCTGGTAAATAAACAGAAGCAACCGAGAAAGCTATCAAAATCTTCATTGTCAGAAAGCAACTTATAACTGGGGTTCTGCAGTTAAGGGTGTACGAGTCAGGCAAAGTAGAAAGGAAGCAAGGGGAGCTCCTTGGCAGCATTTTAAGGAGAAAGAACCACCACCTGAAAAAATGCTTTACACATTTAGAAATCTTTTTATTCATCCTGGCTGGATGGATTCTGAAATTGGGATGAACAGGCCTTTAAAAAATAAAACCATAAGGAGGAGATTAAATATCACCCAAAATTTATTTTTCTGTAAATTAACAGAGTAAAAAAAAAATGCAGGAAGTTTTGGGGACAAAGAGCAGGACAGAGCCTGAAGGGTCCATATATTTCTTTGCTCCTGTCATTTGCTTCAATGTCACAGGAGGAGTGGGAAACCAGTGGCAACACCTTAGTGGAAACAGATGGAGGACAGCTGAGCAGTTTGGCACTGTTTGCACAGGTGGTATGTCATGGCAGGGAAGGGCCTGTTCCCCAGTGATGTGGGACAGTGCTCCCAGAAGCTGCTCTAACCCCTTCCAGGGCACAGGGCCAGGCAGGGAGGGGATTATGCAGCCCTTCTTGGCTCCTCTGCCTATCCTGACTCCACCCCATTCTATTCACGACACAAAAATTTCCAGTAGCTTCCATTTTTCTCAATTCAGTAATAAACTGAAAAGGCATATAAAGAAGGATAAGAAAAACCCCTAACCCTGTCACAAACAACATTACAAGTCATACAAAAAAATTTGTCAACCAATATGTCAAGCAACAGGGACTCCTCACATTGTTAATTATTACAGGACATACTGTACCTTCTGTTCAGACATTACTGCTCCCTCCTCCTCTTGGATGCTTGTTCTTGGCTTGCCATCCTCAGAAGTACTCCAGCCCATCTTCTTCACACTGACAGGCACAGATGTTTTGCTGCCTTCTGTTGTTGGCTTGCTGGTCTCTTCCAAAGATTTCTGATATGCTGTTGATGATAATGTTTGCTCATCAGTACCAGTTGAGATCTGGGACTTTGTTTTCAGGACTTCTTTGTCACTGTGTTTTCCCACATCATTTAAAGCTTCCTGGATGTAGGATTTAGTTTTTGCCTCTGATGTGGACTCGGATAGGCTTCCATTTGTTTCTGGCTTCCCTACTTCTCCTTTGACATATGAGGTAACAGAATCCCGACATTGGTCCGAACTACAAGAAAAAGAGAGAGGAATAGACAGCTGTTCAGGGCTTAAATCACAGCCACAAGGGCAAAGCACCCAGCCTCTTACGGAGCCTCCAGGCTGAGCCCATACGTTTCACACAGAGAAAAGTAAAATTTTAGACTCCACTTGCAAACATCAGTCTATTTAATAACCTTGTCTTCTGCATCATGGCATCATTCCAGAAGCAATGAAAATACAGTGGACACTGGAAACAAGGCCAAATGTTTTGTTAATCTCCTTTCACTTGGTAGAGGGAAAGAAAAAGAGAAAAAAAAAATACCAGTTCTCTTGTATAATCATGAGCTAAAGCCTCGAGGCACTAATTTTTAAACCACTCTCTAATCAAAGAGGTGATGAAAGTATCTGTTACCATGCAATTACCAGTTATTTTTCCCCCAAAGTACAATATCTGTACTCCAGGCAGGTCTTGCCTTTTAAAAAATACGGTTATCTGCAAATAAATCCTTAGATACTGCAAAGCCGCAGCAATATGCAGAGCCAAATACAAGGAAGGTTACTAAACGACAGAAACCTGACCAGAATTTTGCCTCAGTTTACCTATGGTTTCACCTGCACTTCTCATAAACAGTTTTCTTTTCCTTTGTATTTTTGCTCACTTTCTGTTAAACACTATGTGTAATGCTGACATATGAAAATATGCCAGCTGTTTGCTGGCAAAACTCTTACAAAAGATAGCAAAGTGAATTCATCTAGCTAGAAATTGATATCTTCTTAAGGAAGCCCTTTTACTTCCAGAAGTGATCTATTTTACTAATTTAAAACAATGTAAAATCAGAATAACAACACTTGCTTAACAAAAGCAATCACATCAGTAGTAGTTCAAGTGCTTTACAGTATTGAAAGACAATGAATTTGCTGAAATCAATGACCAAATTCCCATTGGATTTGGTAAGACAGTATCTAATGCTACCTTGAATCTTAAAGCATCCTGAGTCAAAGATGCAAAGGACATAAACTGCTTCGCAGACAAATGATCACTGTACAGATAATCATTCTGTGCTGATTTATAGCTCCTGCAGACCTGGCTCCTTCAGTTAGTGATGGCAGGAACCCCTTGCCAGTGGGCACCAGTAGGGCTGAACAGGACAACACATACTGTCAGTGTTGAAAGCTTTAAGGAGGTCCAAGGGCAGGCTGGAAAAGCTCGTACAGGGAAATGCACGGAGGATAAATATATAGAACACATCCCTCTCAGCAGGTCATTATGTCAAAGACAAGTGGAGCTTGTGAGAGTGCAGGGGGAAAACAGCACATACATCACCCTCCTTCCTCTGCAGTATGCTGTGCGACAACATACAGGACTAGGTGGATTTAGTATCACCACTCTTACCTTCTTATGCCTCACAACTAATCTTTTAAAAAAGTCTAGTAAATTAGCATGACATAATATGCCTGAAGTGTTATAAAAAGTGACAGTTCAAAAACTGGCTTATGGGAAAAGTAACAATTATCTGAGGGAGGGCAAAGAGATGCAAATGGAAAGGGTGACTGCTATAAAGGTGCTCAAAAATAAGAGTAATGTAGTATCCTGGTTTCAGATAATGTTCTTGATTCCAGCTACACCTGTGCTGGAATGGATATGAATTATAAATAGAAATACACAAGATAAAGAACATGAAAAGACGTATTACCTGCTAAAGAGAATATGAAATACTTCTCAAATGCCTACATCGAGAATACACATTTTTAAAGACTAATATATCTGAGGCCAAATCGAGTTTTTCTTTTGCCTGTACCTGTGAGTATATAGGCATGTTCTCACAGGGCAGAGAGCAGCAGCCTGTGCAGTGCTGCTGGGGCCAAGGCAGCGCTGCAGACACACACACTGCAGCATGGGGTGCTCACCTCTCGTCCAGGCGATCCAGCAGGCTGCCGCCTATCCTGCGTCCCGACGTCGGTGCCTCGGAGACGCTGGAGGAGTCAGGCTGCCAACCTGTAATTGAAGACATTTCGCGTTCTGCTTGTTGAACACCTTTAAGAATTGACCATACTCTTTCTTCCGTCATCTCCTCAGACTCAGCTCCTTCTTCCAGATGAATGTCCTCAAACAGAGACTTAAACTTTTCTGCCGTCATCTCCTCATCAGTACCAGACTTTTCTCTCTCGGGCTGTTCAGTCCTCACTCCTCTTTTACTAGTCTCTTCGCTCTGCCTTTGTTTAGCATCTTTGGATATCCCGCCATAACTACCGAGATACCGCGGAAAATCTTTAAGGTCCACTTCCTCCAACTGGCTCTCGCCTACGGAAATATCTTTAGGTGTTCCTTCTCTAGGCACTGAGAAATCAACTTTGCTGTCATCCAGAGAAGTGTCCTCTTCAGTCACCACTGGCGGTGCTGCTGCTGTACCATCTACGTGTCCCTGGGAGGTCACTAACACGTCACTCAGTCTACTGGGAGTTCTAAGGGGTGACTCTAGGCTAGAGGTGTCGCTAAGGAAATCGTCCTGGTGGAAAGGGGTGGGTGGCACGAAGCGCAACCCAGTGGGAGTTTCCAGTTCCACTTGAATGGAGGGATAACCTAAGGAAGACAGCACATTTGGACTGACTGGGATGAAGCATGGAGCAACAAATAAGCAAATGCCAAATGATTCATGGGTTACATAAAGTATGGAACATATGAGGAGGTGCAAGTGTATAAGAACCAATGCAGTTTGGATAGATTTTGTTACTTTGTCCTAAAGAGACAGGACAAAGAATGAGTACTGCCAGTGAATACTACAGTGAAGCCAGTACTTCTGACTATTTTTTTAAAAGTCTGTAAAGTTTTCAGCAATTGCACGTGCAGCCATTTTAAACATTTTCAAGCTATAGCAGATTGTCTTATGGGCATGCAATAAATCAAATGTGGACAAGGGTGGTTGTCCCTTTACATACAAGACAATCTCTTGCAGCCGTATTGTGTAAATCTTTATTTCCAAGCTTTTATTTATTTTTGTTTTTTAAATTTGGAAGTTTAATGAACAGATTTTAAAGACAGCAGTAGATCGTAACACAGGACAACCACATTTTGTCAGTAGGTACTCTTTCTAAAATAGGTCCAGATTTTTAATATGCTTTTATATAAAAATACACAATACCAGAAATACAGTGTTACTAACATATACCTCCAATTTAACCACAAAGTTCAGGAATGGACTAGCTGAAGAATGAAGAACAGAAATGGATCCTAATGAGGATACTGAAAGATAGTAGATCTAAATACACAGCAGGAGAAAGAAACTAAAGTAAGGAAGTTAACGAAGGGATAAAAGAACAAAAACACAACAAGGAAGAGCTATATGAATATTTCAGGTACAGTGAAGTTATACGGGTGACAGGACTGTGGTGAGTAAGGAGATCTTGGTGATCTTGAAGATTGAGGTGATCTTGGTGACATTGGTACAATCAGATACACTGATCAAATAAAGAGAAAAGAAAAATTGATGAAAACATTAAAAAAAAACATACATAAGGATTAAACTGAATATACACATAAAAAATGGCAACAAAACCTTAATTTCGCATTCTGGCAAATGAGGTTGGGCAACCTAGGAAAGGAAAAAAACACATGCTGTGTGGTTAACAGGACATTGTGCTGCCTGCAAGGGGAGGTGCATCAACAGGGCTCGGGGGTTTGTTTCCTGAACCAGCCGAGAGAAAGGCAAAGGTGGTCTGGTCTTGGTGAGGAAAGGAAGCTTGAGGAAGGTTCAGAGAAGAGGAGAGACACAAAGCAACTGCAGAGAAGCGCTTTTTTCATAAAAACATTGATGCTACTATCAAAAGGCTCAAGCAACATTTCAAGAGCAACTTTCTTAAAATGTCAACAGAAAACTATTTCTGTAGTGCAATGATTCAATGACCAGCAATGCTGCTCAATAATGGAGGTACACTGAGCTCGTATGCTCTGAAGAAAAAAAAAATCTTACTAAAATACAGAGAAAGCCAAAACATAATTGAAAAAATTACAACAACCAAAGGAAATGTTACTTACAAAAAAAAAAATCATATTTAAGGAGCTATTTATAAGTAAATAAAATCAAAACAACAATCCAGTGCCTGTTAGCTAACATTTGAAACAAGAAAAAGTCAACATTTCGCATCTTCAGTATACTGATTAATAATAAGCAGTTCTATGGAAATTTTGTTTTACAAGGAGAATTTCTGTTTTGCTTTTAATCTGACTCAAATTTAACCTCCACAGTTCTGCTTTCAGTTGATACAGCTTCCATGTGAAAACTATTACACAACTTTACCCATCAGCAGATTGAAAAAGATATTCACTCATGCACTAAAAAACACTTCCTTATTTTTCTACTGCCATTGGAGAAATGGTCCAAGTGAAAATCATAAAGCAATTGATTCACGGGTCTCAAAGAGACTTGGTAGTAAATTGCACATTAATTTATTCCATGCAGATATTATGCACTTTTTCCTCTTGTTCTTCCTTTTTTTTCCTTGAAGAATTCTTACTACTACATATCTAGACAGAAAGCCAAAGAATACACATATTTCCAGGTAAATTGTCAAGCATTAAATACCAGGTACATAAAAAATAGACATGGGCAAGCCACAAAAGACAACTGTTGCAGGAGAAAAGCTTGGTCTTGTCAACCGACACTGAGGCTGGTGAGAACAAGTGTTTACTCAGGCACACATTTGTGGGACTCTGTGCTTATTGTTTGAGATATTAATGTACAACCTACATATCTCCATAAATGACTTGGTTTCAGGACATGAAGGTGTACTAAGGAAGCTTGCTGATGATGAAATTGGGAGCAGCTCCAGCACAGGGAGGGCTGGGCAATCACCAAGCATATAGGTTTTAACAAAGACCAGTGCTGGGTTCTGCACCTGGCATGGGGCAACCCTGGCTGTGTGCACAGGCTGGGAGTGAAAGGCTGTGGAAAGGGACCCGGGGGCCCTGGTCTGTGGGAACGTGAGTCAGCAGAAAGCTGTGTTTAGGGGAGGTTTAGGCTGGATATTGGAAGAGGTGTTTCACCCAGAGGGTGGTCAGGCACTGCAACAGAGAAGTGGGCACAGCTCCAAGCCTGCCAAAGTTCAAGATGCATTTGGACAACGCTCTCAAGCACATGGTGTGATCCTTGGGGCTGTCCTGTGCGGGGCCAGGAGCTGGACTCGATGATCTTCACAGGTCCCTTCCAGCTGAGGATATTCTATGGTTCTATTGCATCATGCTTTAGGAGAGGAAAACCCCTTTACACATTTAAAATTATTGTTCCTGTAGAACTTACAATCTTTCTTTGAAGTCTGGTTCATACAACATTATTGTATTATTGGACACATCACTGAATTAAATATGATTACAGAATTCAATTACCATCAATGGGATCATGAAATACGTTATTTTCATCTGCAAAACTTCTGGTGCCTGAAATATTTCCATAATCAAATATTGGTCCTTCCAACAGGGTCACGATATCTATTCGATTAATTTTTGTCAATACAGAAGTTAAGGCATCAGCTGAAAAAAAAATAAAACACATCAGGAAAAGGTTCAGCATTGCAGAACTGCATGATCATTTTTCTCAGTTATGTTCACATTGGATTACTTACAAATTGCTGGTACCTCCCAGTACCTTTGGTTCTAGCAAAACCCAGCTTATGTCTGAGCAGTCATTCAGCTGCCTACTTGTTCAAGATACACATCTATTAAGAGTCTACACTTTCTCCAAGTATAATTATATTACAACACAAAAGGCACAAAGAATAAGGTCAGATAGTTCTTAAAGAACATATTTACTTATTACTGATACAAAATATCCTTTTACTGGAGCATAAGGCAGTGTAATAATCCTTTTACCATTCTGTTTTGAGGAACAAGAGAATAGGCAGTCATGTAGGTAATAATGCAAGTAAGGCTATTCATGCAGTACATCGTGAAATCTCATTTACAATAATCCTGTTGTGACAACACAGTAATACTGGAAATTACTTCTACAGTGAAAGAGATCAAAGGAGACTCAAATGGCGTGTAGGAGTTTGTGGATCAGAGACGGGTAACGAACACCACTGACACCACACAAAAATCAACCCCTCTTTCATTTTGAGCAATTCAAGTGAAATGTACAGATAAACCCAGAATTATCAGCACAAAATCAGTGTCTCCATCAGTCCTCATAGGAAGAAGTTTAGCCTTTTCCTATGACTGGCAATACTGTGAGATTACCTATATCTTCCAGGCAGTCATTTCCATGTTTCACTTTCCTTGCTATTGGAAAGTTTTCCCTATCATTTTCTTTAATGGAATTCAAGTTCATTACTTGTCCCATCAATTACGGATGTGGAGAACAGATCATTTTCTTCTGTGTATATACTGAATAAATATGACATATTTCTGACTCCTGGTAAAAACATAACTGAAACTTTTTTCACTGGTGGTTTGTGAAGGACATTCATAATGTTTTCTACAACTTGACAACAGAGGAAATGGGCTATAACTTATAAACAACAAAAGCGAGTACTTGAACTTACTTGTAGCATTTTTCCCATCTCTGGTAACCCATTTTTTTAATAACATGAAACTTTGAGCAATAAGAGAATTTGGGTTTTCTACTCGGATTTGGTTTATTTCATCCACAGAAAAATTCAGTTCTCTTGCCAGTTCTATAAAGACAAAAAAAGCGAGCGAGAAAATAAAACAATTCCAAAACCACAGAAAGCACAAATCACTCAATTGCCTTGTCAAGCTTAAAAATACTAACTTCCATAGGTCACAGAGACATCAAGAAAGCTGCCTGACACAAACTTTACAGGTAACAATGAACACGGCATTATATCCACATACTTTCATTTCCTAAGACATCATTTTGAATTTCAATTATCTCTGGGAGCAATTTTCACACACTCAGTACGCCACTTAAAGATGATGAAAAAGCCTTCCCTGGAGATTGCCTCATCACTGCTAATTTATAAACTCTGTTTATTTCCACTGACTGTTACTCCCCTGGGAGCACCCTGCGCAGCTCAGCACTGGTGCTGTCATCACCTGAGCCCTGGCAGAGCTGGCTGCTGCAGCTGTGAGCCCAGGAAGGGCAGCTCTGCCCACCAACACAGGGGGCTACAGGTGGGCAGAGCCTCCAGCACCGACTTGCCTGGCTGCTGGGCTCCCTGCAACCCGGGCTTGGGGGAAACTGCTATCCAGGGCCAGCAAACACCCCAGGGGCAGCCCTGAGCCCAGGCAGGTAGAGCCTCTCAGCTCCTGGGGAGAACGTCTTGAGAGGAAAGACATTTTGCTATTTTCTCTGTGTTTCTCTATGATTTGTTGACAGATCAAGGAATAATTTCCTGTTAGACATCTCTGCCCAGCAATACATTGCATGTTTTGGGAAGCTGGCCTGGCTGTGAATTTGGGAGAGCCTGATGCAGTCTTGCTGCGCCTTTCAGTAAAAGATACTTAAAAATGCAATTGCAAAGACTGATTTCAATATTAAAGCAGAAAAGCTTACCTGTCCAGCTAAGTCCTAGGTGATCAGCTACAATTGCCATCCTTATATCTGTCCGTTCACATGGACTCTGTGGACCTGTGATTTACAATTTCTCAATTAAAAAGATTTTGCACAGAAAACCACAATACCGGATAATAGTTTATTATAAATAATAGCTTTAATTGACTAAGTTGACAGTGCTTATATTGTTTACTAGAATGGTTGTGTGACCTAATAACCTACGAAACAAAATTTTTTCGCAGCTTTTAGATTTTCACCTGTGTAAAGCCAAAATGTAAAACTACATGATGTTGTGTAATGAAACCAAACATGCTGACAATCTAGCTGTTAAGACTGTAGACAAGTTGTTCAATTACTGGTGAAAACCACCAAGGCCAGATTACTGTCTATTTTCTCTACTTTGACAGAACAAATATACTGTCACAAAAGACATCTTTCGATTTCTGAGTTACATCAATTTCTGAGTTACATGAATGTCTTTGGCATGCTTCACTAGCTTTCTACAGTACAGAATTTGTTTGAAGGAAGAAAAAAGAGAATAAGACAGCACATACAGATGACAATGACAGAATGAAAACTACAGTTAAGTCACTCCACAGGCAATCACAACAGTTCATGCACTAGGATCAACAAGTTGAAAGTTTTACAAACTAGGCTTGATCTCCACGAGGTGAGCCATGAGAGCTCCAGAAACCTGACTGCCTTCATTCTCACCAGTCCTCTTACTCCTCCTCCTCTCACTGTCGGCCTTTTCAATCTTTGATTTTATAGATGCTGCCTCTGTTCTCATGTCTCTAGCAGACTTCGGTGTAATGGAAGGCTGGTAAACTTGAGTAGCTTCTGATAAGGATGTGTTCCTTGATGTACTGTCTTCTTCATCATCAGAGACCTCTGACTGCATCTTTTTCTCTTCATCAGAAAGACGATCCACAAGCTTTAATGTCTCACCACTAATTCCCTTAAAATATTCAATAGAATGTTTACATACCTCCCTAAGCTGATTTTTCTTTACTTTAACTGTTGTCATGGTGACGGAGGTAGATCTTACCTTTACTGGTAATTTAGAAGGAAGTTGTTTTGGTTTTTCTTTCTCTACCTGCTCTTGTTTTGGCAGGGCTGGAGTTCTTCTAGCTAGATTACTCCTATGTGTGTTTTTTACAGGAATCCTAGACCTTGCTTCTAGACAGGGAGAAGAATTATTTTCTTTTGCTTTGTCAGGCTTACTAGCCTCTTTCACTTTACTCCCTGTATTGCTCTGGAGATTATTTTGTGAAAAGACTTGTTTTACTGAGCTGGCCTTTACAGGAAGCTTTGATTTTCCTCTAGCTCCTACCACCTCTGTTGACTTTTGCTGCTCTCCGTGTTGTTTTTGCTTATCTCTTACTCTGTGTCCTTGTGTTGTCCCTGTACCTTTTCCTGAAGGGCTTTTCGCTTGATTAGCTTTCTGGAGGGAACATTTCGGTTCCAAATGTTCTTTTAGCACTACATTACAGGTAATATCATCTGTAGGGACAGCAGATGAATCCAAATTGTTGTTGTTATTAAAATTATCTTTTGGGAAATCTGTGTTTTCTGTTTGCCTACAGCTCGTCTGGCTAGAAGCTGAACTCGCAATCACTGCTACAGTTTCATTTTCTAATCCCTCACCACTTGGCATCACAGCTTCTATCTTATCTGTCACTTCGCCAGGGCCATCTTTCTTCAGAGTCATGGTGGAAGCAGAAATTCCCATTTTAATTGGTGTGCGCAATTTGGGATCAACTTTGGAAGCGTTTACTGCTGCCGATGATTTCTCCATTGAGTTACTACCAAGTGTTTGTTCCATGCAATCTCCACTGGCCTGGATGCCGGGCTTATTTTCAACTGCTGTTGTTTCTACTGGTCTCTCTAGGTTTGTTTCTACAGTGCTGTCCCCTGCCTGTGGCTGTGTGATGGCAGTGACTGTACTTTTATCCCCTTCCCCCTTGTCCCCTGACTTCCCTTCAGAAGTATGCTCACCAATCTGAAAAAATTGGAGTCTTTCTTCAACAAAATCCCTCTTGCTCATGTCAATTGCACCACTGCGAGTCATCTCAAACATCTTCCCCTCATGAAATGGGAAGGGGTTGGGCTCGCTAGTTGGCGTACTCTCATCTGTTGGAGTTCTGGCTGGTGTTGTGTCAGGTGTTGTTGCTTGAGATCTGTCTTCCACTGCCAGACCAAATGGCTTAGCCTCATCATCCCTTGATTTAGTCTCAAACACTTCATCGTCACCTCGGTTATTGGACCACGGGTCAAAATCTAGACTCTTGGTGGCCACAGTTTTGAAAGGTGTTGCAAATTCTTCGTCTACTTTGTAACTGAAATAGGAGTCAGGAAATACAGTCCTGTCAGGGTGTCTGCCTTCCAAAGAGAAAAACTGTGCCCCTGACTTCTTATCGCTCTTATCTCCAGCTTTGTCAGAAGATGGACCTTTTGAAGGTGTCTTCTCTTCTTCAGGGCCTACCTTGCCTTCCTCCTCAATGACTTCAAGCTTACTCTGGCTAAAGCAGCGATCAGTCTGCTTTAGAATGCCTTCTGTAGTCCATACGTCCTTTTTGGTTTCAACTGCCGGACCTGCAAGTTTAGAATCACTCTCAGTTAAACCATCATCTTCATCTTGCAAATCATAACCGTCAAGAGAGTCAATCTCTGTCGCATCGGTATCATGGGAGAATTCTGCAGTGGTTGCTATGGAACACTCTGTGACAGACTGGTCATTGTTACTCCCATTTTGCACTACATCATTCTGGGGTGAATCAAGCCCATTGTCAAACTCATTGGGTTTCCCAGAAGTGGGATGTCCTAACTCTTTCTGTTTCTCAATCTTTTCAGGGGCTCTGGGTTTTGAGGTTTCTTTCTGGTCATCTTCCAGCTCTTTCAGTTTGAACGTATACTTTTTAAGCGGAACAGGTTGATAGAGGGATTCATCATCACTGGAGTCACTGACATCTGCTCCCGGTGGCACAGGAGAAGGTGGCTGTACTCTGATGACAGGTTCAGCCAGCTGGCACTTGTCATGTTCATCTTGCAAGTTCACTTCAGTCATCTCCATTTCACTCTCAGTGGAATAATGAGGCTTCTTTTCAGACTCCCCTTGATCTGCATCCAGCGGCGGAGGAGGAGGGAATTCAATATAGGCAACTCTGTTACCTTTGGGTCTTTTGTTAGAGTCCTTATTTATAAGATTAGGTAATGTTTTGTCAACCTGTGGTCCCTCGACCTCTGCCTGTTTCACAGATGTTGACTTAGCCTCTGCTTCCTCCTCTGACTCCTCAGATACCTCAGGTATAGGGCTGGGCTTGCCTGGGATATAAGCTATTAGTGAGTCAGGTGTTTTAGATGTAAACTCGTAACTCACTTCCTCTGAACTCGGTGTTTCTGGTGTTAAAGGGCTTTTACCAGAGCTGTCTATAAAGGACACTTGTTCTAGCGTGTCATCTTCTGGACTACCTTGTGGAGAAGGAGGTTGCTTTTGCTGCCTAGCTGTGTAAAATGTCCCCCTCGTCTCTTGTACTGTCTTACTTTCCTGACTGACAATTTTTTTAATACTTCCTTGTTGTACCTCTTTCTCATACTGCTTTCCTACTTGAACAAAACTGACATAAACAGGTAAGGTCTTAATTTCTTTTACTCCCTCAGTGCTTACTAGCGGTGCAACTTTATCCAAGTAATCACTGGCACCGGGGTCAACTACATCACTTGAAGGAAATTCCTTTCCTGGGCTACATTCTAAGGAATCTGGTGATTTGCTAGGGGATAGCTCTGTTTCCTCAGCAGGAGGACTTAAGCCTATTGAGCTCTGCTGCTTGGTAACTTTTCTGATTTCTGAATGCTTTATTTTTTCATCTTCCACATAATCAATCTGTCTTTCAACTTTCTCCTGAATCACAGCTGATTGGGATACTTTAGCTGAAAGTTCATAGACACCATCAAGCATGGCTCTCTTCTCCTCAACAATTCTGACTGGAATATGGGACACAGCAATTTCTTCTTTCCTTTTGGATATTTTATCAGCCACTTCACCATTACGCTCCCCCTCCCTGACAACAAATTCTCTGTACAAAACCCTTTTTGAGGGGGATTTTACAGTCAGTTCCTTCACTTCTTCTGGATTAATTCCATTTGAGGCCACTTTGTGCTCTGTCACAGTGATAAATTCCCTTTTTTTGTCAGTTTTAGATTCAGCATGATCAACATGGTTTTCTTTTACTGTATCTGGAACCAGCACATGTGAAAGCTTTTCCTTCTGTGTTTTATGGTTAGAAGTTCCAGGACTTTCCCATGTCCTATAGATTTTTTTGTCCCAGTGTCCCTTCGTTGTTGAGTCTGAGCCATACACCAGGTCTTTTGCCCGTGGTTCTGACAAGCATTCTGGCACGCCTTTCCTCATTTCCTCAGTTCTGGGTTTTTGTGTGTCTGAAGCATGAGAGTCCTCCACAGCTTTCCCTTTACCTGGAACAAGGGCTTCATGTATTTTCACTTCTTTCTGTAAAGCTGTGCCCCCATCAATGACCTCTATTTGCTTTGCGTGTTTCTCTCTCGAATAGGACTGATACACTGGTAACTTACTTTCTTGCAACTTTTTTACTGGAATTTTGGACTGACCATCCAGCTTTTTTTCTTCTTGAGTTATGTCCTTACTTCTGGGACTTATACCTTGTTCAAATTTAAGCCTAATAGAACTGAGCTTTGATTGCTTCAGCTGAAATCCAGTCTCAGGTACTCCAGTCTGCTGGGCACTTCCTTTGTGTTCCATAGTTCGTTTAGAGTCCTCTGCAGGTTGCACATATATCCTTTTTTCAGGACTGCTGGGCAAACTGGATGCTTTCCTTTCATCCACCTTGGGAAAACACTTCCCATCGTGTGCATACTGCTTCACCTTACTCCGTTCATCCCCAGACGATGGCAATTCAGAGAGCAGAACTTTCTCAGGGCTGCTGCTGGCAGAGCTCTGGCTAGAATGTATTTCCTTGCCATTTTTTTTATGCTGCTTTTTCTCTGGAGACTGCAGCTCATCATTCAACTTCTCTGTTTTATCCCGAAAAAACTGGGATACTTCAGTCAGTTTTTCTTCTGCCTCTTTAACAGTCCTGTCCACCCTGTCTTCATATATCAACTTTTCTCTACCTCTGTCTAATCTGTCCTCAGTAAAGCGCATCCACATCGCATGTTTGTGACTACTAACATCTCCAGTGTAGTGTAACACTGTCACTTTATCATAATGATCCTCCTTAGACATTTTACCTACACCATTTTCAGATACATCTTTATAGATTTTGGAGAGAATCTCTTTTTTGGGGGCAGTAGCTACTTTTTCTCTGCATCGTTTATCAGTCCCCTGTAACTCTGCACTAAGGGGTAGAGCATGGTCAGTAACTGACTCCTCAGTATCAGAATGAGACACATCTAGCTTTTCTGAAAGAAGCATTTTCTCAGCAAACCTGTAAGACTCCCCTCTTAGTTCTGACAACTCATCATCATGGTATTCTATTGAGTGCTGACTCAAAAGCTTCAGTGTTTTGTAAGAGTCATCAGACATGAGTTGAGCAGAACTAGGGCGACTGTCTTCTTCCTGGGACACGGGAGTGTTAACTCTAGAGGATTCCAGATAAGAAGGAAGTGACTCTTCGGCCGTGAGCTCCTCTTCTTCTTGCTGACCTTGTTCGTCTGAACAAGGAAAAGCATCATGTTTTTCCAACTCTTTTAAGTTAATATCTCCCCGAGGTAAGTCTTTCTGATATACATACATTTCTTTTTCTGGATGCTTTTTTGTTTCTCTAATAATGACTTCAGTAGGTTCAGCCTGATTACCTTGTTCAATATGGACCTCTATTATTCGCTCCAGTTTGGGTTTCATTTTGTTGTCCTTCTCTGCATGTTGTGGTGAAGTTTCAGCAGACTTGCTAACATCGGACGTTACTGATGATTTATGTTCAAACAGGCCTGCCAGCTCTTTGGAAGGGTCACGTCCAGACTGAAAGGCTTTCATTATGTCATGAACAGACATTGTTTCCTCAATTCTTTCTGAGGTACTTTCTGTGCATGGAGGTTTATGATAAACCATCCTAGTTGTTGTAGTGATATGAGTTTCTTCTTTTACTCGGACACCTTTACTAAGGACGCACTTATGGTCGTCTTCTTCACTGCCACTGGCTTTCATTTGAAAAGCTTTAACCTTCTCTTTAATGGACCCAGAAGGTTTTTGCTCCAGCTCCATAAACGCAGGGGTAGGTTTTGAGGCCGGTAGCTCCTCTGCCTTCTGCTCTGGAATATCTTCTGACGATGGTTCATAGCTGCGGATGACATGAACTACTTCAGTTCTTGTTTCTGTTATGACGGGAGGGATGGGCACATCGTGGAAAAGTGGTTTCGGCCCTGTGCTTTCAGCACTTTGTGGGGCAGAAGGTGTCTTTTCGCTCCTCGTTTCAAAGCCACTGTCAGACAAGGGACTTTTATCTTGATCGTGTTGAGAAAAGTCATCTGGAGACTCTAAAATAGTGTCTGTTCCAAAAAAGGAGTCTGCAATTTTACATAACTCCTTTTCCGATGTCGAAGGCCTCATGGAGGCTGGAGGCATTTTAAGTTTGTGCTCCTGCAAAGCGATGGCTGGTTTTAAAATGCGCTTTTGTCTCTCTTCACCTTCTTTTTTCCCCTCTTCAAACTTGTACTTTATGTTTGTTAATGAACTGCTACCGATATCATTTGCTAAGTAATCAATAACTTTTGACAAGCTATAATCCTTTTCCGACATGGTTTTAGTTTTAATTTGGACCTTCTCTGGAACAGATATAGGAGGGCTTGTCAAAGCTTGCTGTCTCGCTTCATCAATCTCCTCTGTACTGAACTCTACCCAGTCATCCTCAGACAGGTGTCCTTGATCACTTTTGGATACTTTAGCCGACCCTTTACTTTCTAAACACACATCCTTTTTCAGAATCTCACTAACTTTTACTAAGTCCTCTTTTACTTTCTCAACAATTTTAAAGGGCTCTTCATCATCAATTCTACCCTCTTTTGGTAAGTCAGGTTGGAACGGCTTGTCCTCTGCGACATCTGTCTGCAATATTGCAGTCATTCTTATCAGATCCTCTTTCATTTCAGCAACATCTTTCAGTATCTCCTGACTGGAGGATAAGGAAGATGGCGTGGACAATTTGAGAGCAGAGGGTGCTAAAAACAAGGATGATTTTATTGGAGATGAAGTTCGAGTAAAGGTAGGCTGCGTGCGTGCCTCTGTAGTCAATGTTTTAATAGGTGACAGTAGCGCAGCGGCTGATTTTGTAAGTGAAGACGACTCTGGAAGCTTCTTTAATGCTGGTTCAGACAAAACATTGACTACAGAATATACTGGCACTGTTATTGTTGATGAAGTTACTGATGAGGTAGTTGCAGATATTGACCCAAGGGCTGTGTACAAAGCACCTGCAGGAGGAGTTCTCATAGACTGGAAAGCTGATGGCGCTGAAGACACAAATGACCTGAGTGGAGAAAATGACATTGTTGTAGCTGTTGAAAACACTCTCTCAGCCGTGTCAGCAACTGCGTTAGCAGCACAAGTTGCAGAATGTGCAGCTGCAGAGATCTTGTCTTGAAAAACACCTGCAGCTTTGGATCCATTTATTAAGCTGGCAGAAGACGGGTATTTCAGAGGTGACACAGACCCATTTAGCAATGGTACATCTGTGTGCCCAGCTACATGTTTTGCTGGCGACGAGAGAGACGAGGCCATCATGACTTTAGTGGATGAGACAGCATCAACTGCTGACTTAGCAGGTGACACCACTGACTTTAGAGGGGACGATAAAAGTGAAGATGCTGATGTGATGACCGATTTAAGCGGCAAGCTCGAAGAGTACATGTTAATGTTGGATTTGGGGGATGCTGGAGGCGTCATGGTTATGGATGATCTCTCCAAGAGAGACCCTGCTGTAGTCACTGGAGATGTCCGAGAGGGGAATGTGGTAGTGGAGGCCAGCCCTTTGAGACTGGCAGCTTCTGTGACCGCGGGAGCTCTGACGAAAGAGCCCGAAGTAACCTGCATGTTGTAGGGAGGCTGCGAGACCACAGTTTTTATTGGCGAAGAGATTGTCCGAAACGATCTAATCGGAGATGCTACATCACTAACAGATTTAACTGAAGACGTGGTAGAAGCTCCTAACGTGGATTTGATTGGAGAAGTAGAAGAGACAGACCATATTGATTTTAATGGGGAAGCTGTAGGAGTGTTAGAGGAAGAGCTTGATAAGGAAGTGAAGCCTGATTTGGTTTGCCCAGGCACTGTAATTGGAGCTGTTGTCCATGACTGATATGGCCGTGTTGAAAAGAATGGCTTGTATGAGTAAGTAGCAGGTAGGGATCTTGTTGCTCCTGCACTCCGTTCAACTGTTTCTTAAATTGTTAAATTAAAATCAAACATAAAAATCAACAAAAATGGTTGAAAAACAGAGAGACCAGAGAAGAAAATTGGTCAGTAAACGTTGTAATATTACAAAAAGCAAGTACAATTGTTTGCATGAGTTGGGATGAAGGAGGCAAAAGAAGATTTAAAAAAGGAAAGAAAAAAATTAGGAACGAGCCATATACTGATAACTGGTCCAAAACAAAAAGCAACATGAAATGAAAGACAGAAAGCACATAGCAACCAAATCTGCAAACAATGGAGAACAGAAAACACACAAAAGGAATCCGTAAGGTAAAAATAAAGCCACATCAAAATTTCTTCTCTTACTTCCTATTGACTTTCTGATGTGCTACTTCTGAAATACTCATATCAGCTTTATTTTGCCTGTTTAGGTATGTCTCTGCTTTGTGCAACTATAATTATCCATTTAATAATTTCTATTGTTGTTCTGTTCAGATTTGAACCTATACAAAAATATAAACTTGCGTAAAATGACATTATGTAGCTAAAGTCTTTTTTTAAACCACTTCAGAACTATTTCATGCAGAAACCAAAATTCCTTTAAGTGACAGGCAATTGATGTGCAAACTGTGAAGCAACTGGAATAAATTCAAATCTATATCTTCCATGCACAATTCGGATATGCTTCACACTCACAAAGCCAATAAGAGCAAGAGCTTTTCTGAATCAATACTAAAAAAAAAAAAAAAAGAAAGAAAGAAAGAAAGGAAGGAACATATGCATTTGTTTCTCATGCAATATTCCTTTTGTCTGGTAAAAGTTAAAGTAAAAGTTTTCATGAAATGAATTTAAGAAGCATATGTCGTAAATGAAATATGGCAAGTATGATGTATGATAGTCGTGAGCAGGCAAGGCAACTGAATCAGTTTTTATTCATGCAGAAATGTCATGTCAGAACGAGCACACAGATTAATACATTTCATATGGTGTATTAAGCACAAATACATAAACCTTACAAAATCATTTCACAAGAGGTCATTAAAAGAAGAGTACACTTTTTCTACAAGATGTAGTGTCTTGGTACCTTTTGAGGAGATTTCTCGTATCAGCTCAAAGACAGACCTGTTCAACTTTACAGTTCTCAAAAGGTAACATTAGAAAAGCAGTCAAAGAAAAATAGATTATGAAATTCCTGGCAAGGACAAACCTGTTAAATGTTATCATCCCTCAGAACTTTCAGCTTATTCGTAGGCATTTTGAACAGAATCATCAACCACATTTTGTATCACAGGAGGCACTCATGTCAGAAAGTATTTCTGGGAATCCCATTACACAAACATATCCTCTGATACAGCAATAACATTCGGAGAGTTGACATTGAAAGCAACTTTGAGGATTTTTTTTTTTTCTTTAAAGTTGGAATTAGAAATGGAGCTAAAATATGCAAAGAACTTATTCAACATACCTTTCTCTGAAGTTACACTAATAATTTGTCAAACCTGCTTGATCTGTCTTATAGACAGGCAGTAACTCACAGTGAAAGAAGCTCAACAAGGCTAGCACTAAACTGTTAAAGCACACACACTCCTATAAAATAGTGAATATTTAGTGTACCACAGGTCCATATCCTGCAAGGAGAAATGTGCTGGTCCTACAGAAGCCAATCAAAGCCCACAAGTCAGTGTGGATGGCTGGTGATACTTCATAAGAACATTTATGTTGAAGAGAGCTTGAGTACAAGGCCTGACTGGCACAGACTATATCAACACCCACTTTTCCTTACTACGACATTTTTAAGTGGAGATATACTTCTTTCTCCCCACCTGAAATAAACCCCAAAATGTACTTCATTATATGAACTATTATGAAGATATTATCAATAATATTTATTATGAAGATTTAATTAGCAGTAGCTGCTAACATTCATCAAAAGCTCAACAGTCTTGAGATCAAGAAACAAACCCCAAAATTATTCTGGAAAGAACTAATAACTTGTTCAGCAGTTAGTGTTAGGACGTGTCTTTACAAGAACACTACTGCTCATCATGAGCCAGTCTGTCACAACTGACTGGTGAGGCAAGCAAACCCACAGGCTACACTCCTAGCTTCTTTTTTGCCTGTCAAATCACAGATTCAGGGACATTTAAGATGCTGCTTCTGTGCTCCTTTTTGCAGTTGAAGAGCTAAAAAATTTGTCTCCCAATTTTTTGCAGATGAGACTTAATGGACCTTTGGTGAGTAAATAAGACTTGTTTGTTTTTTTTTTTTTTTCCCCCCACAATGAGGGCTGAAAAATTTATTGTGATATACACAGTGATCAACCTTCTCTCCAGCAATTTCATTTTCCCTCTCTCTCAGTTCCCATCAAGCCTGTGACAATACCTTAACAGTCCATCAAGATGTCTCAGCAGATCTGATAGCTTCTTCAGATGTTATATGCTTGCAGTCTTCTTCCCGGCCTGAGAAGTGTGTAACATATTCTGGAGCACAACTGATCCAAAGAAGCCACAGATCTTAGAGGATAATTAAGCAGCAGCCATCCAGTGGGAACTCCCAAGACCCGATGAAGCTTGTCTATGGATTTTATGGAATTATATCAAAGGGTCTGTTGCAGGGTAGCAACTGAGAAGTCAAAAGGGGGGAAAAAAAGGCAAGAAAAAGCCTGGAAATGGGGCACAATAGCAGCTGACCTCAGAGAGAAGTGAGGAAGAAAAGCTAAGCCAAATACATTATTGTATTTAACTGGGAAGGAAAGGAAAGCCACAGGTCTGGTCAAGGGGAACATAAGTTTAAGAGGAAGCAATGTGTGGTGCCAGGGAATAAAAAGCATCTGCAGGGAACAGAGGAAAAAGGGAAGGGGAGGAGAAAGAAGAGGGAAAATATAAAATATGAGAGAGTCTATTTTGGCTAAGCAGCTAAACATTTAAGCACTTAGATCTGAGTGGCTTTCTGAATTTTTGTGTAACATTCCATACTACAGCACCTTTCTCTGGTGAGAGGAAGACACTTTTTGAAAGCAATTTGCAATCCTCCTACTCTGGAACTACATGGCATTTGTAAAAACTATTATATTTTTACTTAACTAACACACATAATTCGCCAGTCAGGATTCTTCAAGCTCTCACAACACAAGAGTTCACAGACCATCCAGGAGTTTTGTTTTAGACAGCTTTTTTTTTTTTTTTTTCCTTTTCTCTTTTTTATTTATTTTTTTTTCCTCCAGAGTGACACCAAATACAACGTTTATAGAAAAAATGTCTCTTCTTCTGAGCAATCACATCTACATGGTTTAGTACTTTGGTAAGAGCAACTCACTCATTCCAGGCTCAGTCAGATAGCTGTAGCGCTTACGTAAAGCAAGGGAGACGAAGTTCTGGCGCCGGTCAGCTTTCTCCGTCTGCAACAAAACACAGCAGGACTTAGGGCCTTGGGAACCCCTGCCCCATCTGAACAGAGCAGTCCTCAGACCTCAGCAGGATGGGCTGCTTTCGTGGCACACAACCCCACAAGGGAGAATGGATGCTTCCATTCGGCTTCAGGATGGCATGCTGAAGCTGAATTTGGGCGAGCAGGCGGGGAGGGGCAGAGGCAGTCTGTGCTCCTGGGTGCCATGTGATGGGTGTCAGGCACTGCTGAGCAGGGAGTGTGGCTGCACAGAAACCTGCCGTGAGTGACCACCCTTCCCCAGCAAGCAGGGAAGGGACTGCAGCCCTAAGAGTGAGCCCTCAGGTTCATTCCTCTGCTTGTGAGGCAGAAGAGCTTAGACAGCAGGAGCAGCTCATTATCCTGCCTCAAAGTACCTCGATACTGTCTTATTATCACTTAACAAACTGTTTCACACGACTAGAAATGGTGTGATATTGTTCATTCTCTGTAAAACAAACCTCTTTGGCTAGAAACAGGAGGTCAACACAAAACACTACAGGTACAGACAAAACATTCATAAGAGTGCGACTTAGACCAATTGAGTATTCCCCCCAGATTAGTTTGTCCCGAAAGCACACACACCACAATGTACAACTGGCTTTAAAGTGAATACATTAAGGACAAAAAAAGGCATGGGAGGGGATTTTTTAATATGCACAAAATGCAAAGATGTGGATTAGAAAGCAGACTACTCTTGTTAACTAATAAATTGCCTCATAAGTTGCTGCGTTCAGTGGCATAGCTGCTAGTGTGGTGTCTTAAATATCATTAGTCCTTCAGAGATCAACTCACTTGAATATGTGGCTACAAATACAGTTTGTTTAGAAAGAAAAGTATTATTATAGCTATATGCTAGCTCACTGGGAACAAATTCTGTGGAGATAAAGTGATGTTTTTGCTATTATTATTTTTTAACATGTAAGGAATGTTTTGGGTTGCATTGTTAGGGGGCTTTTTTTTCAGCTATTCTAACCAGCAGGTGACAACTACTATTTATTTGCCTCCAGGAAGAGAAAAAAAATAGTGCTGCTAGGTAAATTGGAAACATCTATGTAGTTTTTTTAATAAGATGATCTCATCTCTAACTACCTCTAATGAGTAAAACCCACTCAATTTTCTGACAACTGATGTTGCGGTTTCCATGAAACAGTGGATTTTTAAGCTGCAAATATCTGAGGTTTTTTTGAAAATAGATTTGAATACAATACTTAGAAATTTCTCTTGGCTGGTTTACATTTTTTTTTTTTTGAAAGAATCCAGTTTATTTACAGAGGTAAGATATTAAAGGCCACTACTGTGGCCTCAGCAGTTTCTTTTTCCTCCTCAGAAATACAAGTTACCGTAGCAGTGTCAGTGTTACTCCAAGAGGTAAAATATTATCCACTAAACCCTTCTTGATTCTGCCAAAATTTGATTTGGTCTGATATTCATAAATATATCCTTTTCCAGAAGAAAATTAGCTAAATTTTAGACTGCTTTTATTCAGTGCTTGTTTTAATTTCATAATTTATAATCATGGGGTTTCTCATATTTGTGCAGTTCTAATGTTTTACAACAGCCTACCACAAGTGGAGGATATGGTTATTTTTCTGTAGGTATCATTTCAACACCACCGTTAAAAATAGTTGTTTGTTTCTTTTCTATAACATACTACTTTTCTTCAGTAAATCTGAAGGAAATAAAAACAGAAGACAGTGTTTATATTACCTCATCATCTTGATCTGACTCTGTTTCCTTTTGGTCCCAAGATGCATTGCAGAGACAAGGAATATTATAATGGACAGCAGGGAAAAGAATATCAGGATATGAAAAGGACCAAATTGGGAGCACAAAATGCAAGCTGATTTATAAGGCAAAGCAAATCCAAAATGTCAATGCAAAAGAAAAAAAAAAATCTTACATCCAATGCAAATAAACACGTGACATTACTGAAAGCATAAACCTATGACTTGCAGGCTGAAGCATGAGCTGTAAACAGAATTGTAAAAATTATAGGAACTTGACACCACAGTAACAAGAGACTTTAAAAGCGTTCTACATATAGGAAACCAATAAAACATACATTTTAAAAGCCTTTATCATATTCCAAAGCATTCTCATTACTGACAGTTCACAGGGTTTCTTTATGACTAGCAGGAAATAAAAAAAAAAAAGAGAGAGACAAAAACTAAAGGAACAAAAATAAATCCAACCCAACCCTAGAGAAAAATGTTTACTTTTCTGAACAAATACCTTTTTGTGTGCTGGTAGAGTGATATTCAAGTTGCAAACAGCTGTTTGTGGCAGTCCTTTTGTAGTCTTTGGTTCTTTCAAAAATGATAATCGACCACAGGGTTCCTGGCTGGTGTCTCTTACCTAGAAATGAAATTGTGCTTCAGCATAGTAGTATGTAGTAATTCAGAGTCCTAGAGGAGGTTTCTGGAATGGTTCTCAGAATTTCTTTCTACAAAGAGCTTTCTAGTATGTAAAAACTAGTAATACCAAGCTGGAGCTCAGCCTGAGGTGCTGAAGGAGAAGATGTTTTCCTGTGAAAGAGTTATGTCAGCCTGAAGCTACCTGGTGGCAAATCCATGCAAGACAAGGTGCTGACTGAGTCCAACCTGAGAGTTTCATACTGGGATATTACTGACAGGCACTGTCTGCTCACTTCACTTTATTCTGCCATGTTTTGCTCTGGTGTTTACCAAAATGCTTAACAACTTCCTCAGCAGGGCAGCTGTGAGAAGGCTAAGGAAAGTGAGCACTCATTCGTGGCCATTTAGAGATGAACAGTGTGCACACACCTTCTGAAGGCTGCTCTGCAGTACAGTATGTTATTGAATTCATCTCCTTTGCTCAATCCTTCAGAAATTGTGATCTACTGGTAAATATGTGGGGGCTCTAATTTGAGACATGGTTGTAGTAAAAGTGAATTTTTAGTGATTTAGTGAATCCATATTATGGGTATTCCATACCCAGATCAGCCATCAGTTCTGCTGTGGCTTCAAACAAAGCACTCTCTCCATGTTATTCACATATTTAAAAACTACACTTACATCCCAGGGGCAAGTGAGTTCTACAGGGCTGAAACAAGGAAGAGGGAGTGTAGGAAGGGAGGAAGGCACATTTATTTTGTTTTTCTTTTACCTTGATAGAGAATGGCAGTCTATTTTCTTTGAAAGCATAAAAATTAAAAACAAGTTGCTGTCCTCCTTTAGTCAAAGGGGCCAGATTTCCATAGCAATCAACATAAATAGGTTTTCCTTCAAGAACCTAGCAGAGCAAGAAAAAGAAGTCAATAAAACCTCTTTTAATAGCAGATTCACGCATATAAGCATCATGATTTCCCCCAACATAGTTCCTGAGTTTATCACAAGTCCCCACTTGGTTACATTCAACAACAAATTAGAATATCACGGTGCATTATGGCAAGGTATTATAAGTACAGGCAGTTTGGAAAACCACGAGCCACCTGACTGGCTTTAAAGTAAGAGTGTGTCATTTTCTTCAAGAAATAGTAAGTTAGCGACTGTGATTTCACCACAAGCCACTCCTACTCATGACTATGTGTCTGCAGGGCCAATAAGAAGGAATTCCCTCTGTCTACAAAGCCCAACCAGGGCAACTTGACAGCAGCGAGTGCAAACCCCACTGCAGACTGCACTAGGACATCCACAGCCCTCAGGGTCCTCAAGTCTTGCCCTGTTTTGTTCTTCTTTTGACAAGTTTGACGACACAGCCTTGCTGTGAACCTGTATTTAACAGGGCTCGTTGCGGCTTTTGCAGGAGCTGTTAATACTTGGAAAACACACTGCCCACCTACAAGGAGGAAGCCAGCTGCAAGGAATGTACCTCAATGTCTTTGCTTCTTGCAACTTCCTCAAAGTTCTCTTGCTGCTCCAAAGTTTTGTCCACTTTGTCGTCAGTCATGCAGAAGCAGCGCAAATTGGATTCCACGGGGTCATTCATTTTGGCAAATATCACAAACTTTGCCATATAAGGAACGCATATTAATTCTCTATAAAGCTGTGTTGCCAGCCCAACAGTCTCTAGTACTTGGTGGCAGTCTGCGAGCCAAAATCTGAGCGGGGAAAAGTAAACCATTAGATCAACTTTTCATTATGCTCCCACATTGCTTAAGCCTTACAGAGAAACTATGTCCTGTATCCTTGGTCATTTTGCATGTGCACTGTCCTTGCAGAATTGCCAGAGCTGTAATTTTCCTTCTACTCTCAGTACAGGTTTAACCATCAAGAAATGGGAATACCTGGCAATGAAACGCTAACATACTTATCTGACCCTTTTCACACTGGTGTCTCACAAAACTATCTGTCTTGAAGGCTCATTTGAAGCCAAAGTGGGGAAATTTAATTTCTTGTGACCACGCACAATGTATATTGTAATGTGCTGATGCTTCACTATACATTTGATTTGCTAAAACAAACACCTTTATAATACACACAGCAAAATCACATCTCCCATTTAGGCTGAACCAAATATACTCATGATGAAGTTTCCCAGAGACAGGTGTTATATTGTTATTTTTCTCATTTTATGATTAAGAGTTTGAAGACAAGTGTGATACAAATTATAATTTATACTGCATATCAGTCTTTCCTGAAATATTTCAGCCCTGATCTATTTGGTTTTCCAGCAATTCTCTCTCTCTTTTCATAAAGGTTTTTATAGTTGCAATGTAATTTACTGAATGATAAACTCTCTATGTGCTATACCATGAATTTTCTCCACTAGGATATGTGATCTGTACAGATTCTGTTAAATGCCTTCTATCAGCACGTAAATCCATGAAGTCCATCAAGATTAATTTCAACTCATCATTTTTTTGCAAATGACATCTTTGTGAGAGCAATTTAATATAATTTTCAACTAAAAGGCCCACAGTCAGAAATTAAACGTCTTTAAATTTTTAAACTAACACAATTTTTATGAAAACCGCCCCCCCCCTTATTTTATTAATGGGATGAACATTTTAAGCTTCCCCTTTCTGTTGCCATTTACAGGAAAACCAAAGCCCGGTCGTGGCATGGCAGACTTCAGAGGCTGTGTGTGCAGCCCTGGATGTGTGGGACACTGATGGGCTATCACTGCTTCATCAGCCTCAGGAAAGGCTCCCAGAAAGCCAGAACACAACCTCACAGCCATGCCGGGCGTTGATGAAGGGAAGCCCCTCCTGAGGTGCAGCTGGCAGTTCCATACCTGGCAGAAACATTGGTGGTGAAGGAGACACAGTCATTGGAAAACGTCAGCGGAGTGGTGCCCGTGATATCCTCCCACTGTGCAGGGGAAGTGCCTCCTGTGCAAATACACAACAGGGAGATTTCCTTTCAAGCACTAAGCACACACAGACTGCATAAAATATATCTCTATCTCCACGCATAGAAAGAGAACCTAGACATTAATGTTTTCCAAAAACTGAGCTCCATGTTATACATGGTGTCACACGTCACACAACAAAAAAACAGTGATGTAAGCACAGAACATACCTACAAGTCAACAGCAACCCCCCCCTCTGTATCAGCTAGGACAGAATTACTTCTGCAAGCTACTTTTACTGATAATCACGTTTAACAACCAAGACTGAAATTCTTCATCCTGGCTAAACCCAGAATAACACGTATTGGGAGAGTTCTTTTACAACGGCATAGGACCAGATAGAAAGCTCAGTGGGAGCCTTGGAAATAACCTCAGCTGGCTTTGCTCAGGAGAGCTGATCTGAGCCCCAGTGGTCCAGCACATTAAGGCTCCCTTACTGGAAAGCAGGAGCTGTGAGAGTGAGCAGAGAAACCTTTGCAAAGAGCAGGATTTCCTCTAACCTGTAATGCTACATAGGAGTCGAAGGCTGGGAGTCGTGTCTCCTTTGTACCCGTTGGTTACTCCTTCTCCTGACGGAGGTGGCACAGGAATTGTCATGGTTATTGGCTTATGGAATTTTCTTCTTCTGGGCTCCACAGTGACAATAGGACTGAATGTTGCTTTGTTTCCAAGGATTTTTTTGACAATCTCTTCTGGAACTGGTTGAGCCTGTCAACACAGGGAACGTACTTAAACTAGAGCTACAAATTGTTTATAGACATGCAGAATTATTTTCTAAATGATATTTTCTTTATATTTTCTCTAAAATTCCTTTTTCCCCCAGGAAGCCTTCTCAAGGGTGATTATTAGTGAAATTCATGTTTAGTTTTTATTCAACAACTTACTTCTGATTTCCTAATCACTAAATGGTAGAGCTCAACTAAAAATCTCAGAAGGTTCCCTGCAGTATCTGCTCAGAGCATGTTTGGTTTTGTTCTTAATTTACAGTCATTAGTGACATTACATACAATTTCAAAATGCAAAACCAGGCTTATTTTGCACTTCAGAAGTGAGGACTAGGCACTGTCTCCTGGAGGTGATAGACAATTCTTACATCTCTGCCAAACACAGATTTGTGCACTCCAACTGACCTCTGTACTCAGTGCTTCCTGTGATTATTAGAAAGAAATCCTTGTTTGGGTCAAAATCACAAAGCATGCATAAAGTTACAGAAGACTTATAGGCAAAATTCACATTTTCTACAGTCAAAAGTGACAGACATGGTAATGGGAGTTTGCATCCATTTGCCTTTTTAGTTTTTAAAATTTTTTAAATTTTCAAATATGTTTCAATCAGGCTGACCAATGACTTACTATTATTCAAATTGCAGAGTGCACTGATATGCAGAGAACATGCAGTTACACTGCAGTCTCAGCAGCCACAGCACTGCACACAGAGATGTCATACTTTCTTCACACTGGAGAGCTCTGGGAAGGCAACTGTATAACCAGAACAGCAGAATTTGCATTTTCTCAAGATTAATCATCTTGAGATGTGAAATATCTTTAACAGAAATGTTTCAGCGTGAATTTCAAGCCCTGCAATCCAAACCAGCATCTCCTTTTCGTGAACCCATCAGATCTGTGATACTATTAAAGGAACTTTAAGTGACAACTGACTGAACTCAAAGATGCCTCCTATTGCTATGGAATATTTCTCCACCTTCTGTGCAGTTTGTCTAAGTAGAGTTTAAGTTCTTTGCTCTTCCCAGATTTCACCCCTAGAAATGCCAGTGGTGAATGTCCCAAGACAAAGCAGATGTACATGGGAGGTTTTTGGCTCAGTAACAGCTGGCAAACAGCTGCATGCAATCCCTACCAAACCCATTCCTGTGGCAGAGGGCAGCCCAGTGACCCCATTCACAATCTGCAGCTTTGCCAGAGGAGATAGGGACTGACTGCATGGTGGCTGTAGAGCTGCTGGGGCTGTGATGGCTCCAGGTGTGTGCTTTCCTCTCTCCATTCCTGGGGTGCTAAGCAATAATCATGCAGGTGATCCAAGGGGAGCTGGCTTTTGCCACAGGGAGGAGGATTGTGCCTGAGCCTGAGGAACACTGAGCACGCCAGGGCAGACTGGTGCCAACCTCAGGTGTGAAAGAGCCCCTTGTCACTGCTAAGGAGCTGCAGGCTCTGTAGCCTCCAGCCTGGTGCATCAGGACAGGTGCACTCAGAGCTGCTGCACCGAAGCACCTTTACCTGGAGCCCCACACGGATCCTCTTGGTCAGGGCCCCCTCGGGGAAGGAGGCCTGCACACGTGGCACCGTGGTGCTGCTCAGCACCCCGCCCTCGGGCCCGATCTGGTTGCTCTCCTGCTTGATCCGGGAAACCACCGCGAAGTACTGGGGGAAATCCTTGGTGACGATCCTGCAGATCCGCTTCTTCTCCAGCTCCTCCACGCTGTCCAGCTCTGGGGGCACGAGACAGGTAAAACGTTCAGGCATCCCCTGCTCCGGTTTATCCCACACACACCTGTGAGTCTGAGCCTTTCAATAAGCCTTAAAATGCCTAAGAAGGTTGGGGGGGTTTATTATTATTTATTTATTGCAGGAGTAAAAAAAAAAAAAAAGCCATTCAGTGCTATCAATTATCAAGCTTTGTTTTTTCTGTGAACTTTTGTATAAATCTTGACAATGCAGGCTAACAGCAATAGACGAAAAGACTTGCTAGGACACCTGAGCAGTCAGGTGTGACAGTCTGCAGTAGCAGCTGCCACAGAATGGCAGGTTTATCACACAGCATACAAGTCCAAGGAGGGCTGAAGGAGATAGTCAAGCTTCTTCCCTCCCTCATTTCTATCTGATCTTTTTGCGCATAACTCCAAATTATTCCCAGCCTTTTCCCTCATATAGTTTTGACATAAAGAAAACCACAGATCACAGTCAGTTCATGACCTATCTCCCTTCATGTCAGGTGTGCAATCCAGAGCTTGGCCTAAGGCACCTGAGACAGTTATTGCCCAGACTGGCATCCAAAAGACCCTGACCAGGCACCAAGCTCTCCCTGAAGCTGTGGAAGGTAGAGCTGTCTCTCAGCACTACCACTGAACCAAGAGCAAGCTTCCCTTCCACATGAGGATTCCAGACACCTGGATATCTGCCCCAAAATAACCTCAGTGTGCCCCTCAGTTCCTAGAGAACCTTAATGCATCCTCAGAGACAACAGAAACAGAGTCAGGTCATCAACCATTAGTGCTCTCAGCCACAGTCCCAGTTTGTAGGGTCACCAGAGCTCAGAAAGGCGCGTAAGAGTACCTATCCCTATTAATTAGTTAGGCACATGATAAAGCTTTCCCCTTATATCCACTGGGGAAAACTCTGTGATACAACAAAAATATAATGACTTTTGCAACTGTATGTATGCATATATAAATATATATACATACATTTGCACTGGTGCCCCAAATGTGTTGGTGAAATCCCTGTGATATAAACACTGTACACAAATGGAGATAATTATGTAACTGTCATGCATTTCTCCTTGTAACTTCTTGCACTTGACCTTTTTATCTCTTGCAATTGGGTTTCATTGCAGCACTCCACAAATTTCAGCTCTTATTTTCCTCCTTAAAAAGGGAACTTCTAAATAAAGTTTGATCCTCAAAAGACACTTTTATCACATCCAGCAAGAGAAAGCAGGAAGACCAGAAATAACACTAAGACAAAAGACACTTATAAAATACTTTGTGACTGAGATGTTTTCCTCCTCTAAACATGTAAGCTCAATTACAGTTCCAAAAGAATTTGAATGCAAATTTGGTAAAATGTCAGTTTTCCATTTTAAAACATTCAGCGGGTAGTTTGTATTAATCACACAGTGTTGCTGTGGATCATATGTACCTACCAGAAGTGGATAATTTCTTATCATAATGTCAGCTTCCATTTACTTTGACTCAGAGATTGATATCAGAAGCCCTCTAATGAATTAGGCACTCTGCCTGCAGCCTCTGGAAGCAATGACTTGAGCAGGAGACAAACTGGATTCTAAAACTCCCAGGCAGGCATAATCTTGACTGGTAAATCCTAATCATCTCCTGCTTGTTGCTGGAGAAAAAACCCACTGTAAAATGGTCACAGGGGTGAAGGATAATTAAAATTATCCTGAAGTAGAAAAATAGTGATTTGTACAAGACCATTTCAAAGTCCCTTGAACCTAGCAGGCACTCTCCTTCAGAGGAGGATAATGGGAAGATAAGAGTGGCAAAGCAACAGTCAGGCATGGAGAGGAGTTGGACTATATATAGGGAGGTTATGTATGGATAATACATATGTAAGCTTCTATATGAAGTTGCAGAAAATAAAAATAAAAAGGATGATGAGCAATCAAACCATCTCTCTTACTGCCCCGAGAAATGCAGCGTTAGCATGACAGAATTAATGAAACAGGGAAAACTAGTCCTGGGAGAGGTCATGTTTCCCGAACACACCTCATGCACTTTACAAAGGGAGAGATCATCATTACTATTTTCCTCAGCTGCTGACACTTCATTCCTGGGCAAAGTGTTTTAATGATAAACCTTGAGGCATTTTTTGGTTAGATGGTTGGGTTTTGGAGGGAAGGGGGTTTTAGCCACAGATAAGTATGCTGTGCACCCCATTGTACAGACAGGGACAGCAAAGCACGGAGAGGCAAAGCAGAAAGGTTAGTGGCACAACTGGGAAGGATCTCCCACTGTCACTGTCCCTCAGGCTTGTCTCCCAAGAACTCTTACAGCCATTCAGCTTCAGTGAGTCAAGAGAAAGGTACTGTGAATATAACGTGTGCAGAAGTCTTCTCTTGCCAACCATGAGTATGGCACACTGATCCTGTGATGGTCTGGTGTCTGATCTTCCACAGGAGTGATGGAGGAGAGAGGAGAGGGAGAGAGGGGAAGGAGGGAGGAAAAGAACCTCACAGCTCCCCACTCTTTGATGCATGCTGCCACATGAACGTTAAGGCTCCAGGATGGGAGAAGATAAACCCAGCCATGTCCTCCAAGGTCAGAGAGGGACCTCACACAGGCTGTCTCAGGTCACGAAAAGCAACCACACCAGCTCTCTCTGCTGAGAGGCAGTTGTGGATCAAGTTCATCCACATCTAATACCTTCCTTTTTTGACTTTCAGATAAGGTAACACAGAGCAAGAACCTTCTGACTCAAAATAGAGCTAGACAAGTCAAAGAACACCTGCCTGTTTCATGAGCTTCAAGGTGTCTTTGTGTGTAATCTGGTTTCCCTTGCCAGGGCCTTAAAATAATTTTGCTAACACTGAAAAAGCAAATCTCAGTTGCACCTCCTAGACTGAAGAGCTCTCTGAGTTGTGCAGCCTTCCCTCAGTCCCGGCTAGAGCAGAGCTGACCTTGTCACCACAGGATGGGGTGAGCACAGGATCCCAGCTCTTCCCATACAGAGATGTGCCCATTAAGGAATTGCTGCACTAAAAGCACAACACACCAGAGGCAGCTTCCACATGGAGAAAAATGCAGGAGGGGCAAGGAGAAACTGAGGGCAGGAAGATGCTGGTAACCAGACCCACCCTCCCAGCCCCAGTGTTTCACACACATAACCAGGCACTCCCAGTGCCACAAGGATGTTTCACCCTCAAATAAGGCAGTGTCGTTTATGGCTATTTTTGTGCAGTCTTTCATCTTGCCATTCACAACATACAGTTTAACAGCAATATGTTTGAAAACTTTTCTTGGAAATGTGGCAAAATCAGAGCAGAGTGATTTATGGCGGTATTCTAAACTTCAAGCATAAACAAGGTCACACTCTGGTTTGATCTGTCGATTCAGTTATATAAAAACTCCTGCTTCCCATCTGAAACCACACTGTGCAGCTGCAAGCATACTGCAGCCACAAACATTTGCATTTCTTGGCTCACTCACTAGTTTGCAAAGTGACTTTTAAAAGATTAGCTACCCCAATGTGTGTGTGCATTTGTGCCCACAATTTGTCTATAGGTACCTCTAAAGGGTGCAGGAATGTTAAAAGCTAGCAGAAGATACATATATATATAAAAGGAGCCTGTCTGAAAACATGATGTATTTACCAATTACAAGACAGAGAGCTTCTTCCTAAAAAAAATACAATAAATTCAAAAAATACATATATTTTATTTGATTCAAATATAAATAAATGTAATATGGTCAAGAGCTGTGAATTTCTACCCTTGTGTTTGGAGTCACACTTCTACTCCTAAAAATGCCAAGTTCCCTGTATTCCCTCAGCCCTGCATTTGCCTAGCTACAACATCATCCTTAAAATAAAACCTACTTAAGCAGAAAGCTGGCTGCACCAAAGGAAACGAGGCTCTTTACATCAGGGCTCATTGTTCTCTCATGATAATAACCCAGAAGTTCTGCTGTTATTTAATCCTGCATTAGCCCTGGAGCGGCGCCTCCTGCTCGGGATTATTTCGGGTCTAGGACGAGGTTTCCCAGCAGATGGTGCTGCTTCCAGGACAGAGCGGGTTTTTGGCAGTCCTCACCCAGGGCCAGGGGCCAGGATGTCCTTGCTCCCATCCCTGCTAGCTAAGGGGGACAGCAAAACAGGAACAACAAAACAGAGGAGCAAACCGAGTCTTCAGGAGGCGCGAATAAAGGTCGGACTGCCTTCCTTCACTACACGGGTAGGAAAGGACTTGTGATCACAGCAGGCTTGAGAGAAGGGACCAGCACAGAAAATGGGCACTGCTGCAGCACCTCGTGGCACTTAGGGACGATTATTCAGAGGAGTTTTCTCTAAATGACTATGTGGCTACTTCTTATTTAAATTCAAGCTTGCTTCTGCCTCCAGACTTCATACCTGGAATAAAACTTCTTCCAAAGTTATGTCTTCTGAGATGCAAGATGCTCCCCCCCAGAGCCAAGTCTGACTGTGGTATTTTGTAAGAAACCAGTAAAAGTTCAGATGAATAAAAACCCAACCCACTCAAGTCTACAAATTTGTAATTTTTCGGTCATTGCTTAGAAGACCTTTTACATTGAAAAGGTGTCATTTAACTAGAGTGGAATTTTGTCAAAACCCTTGCACTATTTTAAAGCAGGGTGGAGCAGGGTGGGTTCTGTTGGGTTTTTTTAAATTTATTTTGCAGTCCTAACTAGACAAGGATTAAGCTAAAATGAACTGAACAAATAATCAATACAGTGGATATGCCTGCAGTATTTTTTCTCCTTTTCCTCCCACAAATGATTGTCTGGATTTGTAAAAGCCATTTCTGAGGTTTGGCTTTTCAGGTGTCAAATATTTTCACTCTAACAGAATAATGTCCATCATACTTTGTGTGATTACTTGGCTGCACTTATACCCACTAACAACCTCAAACAGCAGTTCCCCAGAAGGAAAAAGCCACCTGAAACCCTCAGTAGATCAGAAAGTTATCCTGTGGCTCCATATTGTGATTCTTACTATTTTAAGCTCAAGTACTGAGGGCTTCATGGCCACCTGTCTCAAAGTGGTTTTATTTATTGAGCTCATCTCTGTAAATTGTCAATTTACCCATAGGTGAACTCTTTCATAAGTGTTGCAAGCTGCAGCACTTCAGAACAGTATTCCTGTGCCCAGATTTCCTCTCCCCAAACCAAACTAAGCTCAGTTGGAAAAGCACCCACTGACAAAACATTTGCAGTGTTTCTGACCTCCTGTTTGATTGGTTCTATTAAATTTATTTTGGAATAAACAGCTACAATAGATCATCACGAAACAAGCAGATCTTTGCTGCTGCTTTGTGTTTGTACGAGCTCAAGTGCAGTCCAAATACTTCAAAGTGAAGCCCTTCCTGTTGTCCCTATTCCCAGAGGATCAGGAAATCAATAATAATGCTGTATTTCAGATGCCCAAGGAGACCCTCACAACAGCAAAACTCCCCAAGCTTTTTGCTGAGGCTGCCCTCATCAAACAAGGAGAGGCCAAAATCAAAGGCAGAGCTCCCCACAGATACTCTCAGAGCTGCCATCCACAGCCTCATCATTTCCTTCACATGCTTTTGCTGATAATGAAAGAACCTTCCTGCAGCTTGTTACCTACCACACTACAACTTTCTGTAGGTTATCCAGGGAAAATCCTGTGGATAAACCCTTAAGAGAAAACCAAAGCTCACACCACAAACTCTTTCACTCAGATGCAAAGAGCTCAAGCAGTGGTTTGCCAGCACAAGTATTGGAAAATGCTTGCTAAGAAAAGAAAGCAGTGGTGCCAAGGAATCACTGCAGCCCCACAGCCTGACTTTGCCCATGATCTGCCTTCGGGGACCATCTGTGACAGCATCTTCTGATGGATTTGTACAGCTGGGTCCCCTCATCTTGAGGGACTTTCACATCAGCAGCAACGTTCAAGCAAAACAAGGGAGCCAGACTTCCCAGCTGGGCATCAGGAGGGCAGGTGGGGTACTTGTGGGAGGCAAGCTCTAACAGCACCGTTTGAAATAAGAATGCTCTACAGGCTCTGTGTCTGTGGGAATGCCCCACGGAGCTGATATTTACATTTCACCCTTGGTTTGGAATGACCTTCCCGTGGCCCTGCCTGAGCAGCAGAGACACGTGTACCTCCAGCTGGGTGTTATTCTCAAATTCATGCTGGAAAGCAACTGTGCAAACTCTGCTTAAACTTGGCAAGACTTCAGACCAAAATTCACCACTCATTTCAGGATGTCTCCAGGCCACTGCAGAACAATTTCTCCTTCCCATCAGCTTAATATGGAACACACACTGTATTCCCTGAAGTCAGACATACCCTGCACTGTTTTACTTTGGTTTGCTTTAGTCAGCCCGTGTTAGCAAGCCTTCACAAAGGTAAGGCCAGCTCAAGCTTTGAGAAAATATTTACCTTCATCCATGCCATTGAGTATTTCAGTTAAGTCTTCATGTTTGCTGTCATACTGGTGCTCTTTCCACGTTTCACCATTCTCACTTCGGAGTACGATCAGTTCTCTCTCCTTGCCTCGCATTGATCCAAAGTGTGGGATTTCCACTATGACAGGGCTAGAGAAAAAGGCATCATGTTATTTTTAACCCTATATTTCCTCACTGCCCTTATTTTCCTATGGGTCCTTAAGAAAACTACAGCCATTTTAAACAGTTAACACTGTTATGGTGAAAATGTTTTTAAAATTGCCAAAGCTGCACAATCCTTTATCATTTAAACTATATTAGTGGATAAGCTGAAAATACTAATATATAGCTCATTTGTAGTGCAAATCTTTTGAAGTATCTGCCTCCATGAAAAAAATAGTGGCAACTTTCAGTGAGGAGAGTTCTCCTCTCTCATTTATCCCAGGGTGTAGGTGATCCAACCTGCCTCCAGCACACACAGCACTGCTGACTTTTAACTGGCATTAGCATAGTCAAGGTTTGGATTTGGCTCAGAGACTTTGAAGGGACCAAGTCAGTTCAGAAGCAGTCCGGCTATCCCAGTGCATGCAACAGCCACTGACTGTAACAGGAACCATGCATTTATGTAGATTTTGAACTTCAAACTAAGTCCCAAAGTTTTCAAAGCTCTCCCTGGCTCTCTGTTGATGCAGCTCCTGTGAAATAAAAGAGACTGTTTTTCTTTAGCTCCACTTTCTGGTTCTCATGCCCAGCAATCACAGCTGCAACCTCTGCACGGCAAACATCGCTGGGGAACTGTTAGATCCTTTCAGAATGAATTTCTCTGGGTTGAACAACATCACGACCACATTAATGTTAGTTACTGTCAAACATTTTTGGGGGAAGGAAAGGAAATGAGAAGGTGGTTAATAACACACCTATGTCACCAGACAATGTACCTTCAACAGAGGACTGCAAGTGCATTACTGAACAGTTTGTATGAACAACCAACAGAAACCACCATTCACTTCATGTGCCATTCCTCAACAAAACAGACACCGTTGCCAAACACTTCACAGGCAGGATATGCATTTTAAAGTATGCTAAGACAAACCGACTGAAATCACACAGTAAGTGAACATTTATGGATTATGCAGCTTTAAGACATTTAAATAGACAGTATCATTATTTTCCTACAGAGGTTGTAAAGGGTTTGACTGCTTTGTAAGGACTTGGTTAAAAGCAGCATCACATGATGGGAGAAGTGTGCAGCTTTTCTGTGGTACTGTACCTCTCCAGGTGTTGGGTGCATTCAGCAATCCATCACTTCAGCATGAAATCACAACAGCCATCATGGGGAAAAACAAACTAGCTTGAGGCCCAGTTTGCACATTAAATTCCCAGGGAGAATGAGTTAGTCTTTTTTTCCCCATGAAAATGATAAAAATAGTTTAATTAATATATATTTTAGATGCTTTTAGGAACACCCAGTCTATTTTTCAAGTCTCAAGTCCTTTAACAAAAAACCAAAAATGTAGCTGCTCTCTCCCATTGTGCACAGCAAGAAAATACCAAAAATTCAAATACATTGCTTAAGATATTTACTCTCTAGTTCAAAAAGAGCACAAGCTGAAAACTAACTCCGTAGTACAATCTTTGCAGGCTAATATTTCAGATACTGTCTCTGTAAATATTTAGAAACTACACAATTTTGTGCAAGACATTTAACGAGAATACTCAGTGAGAAGGTATTGAACAGGTTTGGAACACCAAACACTCACCAATATTTTGAAAACCTAACGCAATAGATTTCACAATATGGTTTGAAAACAGTCAAAAACATACGGAAACGTTCTTACATGTTTAGACTATACACTGCAGTCCCTTTGGGTAGCATACTTGGCTTTGTAAATTTATTTTAACAAGATGCCTCTTGCAGGTTGAAAAGATCAGTATTTCTCCAATCTTGCTGAATCAATTCCTTCACTTGATAGCATTTTTTTCTCAATAATCTTTCATAAGTAAAGGACTTTGTGTGATCACATTTTACAAATGCTCTTCCCAAAACAGTCTCACTTGAGGCCTGTAAATACCTTCTCTACCACAGGGTTGAACTTAAAGGACTGCCACTGTGTATTAAAATGTATTTAATGCAGTAGAAACACTTCAAATTTAAAAAATTACAAAAGCACAGAAGTTATGAAAGCAGAATGCTGGCAGTGAATTTTACATGCCTATAAGCACAAGGTAGTAGCAGAGCTATATTAAATCAAGCCACTATGATTTTCTTTCAGTGACATAAATCAACTGAAAGTTTTAGGAAACTTAAAAAAAATAATGGGAATAACAAAAAAAAAATTGGAAACAAAATAAAAACTGTAGACATTCTGTATCTTTTCCATACATATCCTACCCAATAAATTTTGTTCCTTGTGGACCAAGCTGCAGGATTCGGCTAACCATGCTCTCACCCTCATTTAGAGGGGGAGGACTTTTAGGAAGATGCAGTTTACTGAATAACATCCATGCAGCAGGAAGAGAAACGAGAAGGGGAAATTAGGAACAAGCTGTCATTCCCGACAGAACCAGCAGTTTACACCAGGGTGCCACTAACGGTAATGAACAAAATTTATAATTAAGAAAAAAAAGGCCACATCATAGTGGATTGTTTCCCTTATTTTAAGATTTAAAAACAGTCAGTTCCTAGCACTGGTACTACTTGTACCACCACTCTACAGTAGGTGCTCCACTGTCACTCCAGGTGCTTTTGCTCCACAAGATGGAGACAGGCAGCTCCCAGCAACTCCAGAGGGAGCTGTGCACATGCTGGGAACAGAGCTCAGGATCTGGGTCCCTGTGAGTGTCTCTAGGACAATTCTTTGTCACAGTGCTGCTTCTCTACAAGCAAGAGGGTCAAAACCTGCTCTGGGTTTTCAGTCTGTGACTCCTCCTGACTTCCAAGGCAGGGATGCATGAGTAGATGGGGGTGGGACCTGGCCTTTCCACGGCTTTCCTTACCTTCATCTCCATCCTGCAGTCATCAAAGAGGCAAAACTCTCCTTAAAATGCAAGGGTTCTTTCCAGAAGGAATGGCAGGTTGGCATTTTTTAATGTTTTAAGTTAAGCAGCCTGCGCTATGTGCTCAGATGAGGTAGAGTCCATGTTTAACCTCTTGGATCCATAGGATAACGGGAATGAAAGGTGCGATGTGAGCACAAACAGTTAAACTCACAGAACAACTCACCCTAAAAACTGTGCCCCTGCTGGCCCCATTTCTACAAGTCGACTTGCCAATCCTTCTCCTTCAACCATGGGTGGTGGGCTGGCCAGTTTGTGCCTCTTCACCAGGCGGCAGGTGATGCGGGTGGGCGCCGTGCACTTCCGCGGCGGGATGATTATCCTCATGCCATGGTGCCGGCTGCCCCTCATTGAACCCCCGCGGGCATCCACCATGAAACTAACCAGGAAGCTGCACAAAAGAGAAAACACGTCAGCGAAACTCATCACGAAACAAGCAGAAGATCAGCAGAAAGTCAGCAGACACAGACTTTAAAACATTAGAAAACTCATCCCGATCCCAGCTAAACTAAAAAGAACACGAAGATCCTTTTAAAACTTGTACTTGCATGTTAAAGACCAGTTATCAAAAGCAGGAATTGCTAAAGCTCTAGCAACATCATGGTGAAATGACCATGTTCTACTGAGCAATTTGGATTAAAAGTGTCCATAAGTAGCGTATTAGTAGTGGTTTGTTAGAATTTTAAAACATCCCTTTGCTGCTGTTAGCTCTACTGTCCACAAATGAGAGTAATTAGCCTCACATGCATAAAGCAACCAGACAGTGTAGAAGAAGGAGAATCAAAAATGCTTATTAATTTTGGAACCTCAGTCTTTAAAACCTCCCCACTATCTCATTTGCAAATGCTCCTGATGGCTGCCAGAGCAAGTGCCAGCACCATGGGTGACAAGTCAGTCCAGGCTACTAAGGGCTTCCACTGATGGGGAAGATAAGTAATGACTACCAAGTACATAACTTCCTTTAGGCTGTTGGCTCCCTGGAGGAAATCATGACATTACTTCTCTTTGAAGATTACATTCATTAGCAAAAAAGGAGACATTAAAGAAAAATCACACTTGCTAGTGTTATTCTAGTGCATAATTTTCCATTTTTTAACAAGGGCGTAAGAAATTATATTTGCAAATGCTGAGTGGTATATTGTTTAATAAACTCCTTTCTCTTAGCAAGGAAATAATTAAAATTAACAATTAATATTAGAATAGCTTCAGGAAGAAAATGCAGTAACAGGCTGGTATCAAGAGGGACACAAGTTACAGCTCAGTTTTGAAGCCAGTACAGACTTTGTTTGCTCTTTTTGTATGACAGACACTGACATAGCTGACACATCTGTCACGTGGCTTCACTATATTCAAGGCTGTTTCCAAAACTTCCAGCCTTTAAGAACTAAACCTTCACAAGACTAACAGGTGAATCCATTCTATTTCCTGGTTCCTGACAGTGAAGTGAACTTAAGGGTGTCAGCCAATAATCCAGGGGATTGTGATGGTTCTTGAAAAAAAGCCCCCAAGTGCTCTGAAGTACGGCTGGGAATTTGTGTAACACAGTTCCATTTGCTTTGAGACCAGCAGGGTCCAACAGCAGCAGCTGACAGGCACCAGCCAGGCCTGCAAGTAAAATGGAAATGCTGTCCAGCTGAATTCCAGATCAAGGAGTTGCTATACTGCCTTTCTTCAAATTAAAATCCACCAGTAAAGATGGGGAGATAAAACTGCACTCTGAGATGACCCTAGCCCAAATGTATAGCTTCTTATGCACCAGATGCTTTACAATACTGAGGAATGATATTTCACAGTAATTTTCATACAGAAAAACTGTATACACATTCCATGTTTCTCTCCTAGATAAATGCACTGTACACTCCAACAAATCCAAATGTGGCCACTAGGGTACCCCAGCTCCTCACAAGAGGAATTGTTTCAGCAGGACAGGGTCTTGGCTAACCAAACACTTTCTATAAATATTAGGCCTGTGTCAAAACCAGCATCTTTAAATTACATACTCTCTAAGTGATTATAATCTTAGTTATCTATGGACGCTTAGCTGGCTTTTTAAAAACGTGCATGGTTTCTGTCTGCAGAGGAGCTGGGGCCATTCCAGACTGGAAGTTTGTAGGGTGGAGGAATGCCTGGCTGGAGCATACCCAGGGCTGAAGCTGCAGCAGCTCCAGGGAGGCACAGCTGGTCAGAGCACCACGGAGGAGCCTCCTGGGGAGCTTGGCAAGGCTGGGCTTGGCCTGATGGCTCAGCACAAAGCACTGTTTTGGAGAGATGCCTATCATGTACGTGGTTACTGGCTTGTTAAGCCACTCCAGAATTACTAATGAAAAGGAGGCTTTCATCTAGTGCAAAAAACTTACACTTAAATAAGGCGCTGTCTTCTGTACCCAAACTATCTAAATCATGAAAAGTATGTAAGAGTGAATTGCCAAAAATCTCTAGACACCTAAATCAACTGCCTTAAATTCATAATTAAAAATAAAAAAAATTTAAAAATTCAGCAGAAGTTAAAACTAAGAACCTACAAAAATCAGTCCTTGAGTTGGCAGGGATGTTTAGGCTGTAGATTTTAAGGTCAGTCCAGTCTCAGCAACCAGGATCTCAGCCCTGCTGGAGCACACTGCTCAGAGCAAGGGTGAATCACACCCCTGAGAGGAGCCCGTGCCCCAGGGCAGGAACCAGCCCCTTCCAGCTTTGGTGTCTGCACCACCCTGCAGCCTCCAGCGCAGACAAACCTGCAGCAGAGCAGCCTTTGTGCCCACTGCTCCCAGAGAAAGGCAGTCATTGTCAGCAGCTTATTCATTAATTATTTCCTGGTTTAATTTTCCGATTAGTGACTTACCGTGTGAAACAGTAACAACAATTCCAAACAGCAGTTCATGCACTTTCTATCTAAAGACATTAGTAGCTGATGCTTACCTAAATTAATGTTGCACTAGTAATGGAAACTACTGTATGACCTCTAAAACACAAGGCTAAAGGCTAATGAGCATTTCTACTTGAATACATGGAAGGGATGAGGATGTGGTTGGATGCACTACAGACATCTACACACACTCTGTGGGGAAAAGAAGTTTAAAAAAAACAAAATAAAATGAGGATTCACAGAAAGCACAGAGTTATCACCTTGAATCATACTGGGGGAGTGGAGAGGAATAGCTGCAAAATAATTTAGAAAGCAAATGGGAAAATTAATGTAAGATAATTAGAGGCAAGCAACAGAAAATATTCAATAATAATAAGTGCAAAGAAAAAGTAACAATCAGAAAAATAACAAAAGCAACATGTTTGAAGGCCAGCTTTAGAAATTATTTGGCTTTTGCTTCGCATATCGTGACATATATCATATAAAGTATGCTACACATGGAAAAAAAATCTGAAAGGGAGGGTTCATTTAATTAGCCAGCACAACTCTATAATTTCTCTGGAAAATGTAGAAGCACAAGGAGAAAAGCATTTGCTGTTTACTTAGTCAGCAGAGAATTTGTTGCAACACAACATCTTCACTGAATTCCAAAAACAGGCTCCTGTGTGCCATGGAAAACCAGTTCTTGCACTTTTCCAAAGCAGTTTATTTTCCAAAGCAAAATGTATAAATGTATGTGTGGCAGGATGCTTGAAAGGAGTATCAGTCCATGCCACCCATTGCACTGCTACCAAAAATGAGTTCTGTGTGTACAGCAGGTTGAAGTAAACGATATATAGTTAATGTAATTTAAACTACCTATAGTTAATATAATTTAAAGTACAGTAAACTATAATGGACCTGATTTATTCCACTTTGCAAGACTGGATCCAGTATTTCTGAGATTTTCAATATTGGAAGGCAGTGTGGCACACTCATTTCTTTCAGCTAAGAAAATGAAGGAGTTAAAGGCAACATGAAGAGAGAACACCCACATTTTACTTTGGGAAAACTGCAGGAGTAAGCTCATGTCTGACAGTTGAAGGTCATTTTGGTGAGGGTCTCTACCCTTCCAGAGGCCTCAAGATTCATGATGCATTTCAATGTACTGCTTACAATGGATCCTGTTCAAAATATATGCTGGCAAAACAACTTATCTGAACTCAAGAAGAAAAACATAAAACATTCTCTTGGCTTGAAAAAAGGAAAAACCAGAAGGGCTGAAATCACTGCCAACAATTTCTACTTTCTTCTCCTTTCACTGATACACTGCTGGATCTCCACATCCTGCTCCCAGAGCTCCCCTTCTGCCTGGGTTAAGAAATAAGAACAAACACTGATGCTTTCTTCTGGCAGTGGGCAAATGGGGAAAAGAGAGACCTGAGGCAGCAGTGGTGCTCCTGGCAGGGCACACTGGGGAGCTGTGAGCATGGAGGTGGCAAAGAGCAGTGGGGTCACAGGGCCACCACACCCCGAGGGCTGACAGCCCCTGCCCACGGCCACAGACTGAGCTGGGGACAAGGACAGGGGTGAAGCACCCCAAACAAGCAGAAAAGGATTTGCTGTTTAGGAAAAGACTGGCAGAAGAGATGTGGAAAGTCATGATCCTCTGCATATCAGATGTGCTGAGGTACTGGAAGATTAGAAGGGAACATCTGTTGATTGCCTCTAGGTGAAGATAACCAGGAAAATCAAACCAGGGATCATATTATAATATGCGGCCACAACTGAAAAGGAAATAAACAAGATTTGGTTTGGGTTTTTTTTCCCTGACAAAGAAACTGAATCCTCAGAGCATCATTTCTGATGGACTGTCTATGTCAAATAAGAAATGTAATGGGTCAGAAAAACCCTGCATGTTTGGAGAATCTTTTGGTTTATGCCTTTTTGGAGAGCTACACCTGTTTGGAGGATACCAGTTTGCTCCCCCTCTGGGCAGCAGCTCAGACCAACTCTGCATTAGAGAGGGCCCATGTACCAAGGGAGCAGATCTTACATGAAAGCTCCCATGTACAGAGAATATAAGTTTTGGAGGGCTGGAACCACTGGGGACCATGCTGAAGACCTAAGGGCAGGCAAGTATCGTCTCAGAGGACTGGCAGGATGAAAACATCAGACCTACCTTCTATCAGGATGAAAAGAAACCAGAAAATTTTAGACCAATCAGTCTAACCCAAATTGCCAGGAAATATTCAGGAATAAATTATTTAATAATCATTCTATAAGGGCCTAAAACATCAGGGTGATTAATCAAGGTAGCACACCTTGCCAACCACCAGTCTCAAAATAAAAACAAACCAAAAATACAAGTGGCAAGAGCAATTCATGCCAAATGGATTTGAATTCCTTCTTTGATGTGTGGAAGTACTGCCCTGGTACCTCAGCAAGCAATGGAGGTTCAGTACAGATAAGGAAGTGCAGGATCACCTGAGAAGTTACCTCAAAAGAGATACCATCAGTGCTTTCCTGTCACACTGAAAAGGAACTTCATTGGCATATTTCACTGCTGTCCTGGCACAGGTACTAAGCTAAGTGTCTTCACCATTTCAACACAGAAAAAAGGTCTGAGAAGTCTTTGGAAAACAGGATCAGAATTAAAAGCTCTCTTACTAAAATATGGAAAAAGGGGCTGAAACCAACAAACTGAAATACCATAGAGACAAATGCAAACAGAGGGGAAAAACCAAACACTTTAACACAACGCCAGTAAAAATTAACCAAACTTCAGGATTTCAAATGAGAGCCAAGAAATTCTAGCAGATCACATTCACCAATAGAAACTGAAATTACCAAAAGGTCAACTCTCATTGTGGGACTGCTTCAGTGTGCTATGTGTCAGAGCAAAGAGGTGGAAATCGTTGCTTAAAAACAATCTCTCATCAGAGGGGAGAGCTGGGGCAGAGCAGCAGGAGTGTGCTGAAATGGGGAAAGCACCACCTAGGAGGGTCTGGGCCATTTTAGTCTAAAAGACAAGATTACATATCTTCTGACATAGAAAACAACTGTTAAGAGACCAGCAAGATACTGTTCTCCATGTGCACATATGGATATCCATATGACAATGGATATCCACTGTGGGCAAGAAACAGGCTTAGTCTGCAGCAGTGAAATATTAAGCTCTCCATTAGGGGAAGAAATAGCATAACAAAAGATAGTGGACTCCTGGAGCTGGGGGCCTATAGAAGCTCTTATTTTCAGTGATTATTAGGACACTAATTTCAGGAATGGCTTGGCTACATTTTATCCCACAGTAAAGGAAAGGGTTGGGCTACCAGCTCTCTTTGCCAATGCACCATTCCATGATAACCAGCAGCCTTCAGCTTTTCATCCTGCAATTCTTGACTTTTTAATGCTAGCACTGACCATCAGCTTGGGACCCAGAAATCCACTGTGGTATAGATCTGTTCAGCAGATGCAGGTGCAGATGTGCATTGTGGGATTGTAGCTTTAGATCTGTGGGGCTTGCTGTATTGGAAATGAAATATTTTGGTATGTGCCACACTCATTTTTATGGTAAGAATGTAATTAGTCACAAAATGGGGAAGTAAATTAAAACGGATATGAGATTTTATGTCCTGATCTCAGAAACTAAACAACAAATATTTACACTAGACAATATGATAATATGCAAAGATTACTTACACATTCATTTGCAAATTTTTACAATATGCATTCAGACATCACTACTTCTGCATTTAAATCAAGTCTGTGGCACTCTCAAGAAGCACCTAAATTACAGTGGTGACTCATAAGTAAACAAATAGCATCACTAAAATCAAACTACAGATATTGGAGACTAGGCAGGAGCTTAAAGGTATAAATAAAATAAGGGACCAGATTAAAGGCCTCCATTTGCTCCTCTATGAAAGAACAGAAAGCATAACATTCTGATTTCATATTCCAAATAATTTAACACAACGCAAACAAAAAAATCATTTATGACACTTAAAGCAAAGCATAAGCAAAACAGAAAAAACAAAACAGGACTCTTAAAGAGAAGCCTGCAGGATTACAGTGTTTAGGCAATCAGAAAATAAAGTGCAGAAGCAAGTTTTTGGTTTGATATGCAAGAATTTAGACTGATTCATGTTATTAAGCACCCTCCTTGAAGTCAGTGTGAATTTTGCCACTGGTTTCAAGTGGAGCAGGAACAAACATGTTATCAGCCATTACAGCAGGCTGTATTCTGCAGCTAACAATACAATTCCACATCTGAAGATAAAGGAAAACTGTCGAGTGACCTACCCAGAATGGATGGGACTTGAAACAAGGTTAACATTGTCCAAGGTGTCTGCAGCCCAGCTATAGTGCCTGAGAGAATCAGAATCAAACTCCCTTTGGAACGTCAGGTGCTTCAAAACAAGACAGATAAATTGAAGTTAAAAATTAACATTAGAAACACTGGTCTTAAATACAAGCTTGTTAATATCATTATATTAAATTTAGATCTGGTCCCTTTCATTTAACAGCGCTGATACCTCCAGGGTTAAATTACTGGAAATCCTGTAACAGAAACATGAAATACACACACAAACTCTTGTCTCTTCAAACATTCTTTTTGCCCACTTTTTGCACTCCCTTCAGTTTCAAGAATGTCTCTCCCCAGTCTTTACTTACTTTTATGTGCCAGGTTAAAAAGACTGAATAAAGAAAATATTACCATCTGTCCTGCAGTCACACACCACACAGACAGGCAGTGTAACACTACCCCTCAGAGGATGCCATTGGATAGATCCTTATTGAAGCAGAACCTGGGAGTAACTTCCCTGGAAGTCTCACTGAGGCTGTCAACGCAGGAGGGGCTTGGTTTGTCTTTATACACAACCAACATGGGCACTGTTTTGTGGAGTGCCACTGCCCCTGCTCATCTGGACAGAAATAGCTTTAACCCCGTAAGGCTATAATTAACTCCTCCCTCGGACAGACACCGAGGTGGGAATTGTTTCTCCTGCTGCCCACGCACATGGACATTTATGCATCCTGTGCCCCACAACATCCCTCACACTACAAACCCTCTTACTGGGCAGCAAAGCTATTCCAGCAAAACACTTGCTTTCCTTTGTTTCTCTTGCCTTAGGAAAGTCAACCAACCTTCAAATACTGTTTTCCCCTATTTCCAGGGTGATATGAAAGCGTCTCCCCAATTTAAGAAGCACCATCATAAGTTACATCAATACAAGCAAGTCAAGAAGCAACACATACAGTCTTCACCCAAAGATGGTGTTAAAAATGTCAGTGTTTCCTGTAAGTAGGTTGGTTGCTGCTTAGAGGCAAATGCAGCTAGAGAGAGCAGCCTGTTTGGACTGAAACATCATGGGCTGTTTTCAAATAAAATTCAGTGGGCTCAAGTCAAACCAGAGCCAAGCACACGCTTCTAAAATCTTATTATTTCCACCTGGGTTTTTTTTTAATACGCTGACACATACTGGTAGTGCAAATTAATAATTTTGAATAGAAATACCAGCATTAGAAGAAGTAAATCTGGCAAACTCAGTCATAAACACACAAAAATACTTCTCTGGAGAAGTTTCCACAAGATAAGCAGGCAGATAGTTGTGTTGCTGGCCGGAGTATGCAACACTCCCATCACTCTGGGGTTTCCAAAAAACTGCACTCTTTAGGCTTTTCTTTCATTAGAAATGAAGATCTCAGGTCTCCTTCCAAAAACTAATGACACTGTAATTTACTGCCCATTGACAGAAATCCCTGCAGAGTGCAGCTTTGCCCTGTCACTCCTGGCTGGGTGCCTCCTCCTTTCCCTAGCCCAACATTTCTATTAAGGATGTTTTGTTAAATTTTGTGCCGTAACAGATGTACTCCAGGCCTGATGGTTCAAGCTCAGACAACAACAATAGAGGGCAAACTTGCATATGCTAAACAGCAAAATACACCATCAGACACAAATGATAAAATGAATGCTGTCAAAACAATGACAATTAAGCAACCGGTGTGGACTTAATTAGCGCCGTATGAAATACGTGGTGTAATTTAGTTTAATGAAGACAGTTTTCTTAGTCTTTCCAATAGGACACTAGGGATTCTCCAACATTCCCTGGAGAGCCCGTGCTTTAGGCAGGAAAGCCAACACCATGGATTTCTGCTATTCCAAGTGATTTGTAAGAGCTCACACTGAGCATGTTATTACTTTTGATACCAAACAGTGTAAGATTCAGACAGCTTGTCTCAGGCATTGTAAACATTCAGATAAGCAAAAATAAATTTATTATTTTGCTCGGTGATAAACTTGATCATCAAAAATAGGACAAAGCAAAGAAACATAAGAAATGGGCCAAAAGGAACAACACAATTTGGTGTTTGTCCTTGAAAGGACCTGCTAAGCCTTACAGCATCACTGCACTGAGGCCCAGGCATGCACCAGGACACACATCAACAAATAAATCTGGGCTCAGGTTTCCTGTAACAGATGAAAAATGCTTATGTTCCCTTAGCAGTGGGATACAGAAAACTAAACCCACGGCCATATAAATTCCAAGGAAATACCATCATTCCAAAATAACCTGCACTAGAAGAGGTGCTCCTGCACCCATGGATGTGCTCTACACACAGAGGTTTGCCTACACACATAGGTGGGGCTCCTCAGTCCAGTTCCTTGCCCTGAGACATGGCCTGTACACCAGGTGACTGGGCTTTTTTAAAGTATTCCTGTCTGACCAAGTGCAATCAAACAGATCTTTTGGATATATTTAGAGCAAGCAAAGGCCCAAAGTCCGCAGCTACTAATTTTGGTGGAGAAATAGAGCAGGAAAAGCTGATCGCTGGACACACTCATCTTACACACAGCACACATCTGTGAATCTCATTTCTTCTGGCTGTTGAGGTGCTGGATTTTCCATGCAAGCAAAAAAAAAAAAAAAAAAAGGTCCTGGGTAAGCTGCAATATAAGCAGTCCATAAGATAGTACATTGTCAGAGACATCAAATCACAGGATCCATTGTGTGTTTGGTCAGGTCCCAGTGCTCCCTCCCTGGACTGAGGGAGATTAAAAATGCATTGCTAAAGGGTGTGGCAGCCTTAGATGCAAATGTGTGTATAAAAATACTGAGGGTTCTGCTGGCAAGGATCCTGCTGGTTGCATAACTGAATATCCAGGCTGTATAATATCAGAGTTCAGCAAACAGAAAAATTTATGCTTCCTCCCAGATGAATTTATCCAGACTGAAGTGATTCAGCAAGCTGCTATTTAATGGACAGCCCCTGTCATCCTGCCTTTGGCTGATTAAATTCAGAGGTTGATGGAAATTATTTCATGGAGAAGTCATTTGGATTTAGTCTGAGTTGCTGCATCCAAGGTAACATGTCAAGACACAGAAATTTTAACTTTGCTCCAGCCAGGTTATGAGGTACAGTGTGGCCTGGATTCAGACTTCCCTGTGAACAGGGTCAGCAATAAACCACCAAATGCAAACACTGGAGAATATCCTGACTTCTAAAGAATTATAAGAAACACTTCTTTAACACTCCATGTGTTATGTTGCAGTGAGGTTTGGTAAAGAATGGTTTCAAATCTTCCTCATTTGACTCTTTCTAGACTCCCAAGTCTACCAGGGATGCTGGGGAGAGGTGGCCATGGTATCTTGTATCTTAACCAGACCAAGAGGCTGGCAAATGCTGCTTGCTCTTTTACATACTGATGTCTTTGATAAAATTAATTCCCAATAATTGACTTCACTGCTGCCATGAACTCCAGACAGATCTGAGCTGTACAAAAGGAGAGGAAATGACATATACAGACAGGCAATGGATCACTCTGTTTCAAAGCAGTGTGATTCCCAAAACAGCCTTAACTTCTCTCAGCTCCCAGATAGACTTTCAGAATACTGATTTCAAACCACAAAGATCTTTGTTCCTGTGAATCTCATCGGTGGAACACAAATTGGTGCTTTTTTCCCTCCCTGCTTTCTACTGCCACAGGAGAGATTATTTAGGAGTCCATTAATGTACAGAGGGATGAGAAATGGAGGCAGAGATATTCTCCATCTCCCAAATGCACTTCTCCTGCTTCAGCCAAAAGCTAGGGCTGGGCTGGGCAGAAAACCACAGGAATTCCAGAGGAGGGATATACTTTTGTCAGGACATGGAGGTTTGGAGAAGCCATAACAGAAAGTTTTAGCTGGTCTCTCTTTCTCATGAAGACTGTTTGTTGCTTTCATGTTTGCTTTGCACAGAATCATGGCTTTACTGACCTCTCAAGACAGGACTGACATTTTTTCCCACTACCACATTCCTTGGGAGTTGTTAGGCACAGAGCTGGTTTTAAGTCTTGTTATATGATAAGATGCACCCTAGCAGCTAAATCCATGCCATCTACTTTAAAGGGAATCACAAACATAGCCAGCATCATACAATGATGCAATTCATTCTCAGACTGAGGAGTCTTCCTCTCCTCTGAAATTTCCATTGTATCAAGAATGCTTAACGAAGTATTAGCATTTGAAGGCGTCAAAGCAGCTTTAGGTGCTCAGCCCTGACATAGAATTTCTTGTCCCCAGTGCCGGCAGTTGCAGATTTTGTTTTATTACTTCAAACCAAACAAAACCACAAAATCACTGCTATGAAAGCTTTGGAAACCCTCCTTAGGTGGCTGTTGCAAATTAAGGTTATTGGAGGTTTATAGCATTTCACTTAAAAGTAACAATCTAACAATAAACATTCTGTTGCTATTCTGCCATTCTCATAATGTTACCAGAAGTGTGTGTAAAAGCTGTAGTAAAACTGGATAGCTTATACCACACTAGAATTTACAGACTAATACAATCAAGGTTTAAAATGTACAAGTCCTGCTCTGTGGACTCTTTACCACATGAAAATATCCTCTGAGATCAATAACTCCCCAGTGCAGGAATGCTCTGTGAAAACAGCAGCAGAAAACCTCTGCTTCATTACAATTCACCTTATGCTCTTCCAGGACATAAACAACAGTTCCAGTCCACAGTTCTTTCCAAGTAGGGATTTCTACATGAATTTTTATCCAGCTTCCTAGCAGACCTTTGACTTCTGTGTATCAAGAAACTCTTGAGTAATTCAGTTAGATTTGGAAATCTGAAGCAAGTCTACCAAGGAAAATGCTAGGGAACTCACAAACAAAGCACACAGTACTCAATCATCCTCAGCTTTTGGAAAGACTTTCCCACGCTATAATCAGGTCAAAAGATGCTGCTTTTGTTGCATTAGTCATTGCACAAGTGTTTGGAAGAGATATAAACTGAAGAGTCTATAATAGCTTCATCTTTACAGGCCAAATTCTTCCCAAGAGTGAAAAAACAAGGACAGCACTTGGAGTCCCCTCCATGTGGACAGAACAGGCAAAGTAATTCCTAGCCTCTGCAGTACAAAGGTTGCTGAGTGTAAAACTCTTTGCTCCCAGCTTATCAAAGCACTCTAAAGACACAGGTAACAGGAGGCTGGCAGGAGCACTCACTGACCTCAGCCAACAACCACCCCACACTCAGAGAAAATTGGTAACTGGTAACTGGTCCCTTAAAGACTCTTTTGGTTTGGGACCCCACCACCTGTCCCTTGCAGGATCAAACCCAGGAAATATTAACCCCAACATCTCTTGTTCACAGCTCCTTTCTTACCCCTTTTCACCAGCTAAGAGAGCAGCCATAGTCTCTGGAAGCACAGCTGAGGCCTCCACACAGAATCACAGAATCACTGGGTTGGAAGAGACCTCCAAGATCATCGAGTCCAACCCATGCCCTAACACCTCAACTAAACCATGGCAGTGAGTGCCATATCCAGTCTTTTTTTAAACACATCCAGGAATGGTGACTCCACCACCTCCCTGGGCAGACCATTCCAGTACTATATTATTCTTTCCGTGAAAAACTTTTTCCTAACGAAAAACTTTTTCCTAAAAAAAAAAAACCTGCAATGCCCTGAAAATACAAAGCCCAGCTACCCTGTGGCAGAGACACAGCACATACCTGATCCTTTGCTGGGACCAACAGCTCTTCAATCATCATGCTGTCTCGGGCATAGGAGCTCCTGTTCAGCGTGTAGGACCTATCCGAACTGAAGGAGCGGAGGCTGTTGTATTTACCATTTATCATAGAAAGTGCGGGTGACAATGAGATGAACAGAAAATAAAAACAAAAAAAAATTAATACATGCAACTTCCAGGGATAGCATAAGATGGCAAAATACACATAATCTGTGACAGAAATACAAGGAGGAAACTGGAATAAAAAGTATTTGACTATAGTTAAATATTCCCTTCCCTACAATATGCATATCTCAACAGATGCTTACTGCTGCAGCAGTAATGTTGTGGGTTTAGAATAAATCTAGAAAAGTGCATTCAAGTATTTAGATGAACTTTGATAAATATCTCCATGCCCTAATCCTGAAGGCAACCCACGAGGGCAGGTCCTGGGGGAGCTGTGGGTAGGTCACAGTCCCTGCCCACACAGCTCAGGTTGCTGAAGCAGGTTTAACTAAGAGCAAGTTTTATGTGATGTCATTCTCCTTGTGGCTGAACCACTCCTGACACTGTGACAAACACTGTAGTTATCCCTATAGTTAGGAAGGAAAGGATAATGAGTTTGAAATGACAGGAGAAATAAGTTTGCTTATTGACAACTAAGTACAGATTCCAATGTTTTGGGAATTATTTTGTGCATGTCAAACTATTTAGAAATTACTATGATCACTCTCAACATGTTGCAATTAAACCAACATAGGAGTGTTTTACATTTAACCCTGGAAGCTACATTATGGTATGTGCTAAAAACATGCTGCAGGCCTAGACATGCTTGCTACGTGACAAAAAATAAAGTAGTAAAAAACGTGAATTAATACAAAGCAACATCCACCAACATATTACACTTTGGAACTAGCAACACTTTTCACACTCGAAACTCTACAACGTGTTTCATGCATTTAGTAGTTGCTAATTGAATTTCTCTAATCCCTTAGCACACGTTCCTTCTTGTGCTGGAAGCAGAACTGGGATCTTAATTACACACTGTAGGCATATGTTAAGCAGACTTTTACATGATAAAGGGCACAAAGAATTTAAGTTATATTTGTTATAACATAGGGATATTCTCTAGGGCTGAACCCACCCCCTGCTCCCCAAAATAAAAGCATGTCACTTTCCAATGCTGAATAAAATGAAGATAAGCAATGGAAGCAGCAGAAAGATGAGAGAGATGTAACACGATGCCATGCCTTCTTACCTGACTTTTGGACTAAAGCAATTTACATTGGAAAAGAAACAGGAGAAATAGAAAGCAAAGAATCAGACAGGAAAAGCAAGATGTTATGGCTGGATGGCTTATATATTTAATGTGTTCATTTCTTAATGTTACACTCAGAATCAGCAGTAAGATACATCCACAGAATACTTTTTTTGCTAAATGAAATACTTCACAGAAAAAAACACTCTATTTTTGTCTCCTCTGAGCATAACATGGGCAACGCAAAAAAATGAGCTACGCAGCAACAAATAGTAATGGCACTGCTAAAACCAGAAGCATGGGAATATTGGATTTCTCTGAAAGGAAAGATAACGTGGGGCTGAACAGATCTCCCTAACAGATGGTGACTGTGGAAGCTGCTCTCCCACCTGCACAGGGAGCACTCTGTGCAAGAAGAGAGCTGTAAGGAGTGAAAGGTGTCAGGTAAATCAGTGCTGAGCTCTGCACACAGAGCAGATTCCCTCTGCATCACCACATGCCCTGCTCACAGTGACAGGGCTGTGTGATCACCCTGCTCACACCAGACTTGAAAGCAGCACGTCAACTTTGTTAATTCAGTTTACTATGACATGAGAGTCTTCCTTCAGATGTAATCTGCTGATTTTCTGGCTAATGGACTGTTTAAAGCATCTTGGCATTTCTCATGAATGTATGATCTCATAAATACTTATTAACTTCCCTAAAAATTGTAAATCAAGCACAACATGGCTGGGGACTACTGAAGAGCAAATTTCCACTGCATGCTTGCATTTCTAATGCAGCCATAACAAACAAGACTGAAGGGTAGACATCTAAGCTTTACCTTATGGGAGTGGCCATTTGCTGTTAGACAATGAACTCACTTTTAAAAACAGATCTTTAAACTACAGCATAGGAAAAAGCCCTCAGGGTACCAGCTTATGAGGTTTAATTATTAGCTTCAGTACAATTCAACTGTCAGTAACTAACTACACTGCAAATCCACAACTATGGAAGTAATCTCTGCTCACACAGCTTTAACTGTTTTGAGCAACACAGGCTGGACACTTTAGCAACATTCAAAAATAAAATCTAAAATGTTGATCTGCAAATACCTGCGTTGAAATTAACATTAGTCAGACAATGTATTAATTTTACAACATTTTATCAGGTTCACAGAAACTCTGGCCTGTTTTCATAACATAATCCATTCCCTGTCAAAATAAATCCTGCAACAAATTTAGGGGAAACTTGCCCTTTTTAAATTTTTTTTTTACGGGGGAGGAGCATTTTTTTTTTTTTTAGTGTTGTCTTCCTCAGTTGCGTTACTCACTAGCACCTTTAAAGAAATAAAAGCACCAAATAGCAAAATGATTTGTCATTCAGTTTTTCTGGCCTTTACACTCTTCAGCAAAACACACCCATTAAGGGTCCCTCTACTGTGAGTATCAGTCTGAGCAGTAGTAGTCAAAAGAAACCTGGCTTTGCTGGCTGCTCTGCATCAGTTTCTAGACCAGCTGCAGACCTCTAGCAAAGAGGTGCCTTGGAGATGTTCAGAGCATGAACAGAGACCAGAAAAAGTGAATGGTTAAGTTTTCTGTATCATTGCCATAAGAAGCATGAACAAAGAATAACAAATAAAACTGCAATGAACATATGCTTCAAAGGAAGTACACCCCCTCTACTTCCCTTCCAAACAGACTCCAGTGCTGTGTGGAGCTTGGTTGGTAAAAACTTGTACCTGTGGTGACACACGAGCACGAGAAACAGCAAATACAGTACCTGGCAGAGCGGGCTCCCAGGCTGAAGCCCATGTATCCTTCGGCAGGCAGAGAATCATCTCCCAGCTCTTTCAGATCCTGGGGTCCGAGGTATTTGTCGGTATCGCCTGTCATTGCATCCTCACCTGCCGGTACAAAAGCCAGGCTGGGATCAGAGCTACACGTACGGCAGATGTTTGTGTGTTTAGTAAGTCATAACGCCCTGCTCTGCTCGCCAATAAGGAATCAATCCAGTCACCCCCACTTTCCCTAAGGCGCTTTCCACGGTGTATGTTAATTATCCACCCTCCGAATGCGCCTGAGAAAATGATTTTATTGGGGGACAAGCGAAAGAAGCAAAATTCCACCTTGACACAAAGCCAATAAAGTTATACGAGGGATGACTTTTGCCCAATCGTTTCAGCAAGCTAAAGAGTTCTGTACTTTGCATCATTGCGCTCACTTTTGCTTTCCTTACGGAAAAAAAAGCCCGAGCTGACAAAGTTGGATGATTCCGTGTGAGGGGGGGAAAACCCAACAAAACAACAAAGCCGACCCAACCCCTGGCTCTGGGAGACAACGTGTTTGCCCACCAGTCCGGAGAAGCGCAGCAAGCTTGAACGGAGGCTGAGGGAAGGAAGAGGCCCGCCTTCCACCTTGGATATTTCTCAATACCTTTTGGAAGTGTCAGTGTAAGACGGGAAATTATTATTATTATTATTATTATTATTATTTAATGAAGGGGTCCCCGCTGCCAGGTGGATTCCCGCAGGTGAGCGCTTCCCGAGGGCGGTGCTGCCCCATCCCCGCGGCGCGGAACAAAGCCGGGACCCCGGGCAGCGCCGGGACACGTGGGACACGGACACCCGCACAGAAAGAGATCCCTCGCTGCTTCACCCAAAAAAACCCCAAGAGGAAGGGAAGTTAGATGTTGGGAGAGGCGGGCAGGCGCCACAAAGGGTTAACGGAGCAGCTGCCCGGCGGGGAGCATTTGCATGCCATTACATCATGCAAACCCACATTCCTGCATTGACAGAGCAAGTCCAAAATGTGCCTTTTGCGGTTGTTGGATTTCGCCCCCCACCCCGCCCCGTTCCCTCACCGGCAGAGTTTACCTCCCTGTAAACTCATGGCTTGCCGATATTCACCCTCCTCCTTTGTTGCGAGCGCATTTCAGGTGCGTTAGGTTTAAAGTGCACAACCGAGAAATTTAACAACAGCGCGTTCCCGAAGGTAAGTGACTCCCCAGCCCAGACTCACGTTTTCCCGCTTTCATTAAAGGAGTTCAGGCTAGTTTCCATTCACTAAACTCAGGAAACCACAGGCGAGCTCTGGTTTTAAACTAACAATCAAGTCTAAAAATACCCCTTCAGCTACTGCTTTGCAAACGGCAAACAAACAGACCAACTTTCTCCGCCAGCCCAGCAACAACCAGTAGTATTTTAAGCAGCAGTTTAATAGCTAAAATGTCCACAATACACCAGAAAGCATTCAAAAACCCGAAACAGAAACATCATACATCAAGTGAAACTTTAAAAAGTCTTACTGTTTTGGAAAGCCATTTTCACCAGCCTGGTCTATAAGATTTTTTTTTCCCCTGGTGTTTCCAAGAATTCCTATTAGTCCTATTAGTCCTTAAGCAGTGATTTAGACTTAATCTCCAAACCAGCACAAGCAAACTAATCCCTGTGGGTCATGTTCGCTTTCCACACAACAACTGAGATCTTCTTAACATCTTGATCTCTTCGTATGTATTTTAGGACGTGCATCTTTGTCCTCTCAACTCAGACTAAAGTTCTTGGCAAATATGAAACAAAACGAAAAATAATAAGTTTAAAAAAAATTAAAAATCCCTTTTTAGTCACTCTGCAGACATCCCTTTAAAGCTTCTGCTGATTGGATTACAGCCTCCCTTGGCAAGCCTCTTGAATGGTGACATAAATGCAGGCACTCCAGTTATTTGTATGTAAATAGGGGTGCTGCGAGGGTGTAGTTTTTCTGTAACTTGACGCCGGGGCTGAGCGGGGAGCGCGGGGCTGCGGGGCCGGCTCTGCCTCCGCCCGCCCCCCGGCCGGGCCGGCGCCTGCCCCCGGAGCCCCCCTTAGCACAGCCCCCTCGGCAGAGACCCCTCAGCACAGCCCCCTCCCTCGGTGTGGGGGCTGGCGGCCGCGGAGAAAACCGGACCGAAGCCTGGGAGGCGAGGAGGCGGCCCGGGGAGGGCGAGAGATCCGGGCCACTTTCAGCTGCTACAGCTGGGCCACTAAATTTGGCAACTTCTGCCCTTAGGATACCTGAAGACAAGCGCTACGCCACAGTAAGGAGCAGAGGAGGCATTTTCTTTAACAGCATCGTTTGTCAATGGCAAGGAGAATGATAAAAAACCCCCATTCAGCTGAGCTGTAAAACGCATTAGATGTTATCCTGCTCTGCAGCTAATCCAGCCGGGGCAGGATTACTCTGATGAAACGCTCTCATCAAAGGAAAAACTGCACCTAGGAGTGGTAATTTCAAAGAATTCCAGACATTGTTTTGCGATCGTGGGAGGCTGGAGCAAAATGGGTGGTGCACGTTTCAGCAATCCCACTCTGTTTAATTAGGTGCTGCAGCTTAATCCTCTGCGCTTCAGGTAACAGTGAGCACAGTGTTTGCTCACGGCACAAGGAATTCCTGCAGACAGGGTCCCGCGGAAGAGGGAAGACAAAACTCATCTCTGAACACAGGCAACGGAGAAATGCCCAACAATTAGGTTTTTTGATGAAAAAACACCAAAAGATACTGCACGGCTTTGCTACCCTTGCCACCCTTCCCTTCCTAATAGGCTACATGCTGAAGAAAGGTGATGTCCCTGCAAACAGTGGGTAAACACAGCTATCACAAGTAGAGGAAACAGCTCAAAGTCCAGGGAAAAACAGCGGCAGTAGGTCAAAGCAAGAGCCCATCAGTTCTAGCGTGCCCTGTCTCTGACAGCAGCCACACTGCACAGGCGAGTATGGGAACATGGACCAGCACAAGTACTCCAGGATATTTTTCTAGCTGGCACTGACTTGAACATGTATTTTTTAATCCTATCACAGGTTTGTGTAGTCATGAACAGGGTTGATGGTTTTTTTCCTTTTTAAATTCTTCCAGTTACACTTTGAACTCTAAATGTTTTATGCTCCCCACACCAAGGGCCTGTGCAAGGAGTCATAAAAGTCAACTACCTCCTGCAGGAGGAGCAGCCCTTTCAAGCTGGATCTGCCTCGTGCTGGTTTCACTGATGCCCCCTATTTTTAGACTTCTGGAGAGCAACAAGCATTGCTGCTCACTTTGCCACCCATTATATGTTCTATCCCTCACGCAATTTGGTTTTATTTTCTGGGATAGAAGGTTCTGTTGTTTTCACTCTTTTCTCCCCAAGCATCTTTTTCTTACCTCTCATCACTTTTCTCATCCCAAGTTTTCCCTGTTTTTCTGGTCCCCCGGCATGTCTCCTGGGAACTGCAGGAGCACAGGGTAGGTGTTGTTTTTAGAGGCCAGTGAGAAATACAGCTCTCTGGCAGCAGGAGAGAAGGCATCATGTGACTTGGGAAAAGTCCCAGACAAAATTTAATCATAGGCTGGGATCCAGATGAGCATTTGTCATTTGGCTTTGCTAAAGATACCTGAGGATTTTGCCACTCCTTCATCACAGCCTGTCCAGAGCTGTCTAGGTGGCAGAAGAGGTAGAGCCACAGGGAAAAGGAGGATGTTTCAAGTTGTAGCCAAGGTTTTGGTTTCACAAAGTATGGAGAAAAGCTAATATCAAACCACTGAATCTTTTATGAATCTATGAAATTTTATGGAAAACTGAGCTTAAAAATATAACAAATCAACCCCTCCCAAAATGACCAATAACAGATTTTCAGGTATGGTGATGTTCTGACCTGTCTTAAATGCACTTAAACTGTTGTATCTTAGCACCTGCTCAGGGATCAGGCACTGTGCATTCATGTTCTGTTAGGACATCTGTCTAATCTTCCAGGGATTGATTAGCATGATACTTATTCTTACTGAGGCAGGCATCTCCATTAAATGGGTTTAAAACAGTGTCCTGGTTTACACCCAAAAGTTTGTTATCTACTGAAGGCCAAATAAAAATAAATTAAAAGCTCAAGAATAACTTTTTTGGTAATGTCAAAACTCTCCACACCTGATTGGGTTTATGGATTGCATTCTTTTTGCCCTTCACTGCTCACAGTCGTTCTCCTCTCTATCAGCTTCCATGGCTTGCAGTCCCTTCCCCTCTGGGACAGCAGCAGCAGCTTTAGGGAGGGCTGTGGTGACAGGGGGGCTCATGGCAGGGTTGTGGCAGGTGCAGCAGGGCTCCAGCTCCCTGCCCCAGATTACAGCTCCTGCAGCTCCCAGAGGGATGCTGAGAGGATGAGCATGTGCTGCAGAGGAGGGGATTCCTTCCAGGCCTGCTTGCAGACAACCAGAGTTGACCTTTACCACGGCTGAGCCCTGCTCCCCACCAGCCCCACTGCCACGGGGCTGGGACTCCCAGCTGCACGGGAAGCCAGCTCACAGCTGGAGATGGTGAGAGGAAAGACCCAGTTCTCCCAGTCTCAGGTTTCACATTTATAAGATTTGCAATCTCTTTAAAAATAAAAGCACAGCACGTGCTCAGTGTGCATCAGAATCACTCTTCTACAAACTCCCTGATGCATGTGAAAGTGAGTCCGCATTTCTTTTCCCCACAAAATCATGTTCACATCTTTCAAAAAAACACCATTTCTTTTTTTTGCGGTGTAGCAATTCCCCAACACTTAACCTCATTTGGGCAGATTTGCCAGAGTAGTCCAGGAAAAAGAATAAAAAATCTCTCTTCTCAACCATTTTGACTCCAAACCAAACTGTCCTCAGCAGGGAAGAGAAATTACACAATTCCCGTGTAAATACTTATTTAGTGGGCACAGCAAGACATAAAACACAAGGAAATGGTTTCCTGACATTTGTCCTCGAGCTCTGAGTCTCTACTTTCCAAGTCTTCAGTTTCTCTTGTGAGAGAAACCTTGAGGGTTGTGGCTCATTGAGAAGCCATTCAACAAGTCTGTCTCACTGCAGAGTTTTGGCCGATGACATGAACACCAGCCAAGTGAGGGAGAGCTTGGATTTGTTTGCTAAATTTGTGCCTTTCTCCCACTTGGAAATCAGCTCTCTGGCTCTGAGATTTGTCAGAGTGCCTTACCATCTTGAACAGATTTGTTTCGACTGGTGTAAGTGGATGCATTGTATATAAATACCCCGCTGACACTGAGGAGTTGCGGGGATGGGCGTCACTGAGCTGCTGTCTTTACAGATGTGCAAGTCAGGGAAGAGACACAGGCCAGTGGTTACCACCTTAAAGCCTGTAATTCATCACAAGCCTTGCAAAACACCTGTTACCTGATTTGTGAGCTCCCTTTCAGTGCTGGGTTTGAAAAAGACCCTGTCATTACAGTATCGTAGAATGGCCTGGGTTGTAAGGGAACTTAAAGATCATCTTGTTCCAACTCTCTGCCATGGGCAGGGACACCTTCCCCTATACCAGGTTGCTCAAAGCCACATCCAGCCTGGCCTTGAACACTTTCAGGGATGGGGCATCCACATCTTTGCTGGGAAACCTGTTCCAGTTCCTCACCACCCTCATAGTGAGGAATTTCTTCCTAATATTGAATCTAAACCTACCCTTCAGCTTAAATCCATTCCCCTTGTCCTGTCACTACATACCTGTGTAAAAAGCCCCTCTCAAACTTTCCTATAGGTCCCGTTTAGGCACTGGAAGGTGCTTTAAAGAATCTCCCTGGAACCTCCTCCAGGATGAACAACCCCAACTCCCTCAGCCTGTTTTCACAGGAGAGGTGCTCCAGCCCTCTGATCTCTTTGTGGCCTTTTCTGGACGTGCTCCAACAGCTCCATGTCCTTCTCACACTGGGAACCCAGAGCTGGATGCAGCACTCCAGGTGGGGAGAGCTGCCCATGGTTGCTTTGCATGCAGCCCAGGACACTGTTGGATGTTTCTGGGCTGCAAGTGCACATTGCTAGGTCATGTTGAGTTTCTCTTTCACCAACAGCCTCAAGTCCTTCTCCTCAGGGCTGTTCCCAATCCATTCTCCACCCAGCCTGTATTTATGCTTGCGATTGCCTCGATCTTGATGCAGGACCTTGCACTTGGCCTTGCTGAACATCACAAGTTTTGCAAGGTCCCACCTCTCCAGCCTGTCCTGGTCCCTCTGGGTGACATCCATTCCCTCCAGCGTGTCAACCACACCACACAGCTGGGCGTCATCAGCAAACCTGCTGAGGGTGCACTGATCCCACGGTCCACGTTGCCAGTGGTGAGATTGCACCAGTTCCTACCAATCCCTGAGGAATGGCACAAATCACTGGCCTCCACTTGGACATCGAGTCTTGGAACACAACTCTGAGTGCCCCACCCAGCCAATTCCTTAGCCACAGAGTTGTCCATCCGTCAAATCTCTCTCCAGTTTAGACACAAGCATGCAGAGCAGGACTGTTTATGCATAAATGAGTCTCTCAGCTCCCCTGGCAACAACACGGGTGCAGAATACAGTCTGCAATATGCAAGGAATCAGTTGTATTACCTGCATTCCTAATTGTTGGTTTGGTCTTTGTAATACTGAAAGTTAGTCACTAGAAAAAACCTGCACAGATTTGGCTTTAAAAATGATCCCATATGTGACAATTTACATCTTTAGTTCCAGCACCCAGGCTCCCCACAGGGTGTTTCTGGTCTGTACCTCGCTGTGCAGCAGGACACAGCAAGTTCCTGCCCTGCTAACTCACACTATTATGCATCAGTGTTCCTGTCAGCTGAAACAATGCAGCATTTTGAGCAGGACAATGGCCTAGGAGAGCTATTTGGAAAACGTGTGTGTATGGTAAGAACACGATCCATTTGGAACTGCAGCGCTGGGAACACAATGACAGATGGGAAACAAACCAAAAGCCCCAATGCATGAATTAAACAAGAGCTGCACACAAAGAACTGAAATATCTTTTACACCTTGCTGCTTGAATGCTATGAAAATTAAAAGTAAACACACCAATAGGGATGAAGAAAGAGAGCTTGACTAAAGAAAAACAAGAAAATTGAACAGTTACTTGTTCTAAAAAAACCCCAAGAACTTCGTTCTTTCTGCCATTGACTTCCACCATCAGCCATTTCTTCCAAAGTGTTTTGATATTTTTCCCTCTTGTCCAGTATTTCATTTTTCAGTTAAAACAATAAAACAGTTATTCACTTTATAGAAACAGCAGCAAAATTATTATTCCAGGAAAGTGAAGATAATTTGATTTAAAAATCGTAAGAAATTCAGAAGAAAAGTTAGAGGATTATCAGCAAGAGCTCAAAGAATTTTTGAAAGCGCTCTTAATTGTAAAGCAGAAGTTAGTGTTAGTGGGATAATAAGAAAATGATCTGAAAGTATTAGTTTTCAGATAGATTAAATAAAAAAGAAGAGGCTTAAGTTAAATGTCAGTGCAATACAAAAAGCACAAATACCTTCTTCAACATCTGACAAATATTCAGCATCACTGAGTATTTCAGGGGCATTGGCTTTACGAACTGCATGATTTAAATAAACAAAATGATTAAAAAAAGGCACATACTATTGATGTGTCAACAAAATCAATGTACAACAATAATAAATGTGCAATGACCACATCCAGCTAATAATGTGTGTTAGTCTTGGGTTTTTTAAACAGACATTTCTTACAACCACAAAGACTGAAAAATTTTTTAAAAAAATTTTAATACCTTCATCATCAGACATATCAAGAACTTCATTCATGGTTTCGGGTACATTCATTTTGTGCTTTTCTGTAACAGTCTGTAATAGAAAAAAAAGTAATTTTAGAGTGCAGGCATAATTTTTCTTAAAATTCTAATTATTTTTAAAATGAAATGCAAGGTAAGATTTTTATCTGCAGTTATAAAAACAAGACTTAATTAAGCTTCTTATTGACTTTCTACTTTAAAGACACATTGAACTATACATTAAAAAGACTACAGAAATAGGCAATATTGTATTTGTTTTTAAAGTATGTTCATATTGTGATAGCAGAAAAAGCATAAGCAGAAAGCTTAGATGATGATAGCAAAAGAAGAATCACATATACTGAAATGAACTTCATTTGAGGGGGTTTTATAAGAACTCTAGGTAGTCATCTAAATTTTGAGGAAGGAGGACGTCATCTCTAATAAAACCAAACTTTCTGAGGGAAGTATTTCTCCTTTGACATCAGAAGCATTCTGCAATTTGGGAGCAGCTGAACCTATGTGAATTTTTTTCAGAGGTGCCTCAGCACGAATTGTGTGTTTTTCCCACAAACAAGGACAATTGCAACCACATGCAGGCAGAATGATACCCCTGAAGGGCTTTGTGCATGGAAGACACTCAGAAGTGGCCGCATGATTTTCATCCCAATATTTATATTGGTTCAGACTCAAAGACCAACATAAAGAAAAATAAAAGCAGGGGGAAAAAAGCTCTGAATGCGCCTGAAATCTGTTCTAGAACACCTGTATTCCATGAATGACACAGACATGCACCTTTTACTTTCCAGCTGGGGTACAGCACAACCACCACTGGTAGAGGTTTGGGGCAGGCAAGAGCTTCTGCTGAGATACCATTCAAGGAGTGCAGTGGAATTAAAAACAAATCCAACCAAAACAACACAAAAAAGCCCAAACAAAAACCCACTTCCATCTTTATGGGGGTTTTTAGATTGTATTTATTTTTTAACCACCATTACTTTTCATGCTTCATAGGCAAATAGGAAATCATTAAAAAGTTCTAGAGGGCAAAACAGCCTTTCCGTTTTCACTTATTTTAAAAGATTTCAGTTTTTCTCTGGCCTTATGAATACTCACTTGGCATTTCATGTTTCTTTGGCTACTGCCATCACTTGATATAGGCAGAAGAGCTCCTCAATGCTCAAACATTACAAAACCTACAAAAAGCCTCACGCAATTCATTTTGCAGGAATTACTTGCTAAGCTTTTTAACACATGGTTAAACCAGCAAAATCACTGGACTTTTTTCCAGATACTACTGGATTTTTTTTTTTTTTTTTTTTTTTTTTGGTGTTTGAGTATAAATTATAGTCAAATTAGCTATGTTCATCCCTGATGCCTTTAAATTTAGCTTTGGGAGTTGTTTAGCCACAAGCCCCAAGATATAAGTCTCAGGAGTCAAACTGTATTTGTAAGGCCCTCAGTTGTACATCAGATTTCACATCTAAACTTCCAAGGTCTCAAAATTACACACTGATAAGTAGCGTATTCTGATTTTCATGGAAATTATTTCTGGGCTCCTCTTGGGAGTAGGTATTTGAGGTTGTATAGGTCTTTCAGCTTCTAACATTTCCTCCAGCACAATGCAGAGCCTGACCCACCATCTCTCTACTCTTCATCTACACAAGATAAATGGTCAGTCACTTCATGCAGCACAAACACGCCCAGCTTCTTGGTTCTAAAAGCCAAGAACAACCTTGTGATATTGAGAGTTTTTAGCATAAATGTGTGGTTTTCCTGCAGCTACCTAATTGAATAGTAGGTAGTCAATCAAGTTTTGCTATCCTGTATAATATTCTCCATCAAATTTTTTTTATGTGTGGAAAAATGTTTTGGAATCTTTCTAAAGAGAAATTTGTTCCTGAGAAAACATAGAGAAAAATGTGTAAGGAAAAAAAAAAAATCAGTATTACTTTCTAGCCTATTCCTTTATATCTTATTGTTCTGAAATGTATCTTTTGTGTGGTGGATTTTCTATAAACTACTGAAACCTCAGCCAGGAAAGTCATAAGAAGCAAAGGTGCATGCAGTAACAGAACTAAAATCTGCCTGTAATCCCAAAAGCTCATCATATTGCAACCACCTGCTTGCACAGATACACAACACAAAGGGCTGATGACAAAACATGGAACACACACAGTAATTGTTTTCCACCCCTGACATGTCTAAAAACACATACAGTTGCATTTCATCTTTTTAATCAGAAAAAGAAAAATAGTTGCTGAAAGGAAAAAGCAAATTTGGAGCCAATATTCTGAATTTATGTTCTTCAGACCAAATTTGGGGTTTATTACTATGGTAATACATGGAGACGACTTGCCTCAGAAGACTGTTTTCTTCTGAGAGCAATTTGGCAAAACATTAGTGAACAGAAGATACCCCTGAGAAATATTTTGGATTCTGTGAATTTTTCTGACAGCAGGTAATATTTGACCACTTCTACTCCCTCCAATGTCTCCTGGCTAATGCTTCCTGAGAGGCACGACAGACAGGCTGGAGTTCACATCCACATCAGGGAATGGATATTTGGGGTTGCAGGGGCTGACTGTGGCTGCTTGCAGAATACAGCCTTTTACCATCCCATGGAAGGGGCCAGAAACCACACAAGGAGATGCTTTTAAGTAAATTCCAACCATTTTTTTTATATTGGAATGGGTTCTCTTAGGTCAAATTCAAGCCATTAAACATCAGACTCTCAAAGGAGGGAAATGCTCTCAAAGGAGGTCAGCAGCTTCTGTTTACACAAGCCTGTAGGAACATCTTTTCAGCTGCAGAATTGTTCCCTAAACAAGATGTGTGGACAAACCTTGTGTGGAGAAGCACTGCAGTTATGGCCAGTCCTTTACAATGGCCATTTTCTGCTCAGCTGGTGCTTTTTCTGTGTGCATCCTCATAGTGCCTACTACCTTAAAAACAGACAGCTCACGTTTCACTTCATGTCGACTTCATACTGCTAAAAGGAAATAGGTGACTGGAATCTCGGTAGTCATGTAACTAAACAAAGTTTAGTTATAGTCATACTCTGGCTTTGGAAAAATTCTTGCATTCCCTACCGAACTGAACTGTACTTACAATTGTAGTCATGGTCTCTTCTGTCACCACCTTCAGCGTGTCAACAACTGAAATGTAGCCAAGTCGCTTAGCAATGGCCAGGGCAGTGTTTCCATTCTAGCAATTGAAACATTTGCGACAGAAGTTGGACATTAGCAAGGAGAAGGGTAGGAACTGCTGGTTAATTACAGAAGAAGGTAAAATAAAAGATGTTTACATTGCCCGATGGAAACAAATATTTGGGTAGGAGGATATATGAGCGGGATGAAACGGGATGAAAACGAAGAGGCAATTCAGATGTTTCCTGCTCTCCTTCTGGGAGAGATGATGGCACAGAGGCTGTGGGGGTGATGGAAGCGGGCTTCCTCTGCCGTGCTGCTGTGCCAGCAGAGGCCCCGTGCAGGCCAGCACTTACCACGGTGAGCTCGTTGGGCGCGGCGCCGTGCTGGAGCAGGACGTTGATGATGTGCGTGTGCCCCTGCTGCGCCGCCTGGTGCAGCGGCGTGTACCCGTTCTGCAGGGAGAGCAGAGGCAGCGCTGCAGCGGGCACAGCACACACGCAGCGGCTGCAGCCCCCGCAGGGCAGGGACAGGGGGACGCTCACCTTCGTTTTGGCGTTAACTTTTGCAGAATGCTGCAGGAGGAAGTTGACGATTTTTATGTTTCCGTAGTGGCAGCCAACGTGCAAAGGAGTGTATCCCATCTGGAATGAACATCGGTTAGTAAATGTGAGCATCCCACACGTGCCCTGATTTAAAAAAAAAAACAAAAACAAAAACCCAAAGAAAGCAAACAGGCGTGAAACTGGAAAAATCCCATTAAGCTCTATTTCTTTGGATTATGTGAAAAACCCTCCAGCCTTGGAAAAAAACCCACACTTCTCATGCAAGTCAATTAAAGTGCTCAGTGAGTACTTCCACCAGCTCCCTCAGTGCCTTCAGGTGGATGCCATCTGAACCCACACATGCGTGTGTGTGTGTCTAGGTGATGTAGCAGGTCACTGACCATTTCCCCTTGGATTATGGAGGCTTCTTTCTGCTCCCCATCCCTCTCTTCCAGCTCAAGAGGCTGGGTACCTGGAGAACAACTGGTCTGACTCTTACAGACTGAGGCAAAGAAGGTCATTGAGTACCTCAGCCTTTTCTTCATCCTTTGCCAATACGTTTTGCCCACATCCAATAAAGGAGGGAGATTCTCAGCCCTCCCTTTTTTTGCTACTGTATTCATAGAAATGTTTTTTGTTGTCTTTTACAGCAGTAGTCAGATTAAGTTCTAGTTGGACTTCATCCCTTCTAATTTTCATCCTGCATAAACTCACAACATCCTTGTAGTCTGCCCCTTCTTCCAAAGGTCTTAAACTCTCATTTGTTTTTCCTGAGTTCCAGCCAAAAATCTCTGTTCAGCCAGGCCAGTCTTCTTCCCTGACAGCTCATCTTTTGGCACACAGGAATGGTCTGCTTCCACATCTTTGAGATTTCCTTCTTGAAGCACGTCCAGCTTTCCTGGATTCCTCACCTCCTCAGGACTGGCTCCCAAGGGATTCTCTCAACCAGTCTCCTAAACTGGTCAAAATCTCCCTTTGGAAGGTGGCAGTTCTGCTGGGCCCCCTTCTTCTCCAAGAAACAAGAACAACCAGTGTGGGATCACTGTGCCCAAGACAGCCTCTGACCACCTGCTCAACCCCAGTCCTGCTTTGTTACAAACACAGATGCAGCAGGAGCCTTCCCCAGCTGAGTCCCTCACCAGGTGCATCGGGAACTTCTCTTCCACACACTCCAGGAACCTCCTAAACTGTTCCCTCTCTGCTGTGTTGTACTTCCAGCAGACATCTGGTAAGTTGAAGCCCTCCAGGAGAACAAGGGCCATGGATGGTGAGATTTCTCCCAGCTGCTCAGAGAATGTTTCACCTGGATCTTTATCCTGGTTGGGTGGTTTGTAACAGACTCACACCATGATATCTGCCTTGTTGGCCTTCCCCAGTTCTTAACCATAACCAATCTGGAACTAGACCCAAAAGCCAACCCTGTGGGTAGAAACACTGAAAGATGGGCTGGTCTTGTATTGACCAGGCACCTGCTGCTCCTATCAGTGTTTAAAGGTGAGAAAAATGCCTTTGCTTTCCTGCTGTGAAAATAAAAAACAGGTGTCCAAAAGGCAGAAGTTCAAATCTGCAGCCTGTCATCCTGCATTTTAATATCCATGTCAGTGAGGTGTGCTCAGGTCAGATAACTTGGCCAAAAGCACCAAGGAGACAAGTCCAAAGTCAGCCTGGACTTCAGGAGCCAGCACTAGACATGTTCAAAGCATCGAGTCAAAGCTGCTCACGAGGAAGAAAGAGAAAACCTCTGATGGGAACTATTTCCACTAGAAGGAAGTCTCAAGTGTCCATTGGTTTAGACACACCATTTTTTTCCATGTCACTTTGCCTCTGATACTACTTTAAACAAGGTTACCTAATTTTAGTTGTATTAACACGTGCTAGGAGATGGTAGCTGTGACAGTTACTTTAAATTAGGGTGTGTCATTCGTTTCCAATTAATGATATACCGTTTGCCATCTAAAGAAACTACTAACTTTGACAACCAGGATGAGTTAATCAGTGCCAGAAACAGCACTGAATCAAAATTCCATCGGCATCAGCAGAATGAAACTTTCTGCTGACTTATGTGAACACTGGATCAGATGCCAAATGACTACAAGGAACTTTTCCTGCACAGAATAATAGCCCACAGTGGTAAGAGCCGGAGCAGTAGCTTAAATGTAATCATGAACTGAACACACGGAGCTCATCTTACAGATGTTGTTAGTTTAAGGTTGGCCAAATAACTTCCTGTTCCTAGGAGTGCCTGGAGTCTAACTCTGACAGGGCTCCCTGGGCTGTCCAGAGTCTTGATTCTTCAGCAGAATGATGACTCACAGTCATGTACCTCAAACACAGCTTCTACAGCCCCTGCCTCTACATGGGCCAAAGATAAACTCAGATTAAAGGATGGCCAAGCTATCAAAACAGTTCAAAAAACAGTCAAAAAAATAAGGCTGTGAGACCTCCTCCTACAAAATCTTAATTCCCTTCTCCCCCTTCAAAATACAGGCCTCTTAACATGAGCAGCAAGGTCAAAAAAAACCCAGCATAAAACCAACTGGAGAGAGGAAATCCAAAGTCAAGGACCACCTGCCAAGAACCCCCTGCTAATAACTCTAAAACATTAAAATCTGGAGTATATCAGAGAGCCAAGACCAGCTGATCTCAGCTTTCCCTTTGAAGTGCTCTGTAAAGGCTCCTCTCCAGCCTGTAACAATGAATACTGAAAAAGGAGCTATCAACCCTCCCATATTTACTGCAGTGCTATGACAGTTTCCTTCTAGGAAGGTGTACACAGGGACTTACATGTGGTACCTTCAAAAATGGTTGGAGGAATAATTATTGATGCTCTTTGCCACTCCTGACCAGCCTGCTGTTTAAATCAGAGACCAATGAAAGCTTTTCCTCCTTCTCCCAATTAACGGTGGAAATCATGACATTTCCAGGGTCACAGTTCAGCTGAATCTGAAGGAGGCTTCCCCTGAAGCTCTGGTGCTGCTGGCCTGGCCATGTGTGGCAGCTGGAGGGGTGTGCACTGAAAGGCAGCTCCTGCCACAGGCACCCCACGTGTCCCCAGCAGCCGTGTGGGCACCTGCTCAGCCTGGTAGCAAAACACCAGCCCCCTGCCTGAGCTCCTTGGAGGCTCCTGGGAGCTTTCCCTTCAGTTTGCTGTAGCCTGTGGTCATCTTGTGTCGGGTCCTGCCCGGCTCTGACAGCAGAGGGACAGAGATGTGACATGGCGTGGCACGGCTGGCCGGGCGTGCTGGCCCCCAGCACACACCAGGGACATCTTCGTGTTCACAGCCAGCAGCACGGGCAGGAGGGCAGTGGAAAGTAAAACTAGCCAGCAAAATGCCCTTCCAGGGCCTGAAACATCCTGGGGAGGAGGAGATCCTTTATGCTCAGTTAGAGCTCAGATTCCTGCATTCAACTCCTGCTACCTCAGGAAAGTACAGCAATTGTATCCCAAGATCCCCACATAAATCAAGGTATTCTATTGACTTTTCTGAAACACTCCAATTGGCAGATTCTGCAAGTACATAATTAAATTAATTATAAAGGTAATCATTCTCAAGGCTGCTTGAGCTTGCTGCTTTCGTTCTCTATAGAAAGGTGCCCAAGAGGCTAAAATATTTTGCGTCAAAAGATATTAACAATTAACCCCTCATACACAAACAAACAAAACCCCAAAACAATGCATACACAACAAAACTCATCTCACAATTATATAAATTTTTGCATAGCAATTCAGGCTTAGTTATAACTACTGGCAAAGCACTAAAGGATTTAGGAGGCAGCCGAATATTGAAAAAGTTACTTCCAAAAAATCCAGGGGTTTTGTTTAACACAGCTCTAACAGACATCACCTTCTGGCTGCTTTAAAGAATGAGCAGCAACAGGGGAGTTAGCAGCTGGAAAGGGTTTATCAAAAGCTACAAGAATAAGTGCCAACAAAAAAGAAAATCAGAAACAGTGAACTTTTCATTTCTAATGGAACACATAAAGAATCCCTTAGTCTCTTGCCCTTCAAGTTTTACTTTTGAGAGGAATTATCACAAGCCTTGTATATCATGTCAGTGAATTACTTTAATATCCTCCACTGGCAATAACCATAAATCTTAACAGCTTGAATCACTGCATCTTCCTAGTCATGCTGACTCTCAAGCTGCTCAGTTTTTGTTTTTCTGCTGTAAATGTCAGACAATGGAGCGACAGTATTATTGTTTATAGGGCTAGAAATTGCTTTAGATCCAAAGATCACAAAGGCCTGAATGAATGAAACAGGCAGACCTGTGTACACACACAGACACTTCCCTGCTTTGCTGAATCAGGACCCAACACGTTGCAGTACCTCGCAAAGGTTCATTATTGCACATTATTAGGCTGGAAATTTCCACGGAAACATCTTGATAACAACTGAGCAGGTACAAAGAGCCAAGGAGAGACAGATAATGCACCATGAAGATATACTGAGGACGCCTGTATTTGAGAGTTTGTTCTGTATGAAAATGATTTTTCTCAATAGCACTTCCCTGCCTCCCTCTTATCTCTTCCTGCATCTGAAAATGGAAAAGTTGGATTGCTGCTATGAACTCAGGCTGCTATGGGGCTCCTGTCAGAACAAAGCAGGCAGACCTGGATAAATCTGAAATAAAAATCCCAGCTCAACCTGCAAAAGAACATCATGACCTCTCAGCCACCGTTATCTCCTACCAAAAGTACAGTTTTAGAAACAAAAGGCAGTTTCATACTGGCTTTGTTTTCCAGACAGCCATCAGCCAGGGACTGAGAGGCCATCACTGCCCCCAGGGGAGGCCCAAAACCAAGAGCAGTGTAGTGAGTGACTAAAAACCTGCACTGAAATAAAAGCTCCAAACCCTGCTTTTCATCCTTGACTGAAGCAGCACTTTTCTCTCAGTCTTCCTTTGCCAGTCCATCACAGTACTGCTGTACCCTACAACTACACTCTCCAACGGGATAAACAGTGGAGAAATGACATGGGGAGACCTGCTGAGCCATGAAACAATATTTACTCGTGCCAACTAGCAGCACAAAAGCCCTGAGACAAAAGCAACATCACATGTACCAGGACAGCTTTTCACACTCAGCATGGCCACCAGAGAAGGGATATCTGCTCACAGCCATGGCTTCAGACTGATTTTCAACTCCCAATATTATTGTGAAGGGATGAGCATGCCTTGTGTTAGCATGATACTGCACAGCACATTTGCAGCACCAAAAACTCTTTAGCATACCTAAAATCAGGCAAACAAATGCAATGTTAGAATAGACAAGAGCTGCTGTTTTTGCTGCAGGACACTAACATGCCTTCTGTGAACAGCAAATTCAATTATTAAAGCTCTCTAAATATGCAGGGTTTTGAAGCAGCTCAAACTTTACCACTTGAAGTGTATTTTCTAATGTGGCTGAGTTTAAACCACATAACAAAATCTCATTTTCAAGTGGTAGGAGCAGCCTTACGGCCACTCTGGCCTGCTACACCAATGTTGTTTACACTTCAGCATTGATTTAGACTCCTGCAGCTCTGGGATTAGAGGCTATTTAGTTAATTGATGCAGCAAAACCAGAAGGATCCCACAACACTATTAATAAATGGACTTCATAACCAGCAGCTATTCTTCCTTTCATGCCTTTTTCTACTACAAAGGTCAGGAAAAAAATTTCTTGGGAGGGAAACCACCCCAAGAGAGACCCACAGATGCAATTGTTCACGTCTGAGAGCAATTTTGAAAATGCTCATAAGTTACATAGCCAGAAGTGATCCTAATCATACAGACTAATCCCTGTACAAGTGATTTTCTGCAATACTGGATATTTTTTTCTTCCCTGCTACAGCTTCAAGATGCAAAATGTGTTTCTGCCCCATCTTCTCCACCTGAAAACTCCCCAAAGTGTGTGCAGCTCTCAAGAGTGTGAGCAGGGTCAGAACTCCCATGTGTCAGAACTGCAGACTGGATGTTTTCACAGGGAGGGTAAGTTATATATAAATGATGACTAAAGAACATGTACCGGACGAGGAAGATGATAGTTCATTGGTCCCTACTCCAGAGTTCAATGACCTACTGATATTAAGTTAAATGATATGGAGTGTTCTCCCCCTATTGACTCTGCTGGAATGACATAACCTATGCTTGCTTATCCTGGGAAAATGAGAAATATGATGAGGAGGGAAAACAAATAAACCAACAAAAAAAAGTCCTGCTGAACAGTCATCTATGTCCCAAAAACTGAGGTAAGAAAAGCACATGGATGTGAAATGGAGGGAAGAAGACAGAAGGTCAGTGGTGACACTGCTGGTAGCAGAGATCCCCAATATAATGTCACTCTGAGCTGTGCTGCTTCACTGACTTTTAAGGCACGGATGGCCACATCTCTGCTGCTGTATGTCCAAAGGAATGAATCCAAACTGGACATGCTGGACAGGATTGTGCAAACATGCAAGCATAGCAACAGTGCCTCCAAAGCCAACTCAGCTGTTGCTTATCTTGTCCCCCAATGCTTCTGGGTTTAGAGGCAGTATGTACAGTTAATCCATCTCAATGGGACAGCTTGCAACTACAGAGCTCTGTTTTACAAGCCAGTCATCTAACCTTCACCTGTATAAAACATGAGGTCAAAGTATGGCTGTTCTTATAGCATGGCATTTTCCCTTCATTGTAGAAATTCAGGGGTTTTCAATCCTTTCCTAAGGAACTCCAGGTGATCATCAGTTTATCAGAAACTGTTCCCTGCCAAAACACCCAGTACTGCATTGGCATTTTCTTGCATCACAGGCGGCAGCGAGTGGATATCTGGCAGACAACCTCCGTGTGGCTGATCCTGTCCAGCCTGGAGGGCTCACTGCTGCACAAACCCAGCAGATGGGACCCTGCTGAAGCCAGTGGAGAAGCACCAAGCTCATGCCAGTGCATAAGCATCAAGCTCATTCTACTCTAACAGAATCCTGCAAGGCATGTGGGCACTCTTTTCCCAAGGAGCAGGCAGTGCCCTACAGCAGGGAGGATTAACTAGTAGGGTGGACAGGAGGACAAGCTGCTGTGGGTGATCTTCCCCACAGAAGCCTACAGGATGGAGAATTTCCCCAGACAGGTGACTTCTTACACCCCAAAGTAGTCCTGCTTAAATTCAACATGACTTCACCTGGCTCATGAGTCCCTGAGCCACTTCCTAACAATTACGTGGCAGTCCCATGGAAACAAGAGTGTTCTGGGAAACTATTCTTTATTCACCCTAGTTACACTTGTAACTGAGCAATGAGGGTGAACAACAAGGGATTTACTTCTGTCTTCTTTAAAATTATATGACTATTACTGCTGACAGGATTCATGTTGCACACAGTCATATATGACTGTATTTTCCCTCCATTTTACCTAATGCCTAGGTCCATTTTCAGAGATGCAGTTAAGAAATTCAGCTCCACACAGAGGAAGCCCCTGAATGATGAACTGAAGCCCCTTTTCCACGTGTCTCTACAGAGTCACTTGCTGCTCCACCACGTTGCCAGGCCTGAAGCTGAGCAGAGATCCTGCACCAGGCTGTCCCTGGGACCCAGCAGACATGTCCTGCCTGCCTCTCAGCTGTGACAGTACTTCAGATGTCCCCACCACCCTAATGTGACTGAAAGGCCACTGCAGCCCAGAATGGGATCCTGTTTGGACACTAGAGAGCCAGCAAAGCAAACACATGTCTGCCTGCACCTGTCAATATAAATGTCTCCTTAGAGTGCCTGCTATTTGTGGGACAGACAAGAGCACTGCTCAGAGGGGCAGAGGCAAACACTCAGACAAGTTGTATGGCTTGGGAGGTGACTCAGCTCTGACCAAGTTAAAAGAACAGGTTCTGCAATGTCCTGCTACTGAAACCAAAATCAGGTAGAAACTCTCTCTAGGAAGACAACCACATTCATCTGAGGAAACTGTGCGAAGAGTGAACCAGGGCATATCTCATCTGCTACTGGGTGATCTGGCAGATAAGAGCCCTGACTGATTCATCTTTAAAGTACAGGCTGATGATATGTTACCAAAGTATAAACCTGGGGAAGCTCCTGGGATTTTAGCAAAACTATTTCAGGTTTGTGTCAGGATAATGTTATTGAAATCAGAAGCTGGTACAGATGGAATTATACTGTAGCTAAATCAGATAACAATGACTTTTTCCTCTGCCACAGACTGCAATCAGCTGAGCTGCAGCCAGACATGATGATGGACTCAGCCCTTTCTGAATTGTCAGTGTAATGTGATAATATTGCTGGACAGTCTGACACACCTGGAGGACATTCCTGGGATGCAAGCACAGCACCTAACTCATGGCACACACCTAGCAGAGAGCTGTGAAAGCTACTGCTCTGCAAAAGAATGCAGGTCAGATTGTGAGACCTGGTTCATTTAGTCGATTTGATCCACTACAGTCCAAGTATTTGATCTCAACTTATTTCTTGCCCAGCTAAAGGAATGCCTCCAAGATCTACACAATCCATGAGGAATGTAAATGTAATCAACACTGAGATCATTATCATTAAATTCTGAGCACTGTACACCACTAGGGAGTGTAAAAATAAAACCATTTCTGCAAATAAAACCTCTTTACTTCAGGACATGGATCTTAAAAAGCAACACTGTGAAGTGGGAGGTGTCATGGCTGGGGGTCTCAAAAGCCACCCCCAAGCACTTAGACAATCCAGGTCTCTTATTTAGGAGCCCAAATATTTAGGCAAAACTATTTTTAGGCAAGTCCATTTGAAGTGGACCACCATTGCATATATGTATTTCATATTAGGTAACAGTTTCCTTACTCAAAAACTAGATCAATCCCACTTACCTTCAGTGAAGCACAATAATAGGATACAATCTAAACCTATATTGATCTAAATATTTGGTGAGAAATAAGCTTCCTGCTCAAAGGCTGAGCTTGACATTAAACACCCAAGTTTATGTACCTTCAGTTTTCAGAATATATTCTGCAATGATTTATTACAAGGAATGTTTCTCTTCTGCAATCTCAGTTTCACCATGAAATCAATTCCTAGTCCTGTCTAGAGGCTGATGCCTCCCTGGAAGGAAATATTTCATGTGACAGTGGTGTTCATACCTTTGTCTGTGCATCAACAGCAGCTCCCTGGTTAACCAGAACCTCTGCTACATTGACCCTGTCCTCTTGGGCAGCCAGGTGGAGAGGCGTCAGTCCACTCTGTAAATCAGAAAAAACAAGTAACAATCTCCAGAAGGGGCACATGGCCACTACAGTGCAAATTCAGGTATCAGTGAGACTCTAAACACCCCATTGAATTTAAAGGAGTTACACATTCCACTTTCACTGTGTAAGGTGCTTTGTAGTCACACTCTTGATCTGCAGGAAAGTACAACTCAAAAGCCAGAAGGATGATGTTTCTTTAAGACAAGGAACATTTCTCCATGCAGTGTTAAATGTGGGATAGCAAATTAGAGCACTTTAAGGAAAAGCCACATAGTATTTTTTATCTCCTAATTTACTTCCTTCTAATGAGTCAGACTTTAAAAGCAATATTGAATAATGATTCAATATTTACACTTGTGCAAGTTTTTACATTGACTCAGTTTTATCCTTACCTTTTACTCCTCTACTTGATCATTTTCAGACACAAACACAAAAGAATAAAACTGCATTTCTCTGAGATCAGGCCCATTTCTCTCTGCTCAGGGAGTATACAGACTTGATAGAAAACACGTACTGATAGTATTTTTTCTTATTTAAAACTCAAGATCTAAATATCCTTAAAACCTCAGAAAACTATGAAACTTTCTGCCACATAATAGAGGTAGAAGATAAAAGGGGAAGGAAGAGAGAATCTGCTGAGGAGATGTCGTTAGGAATGAGAAAGACTATCCTTTACTTGCAAATTATGTTTAATTTTCTCTCCTGTTCCTAGTGCCTCTAGCACCAAGGACAGAAGAGCAAGTGGTAGCAGTTGTCACATCAGGCAGGAACACACACTAAGTTTCCTACCCTTGAACCCAAATCCACATCCAGAGTTGCACTCCCTACCAAGGCCAGTTATTTTGAGAGTGTCCCACTGCATTTCACTCCAAGATGCAATCCTGATGATAACACAGCTTAGGTGGATCACCTTACACAAATATCTAACAGTAACCAACTATAAATTACTGAATGGAGCCTGGATATTAATGGCCAAACCTTCTAGAAAGATTTAGTAAGTGCTCAGTATGGGGGCTCTGAGTATGCAGATCCAAACCATTCTGTGGGTCCTGAAGAAATAAATGCTCTTTTTACTCCCACTGCAAAACTGCAAAACTCAGTGGGCAAAAAACATGTGCCTTCAAATGTGCTGTGCTCTGAGGAAATGTGCATCCCTGAGAGAGTATGGAGGGGAATTACCCCCCAAAGGTGGTGTTATCAGCACAATGAGAAACTGGAGATTACAGCTGAACAGATGGAAGGATGTTGCAGGTAATTAACCTCTGGTGGCACTGAATCAATGTGCCAAGCACTTCAATCATGCTCCCTGGATTAGCCTCAGCAGCAAAATGGGATAGCCAATGGATGCAGAACATGTACATGGCAAATTTCCCTGTGGGGATACAAAGTCCATCCTACGCTGCATAAGCCTACACATAATTGAGACTTGTGGGGGAAAAAAAAAATCCTCATCTGCAAGAGAAGCTTTCTGAAGGAGGACCCACAAATAATCAAATTGGAAAGTCAGAAACAGGAAAACACAGGAGCCCTGTGCAGGAACAGTCACTGCTTCAGAGAATACTGACTCTTCCTACCTGCCGAAAAAATAAGAAATATTTTCCATGAAAAAAAAAATTCTATTGTGCCTCTCTAGTCTAGCCACACAAATCCATACTGAAGCTGCACTTGATAATGTCAAATAACAATGTCTAGTGGGGCATTTAAAGAATTAAGGCTGCACATTTGCTAGAAACATTACTATAGAGCAGACTTAACAGCCTACGAATTCACACATAAACTAAAATACATCAACTTTCCTACCACCAGGAGAAATTACACCAAAAGTCACTGGGGGCTAAGAAACATACCCTGGGGAGGGAAGAATCACATATATTAAGGAACAAAATCTCAGACAAGGTTGCTGTTATTATCCCTTTTAAAAAGTCACCATCCCTGAACAAGTCAGCTGTTACCATTAGGTGGTAATATTTGCTACCATTTGCTGGTACACGTTACATTTTTTTGTTATAAAAAATTATAGCGCTAAAAATGTTAAAAATACAAAAAAAAATCAAAATATATACAATAAAGTATATCAAATGTTAGAATTACACATGTAACAATTGAGAAATGGGCAGGCATATTCCTAGAGGCTGATAAATGACAGGTGCTGGCCCCTGTGGGGAAGAAGGTATTTTCTCTCTGGCCGTGTTTTGGCAGACTAGCATAAATCAATGCTGGATTAATAAATTCCACTGCAGCACGTGTTATCACCAAACCTTGGGCACTACAAAACACATTTCATTCGGTGTGACATGGCATGCTGCCCTTTGCTAGGAGAGATGATGATGTGCATTCAGGCACCTGCAGTGGCTTTCAGCGTGTGCAGAACCCCAGCGGGCAAAACTCAGTCGCAGGGCCCTCTCCTCCTCATCACATTCTGACACAGCCTTAGCCCCGGGCAGGGGGACACTGACCTTGTTGCTGAGGTTGACATTGGCATTTCTGGAGAGCAGCAGTGACACCATGTCCACGTGGCCGTCCTGGGAGGCGAGGTGCACAGGGGCGATGCCCTGCCGGGTGACGGCGTTGGCGTCCGCACCGTATTCCAGCAGTGTGGTTGCTATGTCCATCTGGTTCTTCTTGGCAGCTATGTGCAGGGGTGTGTAACCATTCTGCCAACAGAAAGCACTTCGTTGAACAAGTGATAAATCACTTTTCTGCACCTACCCAACTCCCTGAATAATTATGCCACTAGTTCGAAAAATTCTGTCAAATGCAGTCGAATACAATGTTAACAAGCTGTATGAACCAATATATCTGGCCTTTAAGCCATCTTTTTTTTTAAAGTACTGCTAAAAAGAGGAGGATTCTGAAGTAAATTTTCAAATTTGGGATAAAGTATCTTTTCAGGAAAGTACAATCTATAGAAATAGGAGTTTTGTTTTGTTTCATAGACATTTGCTCCTTTTCCTTAAATGTACATGAAATCTTTAACAAACAGAAGAGCAGGATGTGTGTTCATAACTCAGACCAGCTGTTATTGTTTGGGTTTTTTTCCCATTTCCCAGTGTGAATGAAAGCATTATGTACATGAAATATGGCCTTTCTTGCAGCATTTACCCTAAACATTACTGACAAGCTGGTTTGTTTTTCAGATCAAGAGAAAACTGAAGCATATAACTTTAGAGTCATGCAATCCTTATCTTTTTATTCCTTCCAATATGTGTACCCAGGGAGCCCACTGCTAAAAATAAAAATGCAGTATCTAATGCATGATACAGTTCTGTAACTCTAAAAAAAGACAGGCAGAAAATATATAAATGGATATAAAGAATAACTGATCAGCACACAAATACCAGAACTCTGATGGAGGTATGACCAGTTTTTTGGTACAGATTACAATGACTGTTTAGTCAAGAACTTCCTGTCTTTCAGAAATGTGTTAGCCCTCATTTTCAAGCAAATGACAAATGTGCACACGTTTGCATGTGACTAAGGGACAAGGTCAGGGGGGATGAGACCCAAGCTGCATAAACCATTTTGTATTTTTGTATGGTATCATAAGTAAGTTTGCATCTCAGATTACCCAGCCCAATAAAATCTACCTAAATGCACCAGGGCAGCAGGGCTGGTCTAAAAAAGAAGGCAGGTCACAAGAGATGCAGAGCAATGCAGGTATGAGCAAGGAATAAATACATGGGGGCTCACAAATGATTACTAGAGAGCTTTAATAGGAACCTGGCACCAAGAGATGCACAGCACAAGTTTCATGGGGAGAAGGTTCTGTAACCTTCAAAATTCAATTCAGATTCACTTCAGATCTTGGATACTAAGGTATCTGAAAATGACACTCAGGAAACACAGTGCTACGATCAATAAAGGAAGCACATGGCCACTGAATTTTCACTTTGAAGATAAAGTGCTTCAGGAAAAACAAACACAATCCTCTCCCTTAGACTTCCTGCATGATACTGCCATGTAAAACAACCACTGCCACATGAGCACCTAAAAATCCTAAATACTACACGCTAAATCCTGCATATCTGCTAAAACATAACTCCTTTAAATGGAGCTCATATTACATTTTATAAAATAACAAATGCAGTTTCCAAGCCTCTTCCTCAGAAATGGGGATATATTGCTTTCAGTGGACTGGACAGCAGCAGGTCACCAAGAGAAGGCAAAAAGAGAGCTGAAAAATAAAAGCTGAAATTCAGCTCAGTCCCAATCTGCATCCTCTCCCCACAAGGGCAGCACTCTGTCACTATGCATAGCTGGAGAGAGGAACAGAGAAGTTTAGAAGGAAGGATATTGGGTTATTCTGGTTGCCAGGGAAAAGAGTGGAAAAAGGGAAAATGGTTAAAGATGAAGGGACAGAAGAAAACTAAGGCTTTGGGGATGGGATGGCATGGCGAGGAAGAAAGGCACTGTAAAGTGGACGCCAAATTCAAATTAGGGATAAGCTGCACGTGAAATTAGGCACAATTTTGGCCTATGAAAGAGAAGAATGGTTCATCATCACTGTACCACAGCACTGCACTCTGACATGCCCATTTCCCATACCCTCTCACTTCAAGGCAAATTTTGCTGGGCTTGGCTAACGAGCCACTCAGGATCAGTGTTAAAGACAGTGGTGTCACAGGAAAGGCAACTACTGACAAAATTAACTGTGGGGCAGTGATGAGATAGGACATAACATTTATTTACTGGACCACATTTACAAAAAGTACAGGAAATCATCTGCTGTTACCAACATCATCTTTTGGATGAGTGCACAGTGGGTGCCCGAAGCAACAAACATGTTATGGTTAATTTTATTTAGTATTGATGCTCTGCTCACTTGCTGCAGAACACTAACAAATGCTTTCTTTTAGGCACACTTACAGCTGGCACTTGGAGGCCTGAAGTGACAGCTGCAGAACTGCTCTGTTACAGATGGGGAAGCTGAGGTGAGCTGACACATGGGTTTGTGCAGTGCTGGACCACAGCCTATGGGGCTTCCACCTTGGTTTGGACTTCCCAAGCCCTTGGCAGGGGCTGCTGCAATCCCTGCCCCTACAGGGTGCACAGCTCCCACTGGCAGCTTCTTTCAGTGAAAACTGGGTCAGTGCTTTCTCATCCTCTTCAGAAGGCCCTTTCTCCCCCCCAGTGGCATTTGAGAATGCTGTGCTGCAGTAGTGAAAGATCAGAGATCACTCCAGTTGCCCCCCTGGGGCACTGCTCTGGCAGATTGCCACTATCGACAGTATTGATTTTAAACTGCACCATTGCTGCTGGCAGTCCATGTTTATTTAACTTCCCCCTCCTTGCACTACAAACTCTGGGAGCTACCATGCTGGCACTCCATCCTCTCCTCCAGCCATGCAGAGGGCCTCCATGCACTCAGCCATGTGTGAGAGGAAGGCAGTCAAGGAGTGCTGCCCATCTAACTGTAATACTGGCTTTTCCACTAGCTCTCCTTTCTCCTCAGGGTTTTTTTGGGTTTTTTTGCAGTGATTTAAGGAAATTATCTGGGTTGTTTCAAATGAGGTATTCACACTGCACTTAACTTGCTTTAACCTACATATGTTTCCATCCTGCTTTAGCCAATGTTCCTGTTCAGATATCGATTATACTTTATCGATTATACTTTGATTATAGTATTTATCCATCCTATATTTAAAACTGGGATCCACAAAAGAAATAGACAGTTTAAGCTGCTCTAAATTCTCTTCATTTTATGCACTACCAGAATGAATTTACATATTTATTCTTTCATATCCTCTGAAACCTTACACTGGTTATTGTCTTGCCTACAGTAAACTACAGTCACAGCAGGGCTGTGACTAGTTTTATTAATTGCCAGTCCATTTACACTGGGGAAGAAGTATTGTGAAGCACATGAATAATTACATACATTGTGCTGAGAAACTTACCTCACCTCAGATGTCATCCTGTGGCACAAACAGAAGTATCCCTGTATAGCTGGGCTTTAACCCCAAGCTTGCCCTGCACAAATCTTAAGATGCAATGATACAAAGTTGGCTAGCCTGGAGAAGTTACTGAAGAGGCTGGACAAATGAAAGCAAGGCTCAGTATTTTCTGAGACTGAAACTGGTGATTTAAAGTGTTTCTGCATCTTTAATTGCTTTGTTTAATTGCAATTTTATTCACCTGCAGTATTACTCTAGCAGCTTTATGTGGATGTGAGACATTAACAAGGTCACTGAGCCTCCTGTAACTGCAAACATACACAGCCTAGAAAGAACAGGGGGAGACAGGGAATAAAGGGACATAAAAAGGCTGGGTATTGTTCCCCCAGAGTGGCCAGTACTTGTACCTTGGCAGAGGCATGAGGTGAAGCTCCCTGGTCCAACAGGAGGAGGGCCACTTTTTGATTATCGTAGTGTGCAGCTACATGCAGTGGTGTTAAACCGCTCTAAAAACACATGCAGAACAAACAAGTGCTGTTACAGACTGTCTCCAGGGGAAACACAGGAGTTTGGAAAATTCCAGCAGATAAGGTGAAAAAACACATTTGTTACTCATTCATGTATCCAGAGCCTTTGGGAACTTTTACAATCAAAAAATAAAACAAATTTGGAAATCCTTCCCGAGCTGTGAAAGCCCCTTTCACTTTTCCCAGGGAAGATGAAGGAGAAGCACATATCTGTGCTGCCCCCAGGGTAGGGAGGTCACACCCTTGGCAATGTTTTCTTTTTACTGCCTGGCTAAGTAAACTGCCCCTTGCATCTGTAAAAATCCAAGCTGGGCTGGTTTATAAAGCTTGAGGTCCTATTGGCCTTTGCCCCCCCACCCCCCATCATGAGACCTGGGGAAGCAGAGCCAGCTACCCAAATACTCTGATAAGGACTGTAAATAGTCTGGGTAGGAACACAGGGGAATGGTTTGTCTGCATTCGCCTAGATGTGAACCCAGAGCACATCACTTTGTTGTCAATTAATGACAATAAAAGTCACTTTGTCAAGAGCTTGCTGGCTCTTGGCAGCCCCAGCAGGGACTGGAATACCACATGAAACCAATTCCAGCTAAACCCAGGCTGTGGATACTGTGATAGTAAGTAGGTGGGAGGACATTAATAAAATATTATCTGGTTTGAGATATTTGCTGTGCAAGTGGCAGTGGCTTCTTCTGTCCTACCTTTCCAGAAGCATCAGGAGATGCATTCTTCTGAAGCAGGAGGTTGGCTACCTCAATTTTCCCGTACTTTGCAGCCACGTGCAGTGGAGTAAATCCTTTCTGTAAGAGAAAGCAGTAATATAGCAGCCCTGGGCACTCTTTCTCAGGGCAAGGTTTGTCTCTGATCTGCAAGGATGCAGTTGCTTCCAGCCACCCCCTCACGTAGTCCTGAGTACAGGCAGCAAGTCTGCAGATTCCCAACTGCCCTGTGGGGTCTGGAGGCCCTTCCCTTGTAAGGCAAAGCCCTTCCCTTGCAAGGCAAAGCCCTATCTACATTAAACAAGGGAAGAGTCAGTTCCTTTCCTCACACTACCAAAGAAGACTGAAGGGCAAGCCTATCAACACCCGCCTGGAATTTCTGCCCTGCATTCCTTCCATTCCAAGAAAATGCAGGTCTGATCACTGGGCTGCGTTATACATCAGGTCCTGAGGTACAAGAGTGAAGCTTTGCACCCTTTTAATAACAAGTAGCTCACACTTACACTGTATGTGTGTCTGACTCTTGCAGCATTCCATTCACAAGCAGCCCTTGCCACAGGCACGTTTTATGATTTGAGCTGCCCCTCCTGCAGCTTGCTTACCTTGGTGATGATAGACAGAGATGCACCATGATCCAAAAGGACAGAAGCGACATCCTCGTGCCCTTCCCGAGCAGAAAGGTGCAGGGGTGTGTAGCCTGACGTGGTGGCTGCATTGGGAGATGCTCCCTGCTGCAGCAGCTGCTGCACAATGTCTGCTTTTCCCAGGCGGGCAGAAATGTGCAGCGGCGTTTGGTCATCCTAAACACAGAGGGAACAACACAGGCCAGAGTGAGAAAACTGTGCCTCACATTGGGACACCAAAGATTTGCCCACATTCTGTCACTTTCCAAAGTTGCGGATGAGCATTAACTCTAATGAGGGCTCAGCTAGTGAATGTTGCACACTGGCTTTGTCTGTGTCATATCATAAAGATACCTTGCTCTTTGTTAGTGCCTCACAAAATATTCCAATCAGTGACATAATCCATAAAAGGTAATAAATTTGTCAATGTTCTTCCTTATCTGGATTTGCCTCACTTTGCTTGCAGGCCTTTCTTAAAACAAAGCCAGTGCTCACATCTTGATCTCTTTTATGTTCACAGCAACATTTAATAGCTCAATCAATTACTGCCTGGAAACTTGCATAAAGTATCATTATTTTTGTGCTTTTTAAACTGGTGAATGATTGTTTGGCATTTTGGAGTCAACTTCTCCATAGATGTAATGACAGAGCATGGTGTGGAAATTAATTCTTTCTACTTCTCATTCAGAGGACAATAATCTGAATAGTTTTAAGTATAGGTGTTTTCCTGTCATGAATCTCAGGGTTACTTTTCCTTCACTGAAAATACTGAGGTGTTGTGACCTTGTTCTGAGCATTTAAGAGATAATTTCTCACCTCTGAATTATTTGGTTTTGTATTTTTGTCATCCCTCTTTTCTGCTGTACAATCTTTGGATTAAGCACCCTATCACAGCAGCGTGGCCAAGCATCTTTCTCTCCCCATTTTCCCCTGCTGAATTTCCTTCCTTTCGAGCACTGCTACCCCATGTCCTGCAGTTCTGGGCTGTTCTCTTCAAGGGAGACTTCATGCCCATCCTACAAGAGTGGTTTTACACTTCTGGACTTAAGATGGGAGCGTGCCAGGATATAAATATTGCTCCTCTGCAGGGCAACCCTCCTCTGATTGGGGGAGCATCTTTGTGGTTTTTAAATGATTCCAGTTTGTGCCTGTTTCCCACAAATTTCTCACAGCTGATGTTAGCACTGCTGTATTATCTACTGCTTGTATTTAATTGTTATTTATGATAACAAACTGATCACAGGCAATGGCAGTTTGCACAAATAAAATCATTCTGTGAATTTACTCAGAAAATATTTGCATGACTACTTTTGAGCACGAGCTGGTCACTTTCAAGACTGTCTTTGGAGATGTACAAATCACATGAATGAATTCTGTTGTCAGGCTCCTTGCAGATATAAAGTGTATCAGCTATAAATATACAGTCAGAGTTCCTTGTAAGTAGATAATCTTAACAGCAAACTTACTTGTGACCCAATTCACAGATAATTTCACAGTGAAAAATAGTTTAGTTTTTTTCAGGTTATATCTATTTTATGACCATTTGGGGAAAAAATATTTCCTGAGTTTACCTAATAAGACTGCTATTTATTGCACCCATTTACCTCCTTGCCCTGCCTGTTTCCTGGAACACTTTGATTTCTGTAATTTTGCATGTTCTTTCATGCCTCTTGACCATTTCTTTTTCCTCCACCCTTACCTTCCTCAACTGCAATTGTTTCTGTAGGATCTGTTCCTTCTTTTCAGCCCTCTGCTACATCCCCTCACTGTGCCTCCTTCCTTTAGATGGTGTTCTTTAGAAGTCTAACTATTTTTGAATACATGCAGGCTGCTGCTTTAGGGACACGACAGGAGACACCAGAAGCCAGGGACTTCCAGTTCTGCTGAAATAAAAGCAGATTTGAGGAATTCCTCTCCCTCCTAAAGTCCCACTTCAAAACAAAATGCTTCAAACACATGGTAATTGATATTAAAAACTGGGAGGGTGTCAATCTGACACCTTCTGCCTTGCCTCTTACAGATGACTGGTGGCTACAGTAAGAGGGTACGTAACACAGGATCAGTGGGCATCACAAAGGCTTGGCTTCACCTCCTGCTCATCCTGAAGGACACACACAAGGTGAATGTGAGTCCTTTGTCCAGTACAGATCACCCAGGTTTGTTACCCCTGGGCCATCTCCTCACCTTAGCCTTTGCCTCCACCTGGGCTCCGTTTTGTACCAGGTACCGGACCACCTCTGTCTGGCCAGCTCTGGCTGCCATGTGCAGCGCTGTCTCTCCTCTCTGCACACAGCAGCAAAAACAGAACAGAATTAAAACCACACTGCAGGAAGAACAAACACCAGCATCATTCATAAACACAGAAATACCGGCGGCCCCGCTCAGAATGATCTCCTCTAGAAAACTCTGCTGTAGTTGTTGTCTTGGGTTGCAAAGCAAAATGTAACCAGGGGTTATGTAATCTATTGCCAGCTGGTAAAACCAGCTGGGGCAGTGTTCTTTATCTCTCCCACTACCCATCCTCTCTCCAGGGGATATCTGCTGTTCATGGGCCATCCAGGCTCACTGCAGGGCTGAGACAATTCCATCATCCCATTGGGAGAGGCTCCACCCAGGGGGAGGAGCCCAGAATTCCTACCTGGATAAAATTCTGAGATTCACCAGCACAGCCTGTCTGCACTGNAAGCATACACCTGTCTTTCCAAACCAAGACAGTTGTCTGTAAGATGTAAGATTAAACCTGTCACGGTGTGCTGCAAAGCAATTTATTGCAGGGTCAGTTTCCCAACTCAGTGGTGCCTTTGTCATTATTTGTTGCTGAAAAGAGACGGTGCAATTTTTATTTTATTACCATTTTATTTGCAATGTTAAAAATTACATCTTTTTAAACAGAGCTGAATTTAGTAAAAAATGTATTTCAACTTTTGTATATTCAGGCACACATATATTTAGCTTTCCTTCTGTAATGCCTTATGCCTCTACTATCATTTGTTATCTGACAAGCACTGAGGCGATTGAACAAGAAGGAAAAAAAAATCATTACTGAGTACATTCATCTCAAACTTCATGGACTTAATGAAAGACAAATCCAAGGAAAACAGAACAATTCAGGAGGGAAAGTGGCTTCTACATTTTTGGGTATCAATGTCTTTAGGTTCAAACACCTGCTAATTAACAAAAGGTATTGCATATTTACATAATTCAATAGAATTAGCAGGTGAAGAGTTTTACAAAGTATCGTCTTCTAGCTGCACCTGCGTATGGAAAGTAAAAAGGAGGCCAAACTGTTAAAGAGGATCAACAAGCTTCTGCTTCTCTTCCACTTGCCAAATTCCAAACACCCATCAAAAACAAGTTCAGTTTTTACACATGCCCAGGAGCCTTGGGGCACGCAGCACACAGCCAGCAGAAGAGCTCGGATGGCTGGATGGACACAGGCAATATGTCCCCACAATCTGCTGCAGTCTGCTGAATTTTCCTTAAATGGCAGACCCCCGGGGTCTTGGGAGAAGAGTGCTCAACAGTCAAGCACAGATCTCAAAAATTACAGCTGAGAAGCTACAGTATGTTCTCATTCTTTACTTCAGAAAATCGAGAAATTAGAGCCTGCTTATGGTCAGCCCCTCTGGAAACTTCCTCAACCTGCCAAGCATCTCCCAGGTAGGAGTCAGCAGGCTGCTTTCCCATACTCCAGCCACAGGTGCTATGGAGGTGGATGGTGGACAGCAGAATCAGGCACTTGATCCCAGTACTGCTCCCAGATATTATCACGCATTCCCAGTGCTGCCTTGCTGAAAGGAAACCTGTGACTCACCACGTTGGTAGTGTTGGGGGATGCTCCATGATGCATTAGCTGTGATACAATATTTACATGTCCCATGAAGGCAGCAACATGGATGGGAGTTAGGCCCGACTGAAAAACAGACCAAAATCCAATTTAAATACTTACTTCCACATGCCTTTACAACAATGCCATGAGGAAAACATCAATTTTTCCAAAGCGAGTAAACCCAGCTGCTTGCTCTTCAGAGAGGGTTTTATCTTCTTAAAACCATATATGTGTGCTTAAATTAAAGGGCACACAGAATTGGAAACACCTATGAGTGTGGTTCATGAGCAAACATATAAATGTTCTAGGAATTCAGTAGTTCTTCGTCAATAAAATCAACCACAGATAAGCAAGATTAAGATTAGATATTTGCTAAATGTTGTTTTCGAACAGGGGAAAAAAAAAAGACAGAAGCATTCCTGGTACAAAGGAAAGGCATTCTGAAGCATTCAGCTTGTGCAAAAAAGATCACCATCATGAACCTGCACCACTGCCCTTACATGGGGTATGAAAGTCCAGCTGGAGAGAAAGAGATGGAGAGAGAAGGAGAGGGGGAAAAAAGGGAGCAGTGATTCAGCAGGGCTTGACCTCAAGGATTTTGCTTTAAAAATCTAATTGGTAGTTAATATTTCCCCACCCAGAATCACCCTCAAGCCTCCTCACAGCTGCTTCTCCACAGCTGTAGCAACAGTCAGCCAGAGGTGTTTTGCTACCTAGAGAAGGAGAAGGCTCAGTGGATCTCTGGAAATCCCCATGATTTAGGCAACTTCCCCACAGATATATACAAGCCCCAGAGGGTAGAAGTGAGGAAAACACTTATCTTCCTTTCTCATGCAGAGCAAACATGAGCAGGAAGGCAGAATAACTGGCTGAGCGTGTTATTATTTTTTTTTTACCTGTTTCAAACAATTTAGTAAATGCTTTTTAAAGTTTTCAAATGCTAGTCTGGAGTTACATGAACTGTAGCCAAAGCAGGAATCTGTATCAACTCTGACAGGTCTTTGTGGAGATGAATTATTCCCCGTTGCACCTTGTTTAATCCATGGAATTCCCTATCGTTTTCTAGCATGGCCCATTCCACAGTGGCCACACATTCATATATGTGATCCTTCCTCCTCTCCTAACTTGGTACAATATACATACATGGAGATAAAAATTGCCATAGGCACTTAAATGATCTCAAATTGTTCCAAGAACTGGGTGCAGACTATTTCATGGTGACTGAAGTGACTGCATATTGATTTCTTTCTGGCTGATTTGAGATGTCCCATGACGGTGGTAGAATATAATATGGCTTTCTTTGTGGAAAGCCAAAACAAGGCCTGAATTAAACCACCTTTTAAAACAGGACTTGAGTGAAGCATAGTCTTCACCTCCATGTCTGTAACAGAGCAAATTTCATCCTCAGTGCCTTAAATCACAGAAAAAAAAATTGGCAGAAATGGTAGATTTTAGAAAGTTTGTCGGGTTTTTTTTTTTTTTGTTACATTTCACTTGTTATTCTCACTGAAATCCCAACATATATCAGTTGCTTGTGATTCATTAGGGCAACTGACTTTATTGTTCAGTTTTATTATTTCATAATATCTAGCTGAAAATAACTGTTCACTCAACCAGTCCATGCTCTTTCAGAAATGCTGAAATATTAATCAATACAGCTACAATGAATTTTGTAGGAAAAGCAAAGACAAATATGGAAAAGACCATTTCTTACCTCAGTTACAGCTTGAATTGATGCACCGTGCTTTAGAAGAAGTTCCATTACTTTTATTCTGTTCTTCTTGCAGGCGATGTGAAGAGGTGTGAAACCATTCTGGAAATGAAAAAGAACACAATTTTGATGCCTCGTGTCATTAAAAAACAGAACTGAGTATGGAATTCATATAAAAGATTTTTCTGTTTTAAAGGAACAACTCCCAAATTTATTTTGGAATGCTACATTTTTCATGTAATAGAAAGTAAAAATTTTTAAGAGGATCTATTTCATAGATCCAGTTTTAATGATGAAATATATTTGTTCACTCCAGTAATTAACTTATTTTTAAAAAAAAGCCTCAATTCACACAAAATATCAAACCCTTCTATTTTGCTTCCCATATTCACTGTTTTTGGGGAATTTGGGGTGGGTTTTTTTGGTTTGTTTCTTTCAACCTTTTAGAACTGCTGGTAAAAAAAGCACCTTTTATGGGCTCTGGAATTTATGTCTTCTAAACTATTTTTACTACTTGTTTGTTGATTTTGTTTTTCCCATTCATTACCTGTCAGCTTACTGCAACTACAAGTATTTCACCCCTTCCTTTAAAAAAGATGTGTGCAATGGAGTGAACATTAGAACTACCATCTTATTTAGTGTGAGATGATACCACAGAAAAAAAGTAAATCAGGAAAACAGGCTGTCCAGATACCACAGAAAAAAAAGTAAATCAGGAAAATAGGCAGTCAGTCCAGAGCACCCACAATTGGTACAGTAACATCAGTGCACTGAATGCTGATGCTGCTCAGTACAAAAGAGTCTTTGCAGAACATTCTGAAAACAACTGGCAGAGCTGGTCCCTCAGATCTGATCAAAACTGTCTTTTTTTTTACCTGCCATATAGTAAAGAATACTGTATGTTTGCATGATGTGAGGTCCATGCCGTTGTCTGTTCCCTCTCTTTGGCAGTGGACAATGCCCAGGGTGAGCTCAGGTGTGTTACATATCTTGTAACTGCTTGACCACAGACACCTGAATACAGGCTGATCTGACACAAAAAGCACAGGGGCTGAGAGAAGGAAACCTGTGCAGCCTGTACTGTTTCCAACAGGGTCAATCCCACCTGGCTCGTGAGGGTTTCAGGAGCTCACATAACATTTCAGGAGCTGAATGAGTTAGCATAAGGCTGTGAAACCAATCAACCCAATCCATGTCAGAATGTAAATTTCTTTGGAACAGTTATTGAAGAACAGATCTAAGAGACGTTTTAAACAGAATGGATTGTGATTGCAATTTGAACAAAAGGCATTAATGTATTCTGTTTGTATGCAGTTTAACTGCACTAGCGTCTTTTGCTGCTGAAGTTGTTTCTAAAGTAGAAAGGCATATGACATGGAATACCACAAATATTCATTATGTAACTCATTCCTACCTTTTACTGTTTCACATCACTGAGAACTTATAAAAATTCCCTCAGTTTTAAATGTCACTGATTACTTTCTCTGTACAAACACTTGGAAAATAAAGATTCTCTCCATACAAAAAACTACAGCAGTTATGTCTGCAGCTGTTTCATCTATTCATAATCATAAAAAGCTACCAGGAGGCAAAAGTGCTCTAGTTACACTAGAAATTCATAAATCACTGCTGACTGCCTGCAAGCAAAGGTCTTCTCTGATTGCAGGATACATTATTAACACTTTGAACCTGGAGCGTTTGTTCTTGGGCTGCGGCAGTGGCAGCACATCCTCTCTGTCAGCCATCACCAGGCAGAGAACAACTCCCACTAAGTCTCAGCACAACTTTGCAGGGATGTTTAGCTGGGAACAGCGCCCTGCTGTGTACTCACCAGTGCTTTGGCATTAGGATTAGCTTTCTTGTCCAAGAGAACCTTGGCGACTTTGTAGTGGCCACAGTGAGCAGCAACATGCAGCGCAGTCAGGTAGTCATTGGTGACGTCGTCTACAGGCACGTTGTGCTGAATCAGGAGCTGAACACAGTTTAGATGATCCCCTTGTGTTGCCATGTGCAAGGGAGACAAACCATTCTGCCAACAGAGAGACCCGGCATGGATGGGTTAGAGGATGCTCAGAGAAGAGAAACTCCTCCGTGTTGCTCTCAGAGTGTTTATTGTATGAGGAATTTTAAAAGCCCAGACAGCACCCAAAATAAACATAACACTTTCAGAGTAAGGATGGGGATTCTCACTCCAGAATTTGGAGCTTGTTTGGTTAGAGTTTGTAGGCAGCCCCACACTGAAATACCATCATAACACACCGATGCTCTAAGTGTAGCTTCTTTCTGCAGGTATAGCTCAGCCAAGCTGCTCAATTTACATGAGTTACATGAGCAGCAGCACTTTGTGACTTTTACCACCCCAACCAGGGAATTTGGTGGTTTTTAAAGCTGAATTAAACTTGCCACTCTAAATGTGGCCTGTATAAACCAGGCATGACAGCACAGGTCAGAGCATCACTACAGCCTTCCTTCATCCATCCACTCGTGTTTTCCTGAATTTGGGTTGTACACATGCTTGCACCACATTACCCAGCTCTGGAGACCACTCTTCCCAGTCCACATTGGTAAAACACCAAAAGTTTCAACTGGGCTAAAAATCTCTGGAAAAAATCTCCATGCTGTGACCTACCAGCAGCAGTGGTAAAGCTGTTCCATCAGGGAAACACCTGAGAGAGACTTGTACCAGTGAACTGTTTTTTGCAGTGTTTAAAATAATGAACAAGCTGCCAAAATATATTATATTTCTGGAGTAAAACCATGAGAACAGATTCTCAAAAATTGAAAGGACTGGCACTATTTCATGATGAAAGATCAAAAATATATGCCAGAATGCAAGAGGCTTTGTTAGCAGTAGCGCATAGCTCTTTCTTCCAGCTGTAGGTTTGGGGTTTTTTTCTCGATTCCTCTAATGCCAAAACTAGTTTTGAGTGCAGAAGCTATTCTTGCAGCAGCACACAGTAGTTTATGAGCTGTCAGTGACTGCCAGTACACTGTGTATGTATCGTGGAACACAACCCTTTGCTCACAGACGCAGTGCCCTCATGTGACCACAGCCAGCAAAGGCAAAGGAGCGAGGCAAAACCAGCCCAGATCCCTGAAACAAACCCTCCCCTCGCCCATGTGATAACAGCAATAACAACCACTCAAAACAAAGGTGGAAATACACAGTGAAACAATATTTTAAATCGAGATGGAAGCAGGATGGTGAAAGCAAACAGGCGCATCCTGTCACAACTGGAGAGCAGTTTATTTGCAGTGCTGAGACACAGATATTCTTGGACACAGTAGTATCTTTCAAGTAAGATTATCTCATGGACATCTCACTTGTGATTTATGTTGGCTTGGATAAGCCTCTCTCCCATTCCCAAAGGCTACTACAGCAATTATCTGCATGGAAGCTTGATACTAGCAAGGCATTTTAAATGTTTTCACTGTCTTCTAGTGTAGTTAACAGTAGAACAAAAAAGATTAATTTCCCTTGGCCACCAAATCCTCCTGGTAAGTTTGTAACTGATGATGCTTTTTAGGTGAGAGTAAAAAAATCATGAAACTTTAAACACCATCCTGCTCCATTTTTATAAGAAAGATGCTTCGGGTGAAAAGTGTCATTCTTCACAGTAACAGCCAATAAACCATGCTTATTAATGGAGTAAGAGATTGAGAAGTTGATATGGGGCTCCCTTATAGGAGACACTTGTACCAAAAAGACTGACATAGATGGAAAAGAAAGGAAGAAACAGAGCCAATTTTGAAAATCAGCAAAATGCTCTATAAAAATCTGTCATGGGCAAGAAAGGTGCAGCAGCTAGCCAGACATCACACAGAAAAGCAAGAGACAAGACTGCAGGCTAAAGAAGTTGATGAAGACAAAAAAATAATTGGAAAATTGTCCTTTATTATACCCTAAACCAGGCTTAATTCTGTTGCAGTTGATGACACTCTATAACCTTACACAAGTCAGTTAATATTCCAATTAATATCTTTATTCCATGTGATAAAAATACTACATGTAAGAATGTTCTCCAGGCCCATATCCTTGTGAGAGACCACCCAACAATGACCCTTAGAAGTGATCTGGTACTTTAGGATGGAGCCACTTTATAAATACTCTTACACTACTGATTTTTAAAGATTGCCAAGAAAATATTAAAAGGGAAAGAAGTTCAAGATTAATAAAAGATATTGATCATTAAGGACCATAAGGTCACACCCTACCTTAAAACAACCAAATAAAAACCCCTCAAAACAAAACAGGACCATAGAGATGAAACAAAGTATCAACTATCTGACTAGGTAAAAATAAAATTACTGAGTTTATTTTGTAGCTGTGTCAAAGAGCTTTAATGTGGGAAGGTGCCATTAACTCTAGGGCAAGAAAAAAAGAAAAAAGACAAAGAGCCAAAGCAGTCTAGAAAACCAGTGAGTAAAAAATAGGGACATTTATTGACAGGGATGTCATTTCTTACACCCAAAATCATTGGCAAGTTCAGAACTAGAATTCCCTTTCCATTTTGCCTGTAGAAACCCCGTTATAATCCATTAGGTCATCGCCTTCCCTGAAAATAAATCTAAGGTTCTTCCAGTGCGAAAAAGGGTCAGCACTAAACCATCTCTAGCAGGAAATAGCTATCCAACTGCAGCCTGGTTATTATTCTGAAAGAGTTTTATATAACATGAGAAAACTTTGTGAAGTTCAAATTCTTTCAAAGATGTGTCCTATTTCCAATAATATATGACTTAATTTGAAGAGAATGGAGCCACTTATTTTTGCAGAGGACAGGACTGCAGTTTAGTGCCAAATGAATGAATTCATTTATGCCATTCAGAGGTACAGCTACTTCCTAGCTTACCTTCTGAAAATGGCAGAATTAACACATCAGAAGGAAATACAGGAAGTTCTGCACTTTCTTCTGTTCACTTTTTAACATGTAACAGCTTTCCCCCTTCCAGAGGAGGCTCTTATTTTGCAAAAGTTGTTTATATAAGCCTCTGCAGATCAACATCCAGTCTGTCTCTCAGCCTTAGGCAATTTCAAACCCACTATCCCATGTAATCTGCCTGATTTTGTCTAGTGAACTCTGGGCCAGGCTGTGAGAGTCTGCTCAGGAAAAGCAACGAATTCAAAACCTACAGCCCTCAAACACCAGCTTAAATTTTGAGGGTAACACCTGAAAACACAACATCCACGCAACAAAGAAATGTAGTTCCTTAGGAGAGGTCCTCATTTATGATGGTGGAAAGGAAAGAAATAGGGTGAATGTTTAATGTGGGTGTTCCTTGGTTTGGTTTGTTGTTGTGGGGTTTTTTGTTTGGTTGGGGGTTTTGTGGTTTTGCTTTGGTGGTGGTTTGGGTGGGGTTTTTTTTTTTCCCTTTAAATAATCAAAAGAGCTATCAGAGAGGGTGGAAGAGCCTTTCTCCCTGGAGTATAAGCTCTAGGCTCCAAGAGTAGCAGATGTGGCCCAAGGGGTTCCCAGAGAGCCCCTTGTGGTTCTCCCCTGCTCATGGAGTGTGCAAGCTAGGGCTGTGGGAGCCCATGGAAATTCCACATGCAGAGGATGGGTGAAAACTGTCTGTCAGATTACCCATGACAACTCTTGCCAGTGACTCACTGAGCAGAGGAAAGCTGGTGCCAACCTCCCCAAACAAATGCTAAATATACTTCAGTAAAGGGGAGAAAAAGGAGGGAGGAGAAAAGCAGAATATAGAAGGGTGCTGAGACAGAATAGGACAGGATGACAGAGAGAGAAAAGAAATAACAACGGAACAGAAATGTTGCTGAAACACATTGGTTACAGACTAAGAAAAAAAAAACATGTAGTGGAAGGTTATCTTTGGAAAGAACCTCAACAAACTGCACAGCCCAAATGTCATCCCTGAATGGGGAAGTCATGGACTGCAGTGGTGCAAAGCAGGCTGCTGCTCTGAGATGTGAAATCAGCAGTAACAGCACAGCAGAGACCACTGCCAGGAGAGCTCTGGCAAGGGCTTCCTTTAATGCCAGCCCTTGGGTCTAAAGCAATCTGTGCACCCTGGCGCAGGTGATTTGAAATTATCAGGAAGAATTCTGCATAATAAACTGTAGAGAGCCAGAAAGTGAAGAAACTGATAATCAGGCTAAGTCCTCAGGAAATACGAGCTGTCTCTGCAAAGGGACATTGCTCTATTTTTATCTCTTGTCTCTTCTCTAGCCTTAGGGTAAATTGGTACAAGCTGAAGATTTATTGTAATCACCGTGTATTTATTCCAGGATAGACACAGAGATCTTCAGCTACTGAAATTCTGAGGGATAGGGTTACCACACTGGCCTTTTTGGTTGGCACAGAAATCTTTTCTTGTATATCTGGATTTAACACATTTTATATATGCAGACGTGCTCTACATACGGCATTCACTTTGGAGAGCTCCCACACAGTTACTTTAAATAACTAAGAAATAGGAAAGTTATTGCCAAACCCTTAAACATATGAGACATACAGAAATACATTAGGAAAAAGAAAAAAAAAAGATGTACAAGGATTATCCCACCAGGGAAGAGTATCAGTTACCTTGGTTTTGGAAAGAATAGGGGCACCACGATCCAGCAGCATTTCTACAACCTGCTCATGGCCACTTCTTGCTCCACAGTGGAGGGGGGTCAGCCCATCCTGTGGGACACAGAATTATAACTGATTAGTGTCAGACATACAAAAACCTTGCACACTTTTGTTCAGACCTGTGATGTCCTAGGAGGCTCATTAATTCCTGCAAGGTGCTGCTCTTCTGCAAATGAACACTTGAACCTGCTTGTTCAAACCAACAGTGCACATTCTGGCTCTGATTCTCTGAACATGTAAATAGTCACTTCACACTGCTGTTCATGCAGTGGGCTTCACTGCACATGCAAGAAAAAGGTGAGATTGCACCTCAGGTACTTTTTGCCTGTATGCCTTGGAGAAAACTGGGTCTCTCATTTGTCAATATGCATCAAAGTCAGTGGATAGTCAGTTAGTCTGAGAGGAAAAAAAAAAACACCCTCCTCAGACTTTTTTATTACAATGATTTTGACAGGTGTACAGCAGACAAGAAAACCATCTTAATCCCAGCTGATAGAAGTATGTTGGATTCACTTCTGTCTCCTTGTGAAGACTGTGCTTCTGTGGGCTCCAGCAGAATGACTGGCCTAGAGTCAAGGCATGCTGTCCATGCCTCTTTTAGAGCAGTTTGCTTAGTAATAGTCAACATTCTATTGCTTGTTGCAAATAATGATGTCATGGTTTTCAGAAACTTTGGGTTTCCATTTACAAGTCACAAAGGAAGGGGCTTTTCTCTGGTGTCTTCCACTACTCTTAAAACACATATATTGTATTGTCTAGAATACATTTGTCACATCATTTTTTAATAAGGGATTATCTGAAATTTCTTCTCACACTCTCCCTTCATGCACATGCACTCCCCCTCCATTTCTGTATGGTAGCAAGTATTATTAAGGTACCTCCTTAGTCATACTTTTCATGTGCAATTATGATATTCTTCCTTGGTAATTCCTAAACCACACCCCACTGGAATACCAGCTTAAACCATGCAAAGTGTAGAGGGCAGCCAGGGAGAGGGAGGAGGTGGTTCAGAGAGCCTTACATTCTCCTGCTTCTACATTTTTGCCTGCTCCTAATAAAGCTCTGAAAGATAACAGGTAGGAATTGTCACGATTAACTTTTCCTTCTACTCTCATTTAAAACTTGTATGGTTCTCATTGTGCATGTTCTTGTATTCAGAGTAAGGCATATCTTCTGATGAAGAAAATATTTTGGTTCAGACTCAACTCCCTTAACTCAGGGAGTCATTTGTTCCCACAAGATGAATGCAGCTTGGCCCACAATCTTCTTCCTGACACCTCTAAAGTCAATTGTATTGTAATTTCTGCTTCTTCCTGCTATTTCAGCCCATTAAGTACTGGAACATGCATCTTGTTAAAATGACACTACACAAATTCAAGCTGTATTTCTCAAAACACTTAAGTAAAGACAAAGAGAAAAGATACCAAAACCCACAAATGATGCATTTTTCAGCTGAGTAGCAAACGCTTTGCCATATCTTCACTAGTGTTTAAAATGAGTAATGCATATTTCTTATACCAGTAGTTTCCACACATGAGGGCATATCATGCACTGAGCAGACACAAACATTTGATATGAAAATACCACCTACAAAAAAATGAAAACTTGTATGGGAAGGAAAGTCAAACTCAGCAAGGCCAGGTAACTACAGACCTGTAGGCAAGAACTGCAGATCATCATGTACATTAGATTGTTCACTCTTTTTACTTCCCATAATTATCCCATTCTGCAGGTACATCAAAGGTAGATACTCAAGGACACCAGGCACCAAAGTTAGAGACTATTTTCCAGATTTAATACCTCCCCAAGTCATTTCACCAACATACCATGGTTAGTACACACCACGGTCACAGAATGAGACACATTTGATCATCTTCCTGTACCAGTCCAGACCCTTCCAGTACTCCCAGAGCACAGCAACCCACTCCTCTGTGGGTATTTCTTGCTGACAAGGTTCCTGTGGCTCAGGAGGAGCAGGCAGTCATGCTTGGCCACATGGACCTCACTCTGGGCCACACAGCAGTCCCTACCACCAGATGCATCACGTGTGACACAGCATGACAATGCAAGGGGGTGCTTGTGGGGACAGCTGATCTATGGCTATTGTTCACATGACGTCAGGTCTCCCACTGAAAAGAGCAAATACACTCCAAGACAGGTAATTTAGCTGCACAGATATTTTTTTTTAATAGTTTCAAAAGACACTACTCACTGATTTAGTTAATTGCTACATGACACTCAGAGCAGGTAAAGAAACGTGCAAAAGCAATCTGAAATGCAGATCACAAAGACTCCTGTTTTAAAAAGATTCTGAGATTAAAACAGACCGCTCTGAGCTCAGCAAGACTTCGCTGACTTTGTTAGGACATTTTCTAGTTGCTTATTTACTGTTCACATAGACTATGTGAAGCATAAAATATATTACATGTATTAGGAAGCAAACTTGCCTTAATATGATAGTCTGCAATGGCTCAGAAAAACCATTACAAACGATTATGACAATAATCTGCAGATTAAGGACTCTGTAAGTATGCACTGACATGATAAATCATATCATCTGTATTATCTATCCCTCCAGAGAGCCTGAGAGCAGCTTCAGCAAAGCCAAGAGGACAATAGGAGGAGTTATGATTAGGTACAAGCTTCCCTTTAGCACTGCACACCCATCTCTGGGGCTGCTGCCTGCTTTAGCTTTTATTTTAAACACACACACACAAACGAGACCTAAGCATTGTTTCTGGTCCCTGTTGACACTCAAGTACCTGTGTAGCTCCCTGATCTTGTTACACTGGAGTCAGAACTGTCCTGACACTGAGCCTTCCTGCTGCAGTGTGTTTCCTCACCACCACACCTGGCTTTAAGGGATCCCTGAGCAGCACAGGGTCGGCACACAGCAGCTTCCTTGTACTCCCCAGCAACCTCTTCCCTGTCAATGCTCACCCAGGATTCCCCTTGCATCATGGCATTCTCTGGGCTGTCTCCCAAAGCCACAGAAGCCTCAGCACCACAGCTCTCACATCAGTGAGCATCAGCTTCTAACCCAGTCGAAGAGCGATGAAACCAAGCACAATACCCAGTAAAAACTTAAATGTGATGAAAATATTCAGCAAGAGCTTGTCAGAGCTCGAGCCAGCTCCCAGAGCCTGTCCACAGCCTTGGCAGGAGCACCAGGCACTCCTGTCCCCTGGTGCAGAGGTGACAGCACACATTCCCAGGGGAGCAATTACTGCTGCCTCCAGGGTTTATCTGCCCAGGCTGCTCAGTGACTCTCCACGAACACTCAGCCTAGCAGGGCTCCATCCCACAGCCCCTCCGTGCTCCAGCTCTCCTGAATTCTTCACTCCATTGGCACTATTGCAGACTGCCCCCTCTGGGCAAGAGGGCAACACACAAGGTTTGCTCTCCCTGCACAAGCAAAGCACATTCAGAGTGCCAAGGCTGTGCTACTGTAGTTATTTCATGTCATAATACATGTGGTTTTTCTGGAGCAGCTTATGCATGATCTGCTGCATCTTCAAAGAGCATATCCCACATGTTTTCATGCAGATATGAGTGCTGGGCCTGTTATTTAGCTGTAAAATCAGTAGAATGAAGATTATAAACACTTACTGTTAATCCACGCTAAAACTTGCTTGCTGCCTGCTTCAGACACAAATTCACTTTGGCATATACAGTATTAAACAGCCAAAGCAAATCAAGCTAATTTAATCAACCTCTCTAATTAAATTTTACTTTTAAAAGTCTTTTCTGGAAGACAGAAAAAACATAATTAGGGCAACATTCAGTAAACATGCTACATGAGGCATTAACAGGCCTTTGCCCAGAATCTTAGCTAAAAACCAGAATGATTAAAGTTGACCTGGCAGCACACAGTTCTTGAGGAGTACCCTTAAGAATTCAGTACCCAGCTTCAAATACCAGCTGCTAGACATCTCACACACAAAAAAGACAACAGAGGGAAGATGAACAGCTGGTTAAAATAAACAATGCAACATTGCGTGAAGTAAAATGGAAATAAAAAAAGGCAGGTCTGAGTCTCAAAATACTTTTAACATAATTTTGGGGATGTGCCTCACACGTTCTCCCAATTCCCAACTACAGTGTGGAGGTAAGAGTAAAATGGTGCTCATCAAATCCCAGTCCTAATGAATCCAGAGAAAGTGGGAGCTCCTGAATTACTTTTACAATAATTTAAACAGGATAAGGATTTAGCCCTTCATGTTAACCTTTTGTGCAGTTCTTCAGCACTACAGTTGCCTGGACCATCTGTCAGCAGCAAACACAAATGCTCATGTAAATGACTAAGAAAAAAATCATGACCTCAACTTACTTATTACTCAGGAAAGGCTTTCTGCTAATTTATCTATAAAATGGTTATTTTTGTGAACAATAAAAATAAGCATCATGTGGAGAGTATTCCAGTATCCCATACAGAGAATGGATTGCAGGAACAGACTACAAAATGCCAGCTGAATAGCTAAATCTGTCCCATCTAAGAATCCAAGGAGCAAATCCTGGCTCTGTTAGTGTTTGATCAACAACACAAAACAATGTGTTCTGCATTCTGTAAAGGTGAAATACAGACATGAAACAGAAGAGACAAAGGCCTAAGGTTTTCTCCCCCTGAGCAACAGAAACCAGCAATTTCAAGATTTTTTTTTTGTCCTTTCGTAAGGGTACAGAACCTTTGCCATTTACCTTTAAGGAGGTATTTTGTCTTCCATAATCAGTCTTTGAATTAAATAATATTATAATGTCCAAGACAAAAAGCTATTCCAACAGAAAAAAATCTGCTTATCTCAGATACAAAAATTCTGTTCACCTCTTAAAAAAATTAGGATAAAAGAAAAAGCATCACATTTATAAATATGGTACTATTTTCACAGGCAAATCCCACCTGTTATCAAGCTGTGTGTGCTTACAGCACCTGCTTCTCACAGAGCACACAAGGCTGGGCTCTGCCTGGGCATCCAGCTGATAAGCAGGACTTGACACATGTATCAGAAAAGACAGCCCCAGCTGCTCTTTGCCTTTCAGTGCATTCAGCAGTGGTGATGCTGTTGTAAAGGATATGACCACAGCCTTTGTCATCCTGTATTTTTGTAGGGCCATTCTATATCTGGGGCATTGAAAACAAAAACTGTGCTTAAAAAAAAAAGGAGATATCTGCAAAGTTGACATATCTTAATTGTTCAGTCTTGTAAAACAACATTGGGTCAGGCTGGAACAACAGGAGAGCTTTAGCAGGAACATGTGTTGTACCAGCTCAGAGCAATTAATCTTTGCTGCTGAATATGAGAACCAGGCAGGCACTCCTCAAACAATGCCCTTTTTTCACCCAGCATCACATTCCTCTCAGCCTTCTCTTGCTTTTGGTATTGATTTCTCAACTGGTGTGATAGAGGCTGTGTGGTGGCCAGAGTGTTTTGAGCCCCACGAAGATGTACCAGGCTCTGAGGGCTGGCCTGCAGCTTCTCAGAAATGGCTTAAGAATGTTTGTGAGATGGCTCTTCAGGTGTGTTTTGTAAAGCAAAGGTTTTAATAAAAGAGAAAACAACAAATGATACAAAACCAAAAGAACAAAAGCTGTGCACAGTGCAGAGAAACCTCTAGCACCTGCTAAGACACCCCAAAAAGCACCAAGCAACACTGAGCTCGTTCTTAGGTGTACAATGATCAAGGAGGGATAATTTGGCTTGCTGCCCAACAGAAACAGGCACAGGTCTTGAGGAATATTCCAAAGGTGCAATAGGTGCCCCTGTGCTGGCACTGAGCCAAACACAGGAGGAAGGGCACAGAACTTTCTCGCTCATCTTCCTTACACGTTCAGAGGTAAACTGAAGCTCTTTTCCTTATATGCTTGGGTGTGGAAATTGCAGTGCAACACTGGTGCTGTTCCCTTTGCCTGTCCCGGAGCTGTGTGAGCCCCGAGCACAGCCTGCAAAGCAGCCAGGATGAGGCAGGGCACACACCTCCACTCCCTCCCTGACTGCCAGGAAACCATGCTCTGGGAACAGCAGCCAGTGCAATACATGTACAGCACAACCAGGAAAAGTTCTGCAAACCCCTGCTGACTTGTGGAGAGGATGGGCGTTTGGGCAGACAGGCAGTCTCTGGGGGAGCCAGAAAAAACAAACCACTGCTTCGTAAACCACAGTCATCACTGCCTTTTGCCTCACTGGGAAGCTGTGCCAGACTCAGGAGCTGTTAATGCTTCTGCCCTCTTCCTAGATCCTGTTTCCGTCCCAGCCTGTATTTTTAGTTACATAAATTATCCCAGTGGCTGACCCCGGAGCTTGTGATATAGGAAATGAAGCAGAGCACGAATTTTCCTGACTAAAAGAACTAACTTGACTCCAACTATTTAAAGTACTGGTCCCTAATGATTTGGACTGCAGTGGGCCATACAAATACTTGCAGAGGGAAGCAACTAATCCCCCACCAAGCCCCTTTCTCCCTGCTCTGACCAAATGCACATCTGTCACAACACCAACTGGTGTCCCTCACCACCACAAGGTAGAATCCCAGCCCTCAGCCTGGTACCCCTATGTAGCACAGAGGAGGCTGGAATTTCAGTCCAGAAACTATACTCACTGTCCACATTACCCATAAAGTTATCTCTTCCATGTTGCCCAACGAGAAAAAACTGAAACATTTTAGAAATAAATCATTGGCTACTAAAGGTAAAATAGAAGCAATAAGGAAAAACATGGAGAGAACGAAGAGATGACAAAATAGATTGACCCAGTTTCTGAATTCAACAGGAAAAAACCCCACAAATGTGCCTAACAAGCACTGCAGGAAACCTCAGAGGCTACAGTAACCAAACAAAATCCTGTGAATACAGGAAGAACTGTAGACAAGCTATTCTTAGGTTACTAATTTTTTTTTAATTTAGATTGACTCTGCAAGGTAGAACTTATACAGACTAATTCAAAATGGAAAAGGTAGAGGTGATAAATTAATATTTCAAGAAAATGATAATTGTCAAAAAGTTACTGGGGCAGCTCTTGAGAGTTACCTCACACACACAGGAGCGTGTTGCAAGGACTGCCCTGACAGCCCACAGCACTACCTGCTCCAGGTTTACATCCAAACATTTGAACTTTTTCCTTCTCTCTTTTATTTATTTTTTTTTCCTGCTGCAGTGTAAGTAAATAAAATATCCCTGGTTTGGTTGGGTTTTAATTACAGCAGTTAGACATAACCATATGCACTGAGTTTGTAAGTCACTCAGGGCCCTGAGCTGGGTGTCAGCCTGATGGAAACCATCCCTCTGCCCAACACACGTGCTGACAAACCCCAGCCAGCAGCCAGGCACCCCTCACACACAGCCTGGGCTGCAGGAGGCTCATCAGCCACACCATGCTCTGTGACACTGCCTGTGGATGGTGAAAGGCACACACTGCAGCTCAGAGTTACTCTGCTAAAATCCAAATTCTGAAATATCTGACTTGAATTCTCATCTTTTAGCATATTCCTGTGCATTCAACTCTACTTGCAAGTAGATAAAAGCAGCTCCTAATTAAACACTGGAAAGGGAACATGGAAAATGGTTGGCTCTCAGCTTTGCCATCCTTGGTGTTTTACACGCTGCTGTAAGAAATGTAAAATGTTAGCATCCGACTGCAATCATTTCATAAAAAATAAATGCAGTGCAGCTGTATTAGCCTGCCGAGAAGATGAATGATTTAAGCTCCACAGAAACACACAGGTCAGAGGCAATAATTCCACAGTCACTCACAGCACTCACACTTGAGCTTACCCTTGTTTTGGCATCAATTTTAGCTCCTCGATCAAGTAGGAGTTTGACCATATTTGCATTTCCTCTTTTTGATGCAACGTGCAACGGTGTAATATCGTTCTGTGGAAGAGAAAAACATGAAAATCAATTAGCATATGTCTGTCTCCCATGAATTCCATTTTTGGTTTGCTCACAGAATGGATTATGTCCAATTTGCTAAAGCATAACACAGTTTGTTTCCCTGGGAGCATGAAAGCAAAGGGAATCTGTGTTCAGGCACACGTGTGAATTACTGGCCTGATATCCCAACATACGGTGAAGACAAAAGTCAAATTCTTGTTAGGGTTATAAGATGATTGTATCTCAGCTCACAACTTTTGCTTAAGGATTGCACTTATGCATTTTTACTGAATCCTAGCAATTTAATCCAGTTATGGTTGTTTATGAGCCTGTAGTGATGAGGATTCATACCTCAACTTCACTGGCCTTGTAGCAGCCACAGGAAAATAAACAAAACCATCACATTCGTAGATCTCCTTCAAAAATTATGAGAAGCCAACATCAGCAAACTCTGAAAGCCTGGCAAACACCTTCATTTGAGTTCCACCATTAATTTTTGCCTACTCAATTTGCTCCCCTAATGGGGTGTGTAACACTGTGCTTGACGTGGGGCTGCAGGGAAGTGTGTGTGCTTCCCTGAGCAGAGCCTGGCAGGCTGGCACAGGCAGGGAGGGATGCTGCACATCGAGGACAGTTACATAACCAACACACAGGCACCTCTTTAACAAGATGCAGCCAGGACATCTCTTCATGCTCTGATGAATCCTCTCTCTCGTGGCGTATGAAGGCCACGTCCTGTATGTATTTGATCATATGGAGCCAAGTAAAAATAAAAGGATCTAAACAGAGCACGCAGCTCGTGTGTGCAGACAAACAGAACTGCAAGGGACGTGCTCCTGCGTGTTCAGGGGCAGCACAAACAGCTGGGTGAGTGAAACCAGCAGCCCTGGGACACAGGGAAAGCAGCACATGCAGTGAGTGTGTGTCCTGAGGCTGACTGGGTCAGAGGCACCCTGAGAGCTGGGGAGGGGGACCAGAGTCTGAGCTGGATAAGAGAGCATTCAGCAGCTCCTCCTCAGAACTGCAGGTGAGTGGAGTGACAGAGAACCAGCGCTGGGAAAAGATTCCCTCTCAGCTCTGACAAGCTGACTCACAGCCTCATCATAACCAAGTACCTCGTGCAGCTGCTACATTTTCATTTACACAAAATTTCACTATGAAGCAAACTCACAGCTAGTAGAAAGTACTAATTAATATTATCACAGACGTAAAATACATGTTAGCAAGGTTAAATGACAGAGATGCTTTCTGCAATATTCATGATCATTAGAGTAGCAAAGTGATGACTGTGCTAGGGTAGCTTCTCATTACTTTAAAACACAACGTAAAGCAAGAAGGCGCTTAGCACATTAAACAGAAAGTGCAGCATGTCTAGTCCTTTCAGGGAGGTAAAACTGTGTGATCACACAAATTTTGTGTGAGCTGGTTTTGAAAAAAAGAGTTAATTCGATTTGACTGGGAGTTGACACTGGATATAATATGGGGTCACTGCATTACTGTACCAGTCACAAAGAGGACAGAAAAAAAAGGGAGAAAAACAATTATGTGGAGATACTTTCTGCTTTTTCTCTCTTCCCAGGAGGAAAGATGTTACTGAGGTCAGAGGGGGAGAGAGATAAATTCTACTTTCCCAAGGAAAAAAATGGTAAGGGAAATAACTTTTGTGTCTTCAAGTAAAGAGTACTGCAGGTAATTTAGATTAAAGAAACGCCTTTTTCTGCTTGCCGATGTTAAGGGGTAAGGAGGTTAACTCAGCCTAATAGACCCTAGTGCTCTGTTAATACATCAAAATATTTTAGCATTAATAATTTACTGCCTCATACACAAACAAGAAAAGCATTTTCCAAGCATCAAGAAAGAAATGGAGGAGGAAGGGACAGCATTACCAAAGGCAAGACAAATACCTATTAGATGTCTGGTTCTCACTCATCTCGACACTAAGCTGAATCTAGTGCAGCACAGGGGAGGGCATAACCACATAAGAATGTGCACTTTGGATCTAATTATTTGCCAGTCAAGGCTCCTGTTGCCGTAAATGTTGATTCCAGAATAGACAGATGAGTGCTGGCAAATACACAACTCAAAATTAAAAGAGATGACTTCCACTTAGCAATCAGGGGTGAGGTCACACCGTTTGCTTGCAACAGGGAAAAAAATTTAAAATATCTACTTTCATGTTCATAACCAAGTCCTGTTCAAATGACATTCATATTTCTAGATTGCTACCAAAACTATTAGGACAGCATATTTCTCTCCCAGCTTCTGACAGGGGAGATCACCCTGGCTGGAAATGTGAGGAAATTCTCCAGCACCAAATAAGGACTGAGCTTGAGAGCTAGTAGCCCATCTTTGCTCTATGCGATCACCTGTGTTTACAAAACATACAAACTTAATGTTTTTAGCATCTTGAAACCTGGATCAGCTTTTGGTTCAAAAAGGCAGCAAGTTCACATTGCAAAGAGATGGATGGAGAAAGGGTATGATCGCTCCAGAAAAATTTTGTGAGGAAAACCAACTACACACAGCTTCCCTGAAATAATTAATGGAGCAGGAGAAATCACGCAAATCAAACTCTCTATGTCCAGTCTAATATCTGTCCTTAGGGATAACCAAACAGCTCCTCTTTCCTAGGAAAGAGCACTCATCCCCTTGGAAGGAGTCTGCAGTTTTTGATGTACTTTGCTAACCTGATCAGACAGTTCCTAACAAAAATTAAGAGACAAAGGATTAAAAACACTTTTCACCTTTTTCACCCTTAACATCTAAGGAAAACACTGTGAGGAAAAGAAGGGGGGGAAAAGAGAAGGGGCAAGTCTCTATTCAGAATTTAATTTTGCTGTTTAGCTATTTAAGCTTTTACTGGTAGTAAACAATGTGAAGTAATAATGCACCTGGCTGAGAGTTCTGACTCCAAACAGATGAATGTGAATACCTGAATAAATGCACACTGATGTTCAGGCCAAGAAACTTGTCTTTGGTCAATACTGTGTTGTACCAAGTCTTAAAGAATCATAGCCAGAAGTTTCATATGTATGGTCCTTCCCCATCTCTCATCCCACAATTAACAACGTGAACTGAGAAGTGGAAAAACCTCAGCACCATCATTAATTTTTCTGATGACAAAATATAAAGCGAGGAACTCAAAATGGAGTTATTTGTACTTGTCACAAGAAACAAGAGATTAAAAAAGCTTCATAATATGTGCAATTTTGGTGTTGTTTATTAACACTAAAACTGTGGTATCAGCAAACAAAATAGCCACCAAATGTAAGGTTCTGAATTCTTCAATGTATCAACAGCATCTGCTGTCTTTGCTGCCTATTTTTATCCGTTTGATCTTCTATAAATTTCTCCCTTTGTTCTTAAGATAGAATAGTAAATCAGGAAATTTTTGAAGATGTTTTCTTGCAGTAATAAAGATGAAATGTCTTCCAAAGGTTGCCATTAAAAGATGTTATTCAGATCTAGAATTCCTGCTGGTGCTGCTTGCCCTTGCTGTTGAAATACCCAATGCTGGGTAATGCCTCAGGTAGACCCCTTGACACTGAGGTCCAATTTGTGAATTAATAAATTCTATTATTTAGAATAGGGAATATGAAGCATAACTTGTGAGAATAGCAAGCTAAAACAACGCAAAAAAATGCTCATAGGATTATCAACTAGAACAGCCTTTCCTCTCCTTCTTGGCAGATTTCCTGGGGCACATGACCTGAACTACTCGGAGACCACACATAGCTGCAAATGCCAAGGATTAGGTGCATGCAAGTTTTTCTACACCTCACAGCACTGTGGGTGGTGGTTTTCCCTTTGTCTCCATCCACTGCCTGCTGCAACCCACCACCCTCTCACACAGGGCTGGTGCCTTCCTCCAGAGCCACACAACATCCACAAATATGATGGGTGAGGAGTGACCTGCTTTTACCATCAGTGGCTTTGCTTGTGCCTCATCAGAGGGAACACTAAGCCTTTCCAGCTGCAGCTCCGTATCTGTAGCTTCACAAGAAAACTCAAAAACTTTTGAGTTGTCTTGTGTTGAGAAATGAGCCACCTCACATTTCCCAGCTGAAATGAGATCAGCTGCCCTCTGACACACGGCATTATCCATCACAGTTCACGTTATTCATCCACAGCAGTCAGAGTTGCTCCCTTGCAGTACAAATTAGCAACACCAATGGATAGGAACTCAAGAAAAAAACAGGGTTAAAATTGTCAGTGTGCAAAGTAGATCTTACATGCTTACATTTTAATGCATTTAGAAAACCAGGAACTCCCCCTGGGTTTCTGGTGTGCTATGCTGTCCTATGAGATTGCCTCTTTCTCCCATCACAGCTGCAGTCTTACAAGCATAAGGATGCTAATAATAACTAAGAAAAGTAAATGTTTGCACTTGCAGCTTCATATTGGGCTCTGAAGTGCACCTTTAAAGGAAGGCACAAACCAAAGGGAAAACCTTTCCTAGTCATGTGCTGCACTGATTTAAATGCTGGCTGAGCAGCTGATCACATCAGGACTGTGAAGGCTCATTGCCAGTCACAAGGACTTGGTATTTCTTCTTGCTGCCAATGAGAGAACTTACCTCCACCTCTGAGCTCTCCTCCCAGCCTCTCAGTGGAGTGCAATTTTAATCAGAAAAATTACACTTATCTGATTTCAAATTTCACTTCCTTGATTTAAAACAAACCAGAACAGTTTCTTACAAAAAATTTCAGATTAACTTAGAATTTACTAAAATAGTTCTTCTCAATCCTCAACTGAGAGCAAACACTAGGAAGAGCTTAATATTGACACAGAATGTGTAAGACAGAAGCTGAAAACAGCCAGACAGCTGTAACAGAAATTTATTATATGGTCTGGAAAATCCCTCCAGCATCAGAGGTTTTTAAGGAAAGAGCATAATGCTGGTTTTTGCATACTGGAATTGTCAGCAGCACCTCTTGCATTGTTATTACCACAATTACCAGATCCAGGAGGTATGGGAAGATTGTGGTGAGTATTTGAAGATTCTCATATGCAACTATGCACCAACACCAACATGTTATATGTTAAAACACTCAATATCCTCCCCTACATTTTTCTGCAACTCAGAACTGGGGCTACAACACAGCAGAATTCCTGCAGAGAAAAGTCTTATATTCAAGTAGCAGTTACTGGGATCACTGAGGTTTGTATAAATGTTTCAGAAACTAAAGATAAAAATGCACAATCAGATGCTTTCCAGGAAAACCCTCAACAGTGCACCATTTCCCAGCTTTTTTCCTCCTCTCCTTAATGGCAGTAAGTCTTATGTTTTGCTATTTTAGCTCTTGTGTGCTTTAATAGACTTAGCCTTCTTCAGGGTTGAGATGCATAAAATGAATCCTGGAAGAAAAGAAGGAAGACTATAGAAAGGGGCTCTTATGGCAAACTACCACTGGGGAAACAAAGATGTTTTTCTCTTATGCCACTGTCACTTAGATATTGCCTGCTCTTTCTGACAGGCTAATGGTGTTCTGCTTCTCAGCCTCAGGGTCATCATTAATGCATGTTGTCCTCACACCAACCTCAAAATTACCAAATCCTTTCCTAACCTTCCAGTAAGCAAACTTTCTGCAGGCAAAGCCCACTTCCAGTGGAACTGAGCTCTCCTCTAGGATAAGGAGTGCTGTGTAGCACAGGAGGGCTTTTCCCAGGGCTGGATGCAGTTTTATGGCACAGTGACGAGCTCCCGTTTGCTTTGGCAAGAAATACACAGGGAGAGGTCATCTTCACAGAGAGGATTCCCTGGCTACCTCCATCTCCTGACTTGCTCAAGTACAGCGTAGGTCACAGAGGTTACTTTCAGCTGTTGCTCTGGAAGCTGCAGAGAATTTCATCCTTCCTTCCTTTCTAAGCACTGTTTTCCTCAGAGACAGGTGGAGCTTCAAAGGCATTTCCTCACCTGGGCTAAACAGATCTTTCCACTGGAAGATCATCTCAGACAGAAGAATGCTCTCTGAAGACTGTGTAAACCCCCAAAAAACAACTTTTACCTAAATAAAATTCCCAGTTTATTCCAAACACCTTCAAAATCATTAAAACTGTGGGTAAGACATCCGACAGAGTTTGATTTAAAGGCATAAGTGGCTGATAAACGATATTATGAGGAATTAAGTTTTTCCTGTTGAAAAAACTGATAAAATAGATTCACTGAAAGGTATCTGGCTACCTTTCAGTTTGTAACTAGGAGTCATCACACCTCTCAAACAACAAGTGGCACTGTCAGCTAAGAGAAAGGTGCCTGGAGCTGTTGCAATCCTTCAAAGCCCAAGTGGTGACTGCTTTAAAGTGTTAATCTGGCTAAGAAAGGAGGCCGACTTCACCCTCAGTTACCCTTTATTCTCCTCCTCCACTTCTTTAGTTTCTGTGTGATTGTCTCCCAGTTAAGCAAGAGGGAAATATAGTGATGCAATGAAGTATTTGAAGTGTTTTGGAGAAGCCGGACACATGATAATGTACTACAGGAAAAGGATGATGAGTAGTCATAAAATGCCTGTTACTCTGCAACTCATGCCCTGCCAGTAATTGTGACAGGTTTTCTGTTGAGTTTGAGCCCAAGGAGTCAAGTAATTTCCTTTGTTACAAAATGGCAAACATCCAGCTGAATAAGGAGATTGTGTTTCACTTGGAATGAGTTTAGGATAGCTCCCAAAGCTGCCTCCTTGTTTATAGGTGGAATAAAGGGCTGATTTACTGGGATTATTTCCATCCATCCCAAAGGAGAGTTTGCTGTGCCACCTTCCCTGCACTTGCAGCAGGGCCAGAGAAGAAAGCCCAGACACAGAAGAGATAATGCAGCTCAAGGGAAGAGCTGACATGACATCATCAGGCTGCAGGAGTGCAAATCTGTGAAAGTAGGTACATTTCCAACCCCCCAGCCTCTACAGTCAGCAGGTACACAGGCTGGCAGGCACTGTGACACCTGTGAGAGCTCCTGGAGCTGTGCCTGTCTCCTAGCTGTGGCAAAAGAAGGGACCAAGGGAATATGTGACAGCTGAGAGGCAGGCAGGTGTGTACCGGTGGGGCTGAGGGAGCAGCAGCTACTGAACATCACTGGGGACCTCATTTACTTACAGTACAGCACCACTGCTCACCTCCTGCCCACACACTGAGAGCCATCAGCAAGCTCATCTCTTTCCTTGCCTTCCCTGCTGGAACCTCTTTCTTCCCTCAGGCCTCTTGGAAACAGACTGAAAGCAGCAGCTGGGGAGATCTCCTTTGCCACAGGTCTGCCCTCCTTTTTCTTACATCCTTTCACCACACTTGCCCTTGGCCTTAGAGCTCTGCCTTCATCCTACACATCCATTCACATTCCTCCACCTTTCCCCACCCTGACTACACTGATGGTGGCAGATGGCTCCTTGTCCTGCCCTCACACATTTGTCTTCACATTACCCTGTTCACACAAGCTTCTCTTGTTACCATAATCCTCTCCTCTTGTTCAAACCTTTCCCCAGAATTTGTACTTTCCTGAAGAGTTTGAACATCAACTGATAGACGACTACTGTTAATTTGTATTTATTTAATAAGAACAAAGGAAAAACACCAAAGTGCATTTGACACCCCACCTTAAAAGTTTGCTCTTTGCACTCCTGAATGCTACAGTACATATGGTAATATTTTATTTGGGTTACAGCCCTTCCATATCATTGCTCTGTTGCTCATCTCGCATTGTCAGCAACTCAAATAAGGGCCTTTCCTGCAGAGGGAAGACAGCAGACTGTGGATAGTGTTTACAGAAATTAAAACAAGAGGCAATGAGGTGGCAATGAGCAGGCTTTACCTGTGGGTCATTTTTAGTATCTGTTTTGCAATTCGCGTAATCAATGATCAAGCAAGGGCTTCCCTGCTTGGTGCTGATAATTGCATGTGCTCTGTTAGCCTGCAAACCCACTGCTCTGCCAGAGCCTAACCCATCCTTCTGTGCAGCACTTTCTTCCCCCGCAGCCTGAGAAGCACTAAAGAACAAAATTCAACTCCATATTACTGTTATTTATGCTACAATTCTTTCTGTCACAACACCTTTAACTAGATTTGCAACTGCCACGGCGTGGAGATGAATTCTCTCTCTCTCTCTGGATGCACCCCCCCTGGATCACAAGCACAAACAAGAGCTCAGAGCTCCCTGAGTCACAGCCCCAGCCCACTGCTCCTTCAGGCTGATGTCACTGCATCCCCACTTCCCCAGCTCTCCCAGAGCTCCGTCTCCCTCTGATGATGACAACTCATGGAGGCAGAACTTAAGCATATCCAGACCTTGAAGAGGAGGCAAGAATGGCCTTATTACTCTGGATGTGCTCTCCACAAATGCCCTTAATCCAAGACAGAGCTGCTGAAGCCTAAGGCTTATTATTTTATTAAAACAAGCATAGGCAGATGGTATTTAGTGCACTGGTACTAAATGCTGCTAATTGCTAATGTAGCAGCATTGCTAATCCCTAATCTTGTTTCTGAGTGGGAAAGAGTTGACCCAAGACCCCATTTGTCTTCCCTGCTTCTGTGATTAGGGCTTATCAAATACGCAGTGCCAAAGCTTAGGATGGTATGAAATGCCTTAATGCTCTAATTGGGTCAGTTAAAGGACTTGGAAATCAGAGGTCAATGATATCAGTGAAAGCAAAGCAATGGGTTTGCAATGCTTGTCATAAAAACTTTGCTGCATGTAAATATATGCCTTAACTAGAGCAGCATTCAAGTTTTTAGCTAGACAAACTATCTAAAGCAGAATAGTGCAAATTCATTTTTCTCTTTGTGCAAATGCTCTAAGCACTACTGTAGTACTTTTCTTCCTGCAAAAGTAATAAACATAACACATGATCAAATTCTCAGAAGAGGAGCTGCTGGATTATCCATGCGACATAATTCCCCTCATAAATATAATCTTGAATTTACTTTTTTTTACTTTTTCTAATTTTTGAAAGATTGTTCCAGAATCTCATTAGTTATATTCAATATTCATTATTAAGTAATTATTAATTAAATATCATTAATTACTAAGATTTAATAGGAAGTATCTAAATTTCTAGACAACATTTATTCGTGGCCAATTTATGCCTATTTACTCTTATATCAGTGTTTGCCTTCCCTTTGAATGCCTCTTGTTCCCTTGATTTTATCTCCCTACTGTCCTGGTTCCCTACCACATCTCTTTCCTGGCTTTGTTTGGGTAAGGTTTGGTGAGCCAAAGCCTTGCACAGCCTCAGGTTGTTTTGTTTGGGGGTTTATCTATTTATTTGGTCTCATTCCTGGCACCACCATCTTTCCTCGCTCTTCATATTGTACTGCTGTCCTTCATGCTGTATCCCTGTCCATATATGTTTGGATTTTCCCCCTGCTCTTCCAACCCTAACTTCCCTCTGCTGTTTCCTGCCTTTCTGCTGCTTACATTATGGACCCCACTTCTAGGACTCACTCATCCAGTCTCTCAGATTTCCTTGATGAATCACCTGGCTCTCGTGCATGCACTGAGAGCACAGATGCTTTATTCACCACTACACCTGATGTTCACTGGAAGCAACTGCACAGCGAGGAGAATTCCACAGGGACACGTCACTCCAGCCGTATGTCACAGCTACAGGTGGAAGGAAGCTTTTGTGTCACTGGATGCCAGCCCACCTTTTGCTGCAACCATGAAAGCAGCAGCTCCTTTTGATGCAAACAGCAGTTTTGGGAGGTGAGGTCTGGAGCTCAGGTTTGGTTCAGCAGCCCAGGGAAAGCCCCTTCCCAGCAGAGGGTAACAGAGCCAGCTCAGCCAGGTGGGGCCCTTGGCTGGTGAGAGCAAGGTGCCTCTCACCCCTCTGTGCCAAAGGTGCTGCCACGTGGTGACCAAGCAAACCCAGCATAAGTGACTCCACACTTACCCTTGCAGTGAAGTCCACGGCAGCACCCCGATTTAACAGCAGCGTGGCTACATTGATATTCCCATAGTGAGCAGCTATGTGGAGGGGAGTGAACCCACTCTGCAAAACAAAACAAAACAAAACACAACCAATAGACACTTTAAAAAAATTATTGCACTAATACTCCACAATTCATGGCACATCACTGACAAAAGCTAGTAATAGGAGCCTGCTGCAAGTCACCACTCCCATTCTGTACTAGTTTTCACTCACTGATGTTTATTTATAGTATCTCAGAGAATCTAAATAAAATCACATTGCTATGCAGGAGGGAAAAAATTAACATAATTATTCTAGAAGAAAAGAGGTTGAATAAAACTTTCAGTTATTCCAGGAAAACAGCAGCAAAACATTTGAGTATTAAAGCAATGATCTGACTTTTATAAGAAATTAGTTTCTAACAGAAATATATAGTTATTGGTATTATGTCAATCCTGCAAGTTAAATCTCGTAGAGATTCTTTGCAGAAGTTCAAATACAAGTCATTTAATGATATTTTCTAACTGATTTTTATAAATTCAAAGTAGATGCAAATGAAAATAACATCAAAGACTATTTTAAATTATTAATATGAGGGTTTGTTTTTTTCTTTTTCCAAGGGTTAGCACCATAAAGATCAGTCTCCCACTGTGGGCAATCACATTGGGTTATGTTCAGACAGCACGAGTTACCACCCTAATTAAAAGATGTCTTACTGATAAAACTACTTCAGCAACTGATTTTCATATTTAAGTAGTTTTACTTTCTTTTAAAATAATGCTAAAACATGCAGCAATTCCATCAGTCCTGCAAAGTATGAAACCTTATGGGAACTAGATGCATTTCTAAATTGTTAGCAAGCCATGCTAGCTGCCGCTGCCTTGCTTTGGGAGTTTTGCAGCTATAAAACCACCCTCAGATCATTCTATTTGCTGACACCATCAAGGTAAGTGTCATGCAGAAGCCTAGAATCAGACCTGGATGCACAACAGGACAGGGTTGTCTGCAGCTCTTAAAACATCTGATAAACACATGCTCCATGAGAATCCCTGAAAACTCCATCTCACGCAATACGGCCCTTTTATGATGGCAGTCAGTTCCCAAGAATGCTTCACTCTTACTTTTAAACCCTAGTTTCAGCTGCAGAAAGCCCTGGTCTCTAAACTACAGTCTCCTCTAGCACATGCTACTTCATTTCATCTAAAGCAGGTGTCTATCCTATAATATGCGATGCAGACAGGAGGGAGAAATGATGCAGCAGCACTAAGTCATGGAGGAGTGATGATGCATATATATATTTATATATACCTCTGTTGTTCTATTCACCATCATCTAGGTTAACACATTTGGAAGAAAAGAGGGGGAAAAAATGAACGGTTAGTCCACCACTGGTGACATGGATGCGGAAAGCTTCATGACGGCTGTGTGGCACGGCAGCTGGGATGGCAGCACGCCCAGCACACTCGGGAAGCTCCACGGGGTGGAAGCCCAATGAGCGAGTACTTTGAGTGCTTCACTGTTACATGTTTACCAAAGTTCTCCAAGCAGCAATTGCACAGACAACTGAGAAAATGACTTCATGTACAGAACCTACAGCTCACCACTGCTCTCAGGAGTGGCTTTCATTTCCAAGAGAATAATTCAAATAATATTTTGTTTATTGTTTTCCATTTGCAAGGTTTCTACGACAGACATTAACCCTGATTTAAACAAAAGGGAACGGGGGAGAAAGAGGCAAAGGAGGCAAATCAAATGCTATTCTTTATCAGGTGTTAGAGGAGAAAGTTCTGTGTAACTGCAGCAGCACAGCTCACACCGAGGGAGATCTCCCCTGGGTGTGGTCAGCACCTGATGGCATCAAACCTCCTTGCTTGTCCCAACTGACCTTTGACTCCACGTCAGCGTTGTGGTCGTTCTGCAGGAGCAGAGCCGCCGCCTTGGTGTCGTCCTTGCGAGCCGCGATGTGAAGGGCGGGCAGGCGGACTTTCCCCTTCGTGTCGTTTTCCAGCAGCAGGGAAACCACCTGGTCATGGCCTTGCTGCAAAGCTACTGCCAAAGGTGTGAAACCATCCTGCAACACACAACGGGCACCGTCAACGCCTGCTCCAAACCTTCCACGGGGCAGGAAGGGGAAGCAAAGAGATCTCAGCGTTACCCACATTCAACCAAGTGCAACATGGTGCAAGTTAAAAGTACCCTGCAGTGACCCTGGAATTGGAGTAAAGTGCTCGTGAACAAAGTTCCAAACACTCAAAACACCTTTCTGGCACTCCAGACACAACATAAAATTATAAGACACGAATGACTGAGACTCGAGGAAAAGAAAAAAAAGGCATGAAATTACTCACAATTTTACAGTTAATTATGCAGATATTTATGTAAGTGCTTAATTATATAAAAAGGTATAAAAAGCTGGAATATTAAAATTACAATTGCTAATGATATCTCAATAGTAAATTATCATCCATTCCTTACAGATTATAATCTACATTTTTATGATTATTTTAAAAAACCCCAAACAACTAAGCAAACCAAAACAATCAAAACACTTGAGCTCTACCCTCCAATATATTCTATATGTGGATTTAAAATATAATAATTGATCAAGAATATCACATTCTCCTAATGTCGTGATGTTCTACTACAATTTCCCTTTATGAAAATTTATATAATTTGATAGACAATCCTCTTACAAAAGGAAGTTACTTCCTTTCAGATTTGATAATAACCAAAATGGTGGAGGATAATAAACCTGACAAAAAAGAAGGTTTTTATTTAACAGATTTTAGAGCAGATTCCTTAAACACATAAAGAGTACAGTCTGGGATTTATAATTTTATGTTTTAATTTTAATTTTATCTTATGGATTCTTAGAAAACGAAAGAATGAAGGAGTTGTCATTTACATTCTGCTCCATCCCAAACATCTGTCATTGCAACCCAGGAGCAATTATCTTTGTCCAAGATAATACCCATAAATCACTCAAAAAAATCACAAAAGCAAACTACTTGGAATATTTATTTATTCAATTTGTCTCCTGATTAATATATCCAAAGCCTGTATCACCAAACCTCACTGCAGCTTAGCAAGCAAACACGTTCTTTCACATTTCAACTACTGCTATCCTGGTGAAACTGTGTAACTGTAAAATAAAAGTGCAGCAGTGACAGAGAAAAAAGGTAGATCCTGACTCAACAGCGCACAGGTGTTAACTTTTTAACTTTTGGAATAAAAAGTAATGTTTTCAATATGGAATTTCTCTCTCTAGCTTCAAAACAAAGAACACCTCAATCTAGGATGAGAAACAGGAGAAACATCATGAGAAAAGGGAGCTTTTTCAACATTTTTGAGGGGGAGAAAATCTAAGAAGATCACTGAAATTCCTGGATCCTAACAAGCAATTTCCACCACACCCTTGCCGCCCCCCGAGGAGTTCCATGCTCATTTAACCAGGTTTCCCTGCTGCCTGCAGCTCCCCATCCTCCAGCAGCAGGGGCAGGGCACTGGGCTGCAGTCCTGGGGTGAAACAGCTACAGGGACATGGGGGTGTGAAAGATGCTCTGCAGCCCTGAAGGCCAAAAAACCTCCCTGAGCATCCCCAGAGAGGGCTCTGGCAATATTGCTCTGCTGTGGGGGGTCTTGCCTGGAGAAACCCTGGAGACCTTGGCTTCCTGTTCCATTTACACATCCTAAAATTCAGCCACTTCACAGAAAAGGGATGCAGACACCCACAACATCTTTTCTTGTAGGGAAATAGAATGGACTGTTTTCCTTTAATTAGATTAAAACACCGTGATTAAATAGTTACTTTTAAAGAATATTTAGCTAAGTGACAATCCTTTAGTTACAGATATTTTTGCACTTAGAATGATAAAGAGAAATCAGATTTATAAGAAAATTTGGACCAAGAGAAAATAAGAAAGAACTCATAAGTAACTATCTCAAACAAGGAAGGTAATAAAGGTGCCACTGTTTTGTAGTCTGCTATCTTCAAAGGAATTCTCCATGGATAAAATTAGATTGCACCTTATCATCAGGGTGAGATGGAAAACAGCTCAACCTAAACTGACATACAATGCTCAAGGGAAAAACAATACCAAACTAAAAGAAAAAAGAACAAAACAAAACAAAAACCCCAAAAACAAAACCAAAAAACCCCACAAAAATCAAAAAGAAAAAAAAAATACACTCAAAATTTTTTTTAAAATCTCTTTTCAGAAAATCATACAGTGGTAAGAGTATTTTCAGAATTCAGAAACTATTGCACATCTCCAGAAGTTCTGTGTCTTCTTTCTTTTCAAGTTTTTACAAAGAAATAGAAAATAGTGCTCTGAAAATTTTCAATTAATTTACCGGATGTAAATATTTTACTTTGGTACTTCTTGACTTTCATATCCTTGAGCATTTCCAGAAAGTGATTCTGATGCACACTTCTAGTCACAACTAACTTTTATTGATTTTGGAAACAATGTTTGGATCCAATAGCGAGTCATTTTTCACAGTGGAATAAGGAATGAGATTTCCTTTCTACACCATTATACAGTGATACTATGAGGTATAGTGGCAAGAAACTAATTGTGCATTTCATATTTTTCAAAAACTAGGCCTTTTTCAAATAAGCACTATTTCCTTCATGCAAACAGTACTGGTAGAGCAATTAGAACTCAATATATATTAAAGAGAGCACATACTCAACTACTTTTCTGTATTTTGGTAGCAAAATCTTGGTAATAGGACAGCTGAAAATTCACCAGATTCCACACTTTTCTCAATGCCATATGTTTACAAATATTAATACATTTGTTATTTATTTTCCTCACAGACTGTCTTACTTGAGTTAGAATAAATATTTTTAATATTAATATTAACTTTTTCTAAAGAAAGAAATATAAAGCTTTCTACTAGAAAGACCACAGAACACCTTCAAGGATGGATCCAGCATCTTTCTGTCAGCTTGAAATTCTCCCTGCAGCACCATGTGGGGTAACTAGGTGCCACAGAGAGGGTACCAACACGGCAATGAAGCAGTTCAGGAAATGCCCCAAGTAACCCTGGGTTTTCTCTGATATCCCAGGGCTGCTCCAAAGCACAGGTGAACAGTTGTTCTTGCCTTATGGTTGCCACCCTTCTCATTGTTCACTATTTTTAATAAGAGCACAGAGAACTTTTATATTATACAGACAGCTTCCCTGTGTGAGCACTTAACCTGAAAGATTAGCAGTTATGACTAAGAACACATCTATATTTAGAACTGTCTCTGGTTAAAGTAATTTTTTTTTTATTTTAGAAATGGCAAGAGATAGTTTAAATTGCTGAAAAGCCCATAACTCTATTCATTAGCACACTTCACAGAGACAGCTTTTTATTCATCTTTAATTTTGTATTTAAAAGACTGGTCTGATATAAGCTGGCAGAAATCACTGCTGAAACACATTTTGCTTTGTTCATAAAGTGTCAAATTCAAACTTTTACCTCTGTGGCAAGGCTTTGACTGGCACCATTGTCAAGAAGAAACTTAACAACCTCCAAGTGGTTTTCTTGGGCTGCCATATACAATGGAGTGAAGCCATTCTGAAATATGAAAACAAGAGTGTAAACACCCCACAAACATTTTAAACATAAAACAGATCTGCCAAATGAGGGAAGATGAGGTGAAAAGAGAAAAAACTGTTTGCTCACAGATGAGTTAAGTCACACTGGCTTAAGTGAAGATGGAGAAGGGTCATATTATTTAAAAGGACACAGAAAGAACCTTTCAGCTGACCAGATACAATTCCTACAGCTAAGCAAGAACAATTCCTTTCACGTCTGTTGTGAAATTAAACTAAAAATCCATCTGGACAGATGGTTTGGTGGCAGTGAGTTATGATTCCTGATAGATATAGCCACAGCACTGGAAATGCAAACGGGACAGGGAAATACAATACAAGTCTGTGGCAAAAGCAAGAGCAGTGACTCTTCAGAGTAATTGACATTTTTTTATCTTTCCATTAGCTTTGACTTCTCTTTCACTGCTGCCAGCTACTTCTGCCTTCCATCTCCTCAAAGAGCTGCCTTCTGAGCACACTCTGCTTGTGGGAACTGAACTACTTCATATTTCAGGCACCAGGAGATGTGAGGATCATTGGTTCTCAGCAGTCTGAGACAGAGGTTTATCAGTGTTTCCGACCACATTAGTGCATCTCTCAAATTATGCTTAAGTGACTGATTTCAATCAATGCAATACAAGTATCAGAGGCTGCAGAGCTTAACTCATTCTTTGGTGAATGCCTTTGTCTTACAGTCAATGCTTTTGTCTTTGCCTTAACCATAAAGAGGTCACAGCCTGTCAGAAATTGAATTTTTTGGGGTTAATATTAAAGCAATGTATTTTTCACCTTTTGTTCTGAGAATTCCTAAAATCTCTGCTACAGTTACACAGGACACTGACCCAGATTTTGCAGAAAACCAGAGGGGCTGAAAACAGATGAGCTGAGAGGAGTTTGGCCATATGTTTACATCAAAGGAAAAGCATCAACATTCTGGGCCCTGGAGAGACATGGAGGGGGACCACAGCCTCAGAGCTGTGGCAGTGAAACTGGGCTGAGCTGCAGCAGTGGAACAGCTGAGACACACCTGACTGTCCCAGCAGCAGGGCACAGGGGCAGGGCACATGTCCAGCACCGAGCACAGGTGACCCGAGGCCAAGCACGCGGTCGCGCTGGCAGTGGGGACAAAGGAGGTGGCAACAAAGGACACTTGGAGAGGAAATGGTTGTTTGATCCAAGAGGAGCTTTGCCACCAGCAAGGCACAGAGCAGCTGTGAAGCCACATGTTTACAAGGCTTGCACAGGGCCTGCTGCTGTTCCTGGGTTTGGTATTTTGGTCTCTGTTCAGGAAAGCACCGCTACAGGCACAAAGCAGGCGCTGAAGGGCTCACAGAGCCCAAGCCCAGAGCTAGAAATGTGTTAATGCACTCTCCAGAAGAGAAGTTCAACACTTCAGCTACCATACAGTCAAAATTCTAGTTAATTAAAAAACAGAGAAGCCAGGAAGCACTTGCTAAGGTACCTCATATGCTTCACCACAAGTTATTACAGTGAAGAGCACTCTGCTATTTGTCCCTATCGTTTCATGGAATATTCTATATCTATTTACTAACTCAGCTGGAAACAAAGATTAATTTTTTAGTTTCAAACATTTGCAATTAGAAAGGAAGCAGGAAACACTACCTAATTTTTAGTTTCATGAAGTAATTCATAGGGAAAAATTCTCAAAACCAAGTATTATTAGTATTTGGAGGCAGAACAGAACCTTTTCTCCCATGTTAAGTTTTTGTAGGGTTTTAAATATCTTTCCACCCCATACTTTACATTTGCTTCTCTCTTTTAAAAGGGGCTGGAATTGCCAGACATCCAGAGAGCCACAAGTCTGAAAAAAACATTTTGTCTTGAACAGTAATAAATAGCCCTTAGAAGAGGTGTAAAATTCAGCCCTAGCACAACTTATGGCTTGTTTTTTGCTTGGTTTTTTTTTAGACAGGAAGATTTGGTTAAAGAAGGCCTAACACTGGGACTGTAAGCAAGGAAAGAGGAGGCAAAGCTCAAGTGAAGCTCATTACCACAGATCAAGCTGGTCCGGGGCAGTTTGGTAACAGAAAGCACCAGGGACCTTCTCCAAAGCTGAATCCAGGCTGGGGTGTCTGCCTGGTATTGATGTGGAATGGCCAATAGATGTGATTCATGGGTGTTCCAAGTAAAGACATCAAAGGCCTCCAGAGCGGGGTGGGGGAGAAATAAATCTTTAATTCTGGTATGTTAGCAAAGTAAGAGTAACATGTGGCAAAACCTTAGGGTGTATGGACAATGCAGTTATATAAGATGTTTACAATCTCAGATTATTTTTAGTTTCAGGGCTTGTGCTAGTGAATACACAAGTTCTCCAACACAAGCAGAAAAGATCCTGTCAATCCCATCTTAATTTCTTTAACAGGAAAACCATGGCAAATATTTCTGCTTTGTTTTACTTCTTAACAGCAATGGGAGATTTTACCTAAAAATACTTTATGTTGTTGTTCCTCTCTTTAAATTTAAGTTAAAAAGAGTAAGAAAGAAGAACTGAGTCATTTATTTCTTTTGTTCAGGTGAAAAAAATATGATATATAGACCACAAATAACTAATGTTCTTGAACTAGACCCCATTAGGCATTTGTTCCTATTACATAAAAGACCAATAAAAAACCCTGCCCTCCTTCTTTAAAATGTAATTTTTTTAAACACACATTTATTTTCAAGCCCACATCTTCATAATACAGAAAAATGGTAATCCTGGACCAGATGAGAAGACTGTCTCTTCTCTGGCACTACCTGCCAGCCCCTGAGCAGGGAGAGCAGGAATGGGCTGGCATGCAGGACACCGCTGGCACAGCCACATGACTTTCAACAATCTCTGAGGTTTATGCATTTTTTGAGCCAGAGTTTTCCTGTTTTGTTTTACTGCTTTGCTTATAGCACCAGCACCGTTTTCTCTCATTTCAAATTCTCTACAATTGACCTAAACATTTATTCAAAGGGCTCGAACCAAACTTACAAACTCTGCATATGCCTGCAGTACCTCCTTGTGCAAGGAAAGGGGATGGGCTCAGCTATGCCTGAGACAGTGAATTATGTGAAACTGGATCCCTTTGAACACATTCTTTCCCACTCTCCTGTTCTATCAGTGTCTCTTCCAGCCCTAGCAAGCAGCAGCTTGTAGGATGCTCCTAGGGCAGATCTGAGGTTGATCTCACTGACTAACAACCCTGCTTTCAAGAGCCAACATTAACACAGTAAGATCTACCAAATATATTTGCTAATATCAGAGTTTCTAAGAGAAGAACAATTTTAATGCCAGCACAGTTGGTGGTGGTAGCAGAGACACGTGGCTTTACCTGAGACTGTGCATTGACGTTGGCCCGATTTGTGACCAACACTTTGACGACTTCTGCTTGTCCAGCGAGGGATGCTATGTGCAATGCTGTGTTTCCTTTCTGGAATTAGAGATAGTGACGTTTGAAAAGAGTACAAAACCTCAGCTTGAATACATAACAAAACAGCCAGGAACATCTTCCACTTCAGAATATAGTATTTCTTGCTGAATACTTCTAATGGATGTGTTATTCTAGAAGACATGGCATGGGCAGAAACCAAAGCAGGAGTATGAAGTTCAGTATATTTCCTCCCTAGCTATCTGTGACATTTACTATCATCTACTACCATACATAACTGTTTCTATTAAACACTTACTGAGACCCCCCCCACACACAGTGGAAAATGGGCAATTACTGCTGCAGCAGCCTGTAATCACTTGGCCAACACCTCGTGCCCAGGCCAGCAGTGTGAACAAGGGAACAAGCAGATAGGCCTGACTGACCTTTGTGGCTGCATCCACACTGGCACCTCGCTGGATCAGCTCAGAGACAACTTCTACATGCCCTTCTTTGGAAGCAAGATGGAGAGCATTCAACCCATTCTGATTTAAAGAAAGGGAGGGGGAAAAGAGAAGCAATTAGGAGGATTACCAAGTGTTTTANTTTAATGCCAGCACAGTTGGTGGTGGTAGCAGAGACACGTGGCTTTACCTGAGACTGTGCATTGACGTTGGCCCGATTTGTGACCAACACTTTGACGACTTCTGCTTGTCCAGCGAGGGATGCTATGTGCAATGCTGTGTTTCCTTTCTGGAATTAGAGATAGTGACGTTTGAAAAGAGTACAAAACCTCAGCTTGAATACATAACAAAACAGCCAGGAACATCTTCCACTTCAGAATATAGTATTTCTTGCTGAATACTTCTAATGGATGTGTTATTCTAGAAGACATGGCATGGGCAGAAACCAAAGCAGGAGTATGAAGTTCAGTATATTTCCTCCCTAGCTATCTGTGACATTTACTATCATCTACTACCATACATAACTGTTTCTATTAAACACTTACTGAGACCCCCCCCACACACAGTGGAAAATGGGCAATTACTGCTGCAGCAGCCTGTAATCACTTGGCCAACACCTCGTGCCCAGGCCAGCAGTGTGAACAAGGGAACAAGCAGATAGGCCTGACTGACCTTTGTGGCTGCATCCACACTGGCACCTCGCTGGATCAGCTCAGAGACAACTTCTACATGCCCTTCTTTGGAAGCAAGATGGAGAGCATTCAACCCATTCTGATTTAAAGAAAGGGAGGGGGAAAAGAAAAGCAATTAGGAGGATTACCAAGTGTTTTCTAGCTTACCAAGCACATGAAGAGACAAATTATTCCAAACTACACTTAGGTAAACTTTATAAGAACTAGATTATAAGGACAGGGTAAGAATTAAATCAAGATATAGTGGTTCTGTGTGCTGCTCCATGATCTAATGCAATACAAATGTAATGAAAGATAAGGTAGCACATTCTCCAAGTGCAAATGAAATGGGGTCTGGGTAAAGAATTTAAAAGTAAAAATTAAATTAATTAATTGGATAAGATATGTAAACATGGTACATCAAAAAACATGTAAGTTATCTTAGACATGAAGTGCAAATACAACGAGAAATCTGAGAAACAGAGAGAAAGATATTTATCCAGAAAATTTGACCAAAATATTCTTCAACCTGATTTGAAATGTTGATGTCCACTCCATTTTTTAAGTAGTCAAGGGCCTTTTCCAAGTTGCCAGCTCGAGCTGCTCTCAGGTAACTTGCATTTGTGTCGGACTACAAGAAAAAAGGAGAAGTCCAATTAGAAATTACAGCACAGTATAAAAACACATTTTGGTAGCAAAGAAATTATTAATGACACAGCATATTGTGCATCCACTTAACAAGACACGAAAGATCCCAAACCACCTTTTCAAATGTGGGTCAAACCCCGAGCAGGCAGCAGGAGGCCTGACTTCAGACATGAACATGAATTATGGAGCACTGTCTCACACGCAAGGGCGGTGGCCAGGGACACTTCTGGCACCCAGGGTGGCACACAGCCATGGGGCAGCTCAGGACTGGGCTGTGGGAAACCATGACACTCTTTCCAAAGGTGCCACACAACTTCTAATGTCCAAGCTGAACAGACCCAACCAGCACCGTGAGAACTAACCTCAGAGATTTAAAAAAAAACCCAAAATACTCAACCTTGAAGGATTGGGTTGGTGGAATTAAAAAAAACCCATGGCTCTACAAAAGAGCACACTTTAAAACCTGCTGTCTGCTAACATTTTGGTTTGTTTTCCCCATTCTCCTTCATTTTATGGCACATTTTATTGACAATGCCCGTCCACATTCAATGAAGAAGCCAGAAATGTCTAGGTACAGCACCATTATATAAACGGTATTTTCCTTTCTTCCCAGACCTAGCATTAAAGATATCTATGCAAATTTACTTTATGACAGCAGAAATGTTGGTTAAGTCATGACAGAATCACTGAGAGCAAGTCCCATCCCCAGAGGGTTTTAACAAGTTATGCAAATATCCACGGAGGACAGTTTAGATAATGCTGATCCTGCCTTGGAGCAAATACAATGAACTGGGTTAGCTTTCAAGAGGGACAAATCACAAAATCTTTGATTTTATCTATGCCACAGCTTTCCCTGGCATCTTGGGCAGTCAATGTATTTTTTGTGCCCTCTTCTAGACTGATCAAGCAGGAATTGTCTGGGTTCTTTCCCTCTCAGCACCATTTCATCCCAGGCTTACACCATAGCAGCCACCAGTGCATTGAGATGATTTAACGTTTTGAAAGAGTGCAACAACTACCTCTAGACTAAACAATCAAGGCAGTTAGTGCTACGAGAAATACAAAACAGCCTGACACCAAAGCTTAGTTACTTATCTGTTGCTCTAATATTTTTTTAAATCCCATATTCTGGATTTGCTATAGAGTTTTCTCCTCTCTTGTCAACACAGCCACTGCAAGCTGGATGTTGTGTTCAAGCACTGCTCCAAGCCCATCAGAAGCCACTTTCATGTGCAGGATGAAGCAATCTTGGGCCTGACAACAGCAAAATGATAAGTGGGTGGTACTTTTCTCCTTGTACCCATACAAGTTACAAGACCATTTCACCAGTATTTCCAATAAAACAAGCTTTCCCTTCTAAGGAGAAAACCATTTCTTATGAACTCCTCATTTTCTCCCGAGTTTTGCACACTTTGCATTCCACTTTGCAGTGATAAATCACCAGCTTACAGCCTTCCCTGCTCTTATCATTTCTTTTCAAGCATGCCACGCTGATCACCACAAACCAGCTTCTGCAATGTCCTTCCAACAGAACAGCCCCCAAATACTGGTGGTTCAGTTAGGCTTTCTCAAAAACAAGGTGCTGCTGCAAAGTACACAGTCATAACTGTACAGACCATGGGGAGGAAAAGCTGCCTTGAGAGCTGCTTTGATTTGGGAGATCATCTGAGTTGTGCAATGCAGATTATTACAGGAGACAGGTCATATTCTCAGCGCTTAGCAACAGCAGTCACTGGGGTAAAAAAACAGGTCAGCATTTTATCAGCATTACTAAAGGTATGAGGGAGGACTCAATAGAGCCTTTTTGTCAGAGGGTAATGGCATCTCTGTTTGGCACAGTCAGCAGGGGGACCAGAATTAACATCAGCTGTTTACAGCTGCTCCTGAGTGGGGAAGGGATGTGCCAGAGCCGCTCGCTCTGGAAAATCAGATTCCGCCAGTCGCATTAACACACGCCAGACCAGGAACACTGCTCCTCTGCAGGCACGTTCTAACCTATTTGCTCTAACAAAATGGAGGGGCAGAGGCAAAAGGAGCCATAAATAGTTGATAATCACATTAATCCCTAACTGCAGTTTCACTGTGGAGGGAGAGCAATGCCCATGTCTTTTACACGACTTTTGGACTTAAGGGTTCTGAAGACTAAACAGTTCTTGGCAGTGCTCACTAACAGGAGGAAGGATAAAGTTCAGGTCACAGTCCCAGCCTGAGGCCATATAAAAATGTCTCAAACCAAACTATCTTAGGCGATGCTACGTGATGCACAAATCCACTGCTGAAACCCCTCAAGCTAACAGCATGTCCTCCTTTGCTAATCATTCCTCAAAACTCACTCCAAGACAGCTAGAGGTGTCCAGACACACCAGTGGCACTAGCAGCCAGTGGGGCTGGTGAGGTGCTGGGTCCAGCATCCTGCTCACCTGACAGCCTGGACTCTGTGCTCAGACAGCTCCCAGAACAAAGGCAGGAAAAGCAGCACTGACACGTGCAGGCATGACAGCAGCAACAGGGAAGCTCCCAGAGAAGCTGCCTTTAACAGCACGTCAGGATAATCCAAACCCTCCCTTGGCTCAGCTGGTCTGAGCTGGCACTTCCAGTTTCCACCTTACTGGTTTCCAGTTACCTGAATGTGAGCCAATGTGTGAAAGCACACGAGCTGCCTTAGCACACAGGGTGTAACACATCCCCGTGCTCTGAGAAAGGGAAAAATGTGTTTTTCTGATCTTGGCTGATGCTCCCAAGCCCTCAGATGGGGTTAGCTCACCCTTTCTGGGCCACCACACACAGGAGCTTTGAGATTGCATAGAGAGATAACAGACTGAGGGTGTACAATTGTGCAAGAGGTCCAACAGGGTTTCTGGGAGTCTCTCCATCCATTTCCACCTCTACCATTAGCAGAAACAAGGAGTAACATTAGAGAGAAATAGGGACAATCTTGTCAGAAACCAAAAGCAGTTTCAGCCTCTCTGAAAGTATCATTGCCAGCTTCCACTTCCACTATAACTAAGGCATTACTTCAGACCTGCTCAGACAGAGGAGAGACTTTCAAGCTTTTGTCTGCCTTGTTAAGACATGTCACTTCCAAAACCACGAAAACCAATGAACACTCTTCATCCAAAACATAAGGAACTGCTCAAAAACATCAATCTAAAACTTTTATGTTTCTGAACCCAAAATTTCCCAACTTTACATTTGTATTTTAAGCCTAAATTTGTTGGGTTTGTTTTTGTTTTTGGGTTTTTTTTAATACCTCAGTATAGTAGAAAAATGTTATTTGCAATTGGCACTGTTTTGTTTTAAAAAGAGCCTCTTGGAGTCCCCGCTAGAGCCTGTAAATTGCTCAGTATTACAGACAGAAACAGCATCAGAGCCTAGGCTCAAATCAATGGAGGATTTTAAAGATCAAAGGAGTAATAATAATGTGAATAATAATTTATCTGGATTGCCATCATTCCTGGAAGCCCATGTCACAAACTGATAAAGGACCTGTTATATGAAACACATTAAAAACCACAGTAGGGGGAAAAGGATTTGGGGTTTCCAACCATCGCCCAGGACGTCCATGTGCTCCTCTCTGTGGGAAATTCTTCTCCATGTGCCCATTCCCACCTTCCACACTAGCTGGCATCTGAAAATAAGAACTCCACACAGAGATAATAGACACAGACACTCTGTCTACAGGACATTCTCCCACCAGACCAAATACATTTATTTTTCACTAGTTAAACCTCAGTATTCCTAAGAAGCGTTCTGGATGCTTGCAGCCAGTTCAGATCCCTTTCTCTTTTATTGTAATCAATCCCAATATGAAATGAAGATGAAAATTGGCATTTGATTCTCCACGGTCTGCACAAATACCAAGAGAACAACAGGCATGGGACACACATCAAAGCACCCTGAATCTCAGATGCTCTTGCAGTCAGCCACAAAGATTGCAGCCCTCCCTGTGCGTTTGCACTGGATCCCTGTTGTCAGGCTGTGTCCCCAAAGCCTTTCCCTGCTCCCTCTTGGGCTTCCTGTGGCTGCTACCCTTTCAAACTCTATATGCAGATTAAAATTAAAAATCAAGATTTTTACAAGTGTTTTAATTCTTGGAGAGGCAAACTCCAGATCCCATCCAGAGCATTTAGTTCTGAAATGGCTATTCAGAGAACATTTAATAAACAGTGGATTTATGGGAGTACCAGTACTGGTGAATGCATAATATCAAGCTTTTTCTTCACAGATGGTATGATTTCTCCCCTCTCTCCCCATACTTTCTTGGAAGAAAAAGGGACTGTTTCTAGCTTTAAGAAATGTGCAAATGTGCTCAACAGGCTAATGAAGACAGGTTTTATACAATGTGTATTTCTTTCAGATTCGTGTGTTTCCCTTTAACGCACGATGCTGTAAAAAATCCCTTCTCTAATGTACAGCAGGCTGATGAGCTTGCAGACTGCAGGCTGCCTGTAGCACACAACAGGTTTTCCAGTCTGGAGCTCATTTTCAACATTCATCCCAGGGACACCTCAGGAAAGGGCTGAGGCTGAATAAGCTGTGCTGGCAGCAGCACTCTGTTTGCCAACCCTTCTTTACCTTATGATTCCCTAGTCCTGCCGCCAGATGAAGAGTCTGTGGTACACAGGGACCTGAGAACTGTTTCCCCATTTTGAGGAAAAGCTACATGAATTAAAAATATTTCTATTACAGCACAGAATAACTCCTAAGTCACTTGGATATTACCTTAAGCCTCCAGAAAATGCTGATGCTGACTCATGCTAGCAAATACATATTCACGCTCCTTCTTTAAATGCTTCCAGTGAAGTTAGAGATTATTTATCATGGCTAAAGATAAAAACTATTAGCAAATTTTCACTGTCAGTCAGTCCAGGGTCTGGTCAGTTTTTTTTCCACGGCACTAGAGAGCATCCCTTAAGAAAACATATTATTTCCTGTAAGAGAACACATATTATTGAGTGAACCCTCAAAGTGCAACGCTGTTATTTTCAGCGTGCACAGGCCTCCTCCCATACTGGTGGTATTTTATTATGCTCATCTCTCTTTCCTTTGTGTTCTGCTTACAGTGGCCTCTTTTTCAGATTAAAAATCCAGTCTTTTTTTCACATTGGGAGCAGGGTTTTGTTTTTCACTCCATCTTTAACAGTAGCTGTTGTGAAGGGAAACCCCCAGCAGGTTCCCATTGTGCCAGAGCAGGATGCATTCTGGCTTGAGTCCCAACAAAAAGATGCTAACCATGCCTAACATTTGTTGTGGGGAGAGGCAATGACCTCATTTTAAGGGATGAACTTATGTTACTTCCATTTGGAAATGTGCTCAACAAAGAGAGTCTTTGCAGCAGCACGAGGTGACCTGAGGGAATGGATGATAACATTTTTGCTTATTTTGATAAGGCTGGGCTTACTGCAGCCATTAGCAAATTTTTTGCAGGAAGGCTTAACTCTGTTGGGCACTAAGCACGACACCAGAAATGGGAAGACCTTGGCATTTCTTAGATTTTGCTCCTATGCTAATTTAGAATTTTCATCCATGCAAATATGTTACCCTCACTTGGTAAGCAATGAAATTTTATTCCAAATTAACTACAGTGGCCAATTAACAACAGCGTCTGAACCATGTGAAATAAACCAGCAACATCACAGTCAAGGGGAGAGTCTTCATTCATCCTCCAAGAGCCTCTAATCCCTCCTATCTCTCTGCTACCTTTTAACTGTATCACTATTAAAATTTTTCAATTTATCTTCTTTATTAGAAAGGGGGCTGATTGCACTGGATGAATGATGTTCTCTGTGCAAACAAGTACTCACTCTTTACATACCATACTACCATATGTGTTTTCTTCTGATAAGGATGTACCAGCCTGGGGCCAGCTGCTATCTGCAGTTGTGCTGTTAATTACCCTTCAGAGACATGTCTTTGAGATCACAGCCCTAAATACAACCTCAGGGCAACAGGAAAAGCTCCACTCCTAGTGCCTGACAATTCAGAGGACACATCCTTTGGCTAGGGGAGGCCAGATGTTTTGAATATGATTGCAAAAAGAGAAACAACATAATTAGTAGTCAAAAACCCAACTAATCCCTCTAATTGTTTGCCCTATCACACCATTTAATCATCAACTTTCTTTGATCATATTATTGTATTGTGCATGATAAAGCAGCCAAAGACATGATGCTATTTGCAATGTCCCCATAAAGGGCCCTATTCCAACTAGGTAACTACAGTATGTTTTACACAGGTTAAAAACCACACTGGTATTAGGTTGTGTGAAACTTTCTTCTTGGTCACAGTACTGGCAAATAGACGTCTTGTATTTCTGCAAAATATGCATGTGAATCTACAACCAACTGCGTTTTCAACAACTGAGGCTCCATCTCTGCACACTGGACAATCTTATCATGCTTGTAGAGAAAATGAAACATTTCCTGAAAAATCACACATCTAAGGAGTTCAAAACAAAAGCAGAAAATGCTCTTTAGATGCAGGTCCTTCCTACTAGAAACCTTTGGCCAAGCTAGGAAAACATTCATGCAAACAAGCCTGTTTTCTTACTAGACCATGAGACAAAGTGCAGGTTTAGTCAAAACCACTTCCAAGATCCCTTGGAGCCTTCTTGGAGTCTGTCTTGGCAAAATGCTGAGTATGCACCCTATTCCTATGAAAAATGAACTACTTGGAGTGGAAGGTGGTTCAAAAGGACCCAGAGCCTGAGTTGTCAAGGCTGGTACATCCAAGAACATTTCACAGCTTCCAGTAAAAAAGGTGTTTGTGTCTGCCCTTAACAGCAGAGAGGTCTAGAGCGTGTTGTTTGCCTGCAGTGACAAACACCTGCTGTGAAGCTGCGGCACAGCTTTCTCACTGTGCATGCAGCCTTCTTCACTCAATCCTGTGACTTGTGACACCACTAATCCCACCTGGGTGTCTTAAATGCCTCAATGCCTACTTCCTAAGAAAGCTCAAGCATGAGATGGAAGGGAAAAACAGTTGTTATTCTTTTGATTTTCTATGAATAGCAAAGGGGGTTGTGATTTCCAGGGCACAAAAGGCACAGAGTCATGGCAAACTCTTGCCTAACATCCATATATAATATCTATGTTACGCTGAACATAACATCCAAGTTGAAAATGCCCCTAAAGATGTCATCTCCACATTATTTACTTGCCAGCATAGGTACTCAACGAATCCAGGATAACTTAACTTCAATTCTATACAAAATTATCATCTGACAACGCGACCAAAATCATCTGAACCGAGATCACACATCAGGGACCAAGTTCAGACAGGAGGTGAGGGTCTACACTATTTCCATATGCTTTGCCAGTTTGCACAGATGAAGTTCTGAGATTTTGAAGCACAGGTTTGATGTCCCAGCTTCACCTTAAGAATTTATGAAAACTATTACTGGTATGAATGTATTAAACTAGTGACTACAAAAGCAAGATCAAGGATTACAAAAATCAATGTACACCAGCAAAACACAATTTTTCTAAATATGCAAGAACAACAAATTAAAGGAATAATTTTAATGGGAAAACAACAAAGAGATCTGTAAGAAGACTATAAAGGTCTTTAATAGTGACTTCCCAGCTATCAGACTGCACTGGATGAAAAGACGAATGACAAGGTAAATTGGGACATACTCTGTTCAAGACCCAAAGATCTGTATAATCCCTGGTTTCACCAGTGAATCACTCTACTCCATTAGAGCTGACAACCAGGGTAAGAACCAGGCCCTTTGTGACCAACTCACATGTATTAGTAATGAAAAGGATCTGATGCATTAAAAGGCAAAAGATTTGGACATTTCAAATTCAAGATTCATTCTCCAGGCTGAAGGTCTCAGCTGCTGGAAGTTTATTTCAAAGCCGGGGAAGAAATTCCTGAACCCATAATGACTCATCTCTCCTTCTCTTAACTTTTCCTATCATACATTTAGAAGTGAAAAATAAATCACTGGCTTTCATAACTGCTACCACAGTCACAAAGAGCCAGAGAAGGGCTGGATGTGCTTCGAGGGTTTCTTCTCATGTTTATATTCACCTGAAAATGGTAACTCTTATCTGTCAAGCCAGATGAGATGCCACTGATCTCCCTGCTATTTTTCTGTCAGAAACTGACTATCCAATGAGCAAGGAGATAATTTCAGCACATCTCAAGCCCAAGTTTAAAGCCACTTCCATGCTGAAGTCACTTTCTTCAGATCACGGCATGAATAACATCAGCCAGTCCACCTCCCTTTCTCTTTGTGCATCTCATTTTAGAATCAGGACACAAAAAGGAGAGGAAAAGAATTCAGAAACTCTTGTCAAAACATTTTGTAAAGTGTTTTTATTTGTCTATAATTTCAGATGGGGAGTCAGGGGGAATCATATAAATATGAGATAATCCCATTAATTTTAGGGGGAGGGATTTTATTCACTACAGAAATATTATGCAAATATGTTTCAATCAGATGTGGTGAAGTGAGTGGTAATAACATGGAGAACAGCATGTCAGGGGAAGTGTCATGCACATAAATTTTCCCTAAAAATACTGTAGCAAATAAGCTATAGAAACTATAGACAAGCTACATAATCTATTAAGAACTTTCAGTGCCATGAATTTGTAAGTTTCTATCTAATGCCTGCTTTTGAATTCAAGTCTCATTTAAACCAAATTGATTCTGCCTTGGAACTTTGAAATTATAACTATCATTAAACTGAAAGATTTTTTGATGATAACTGGTCAAGCCATTTCAGAAGTGGCAAAAATACATGCAGACATGCCAATTTACACAGCAAGCCTTGCAAATCCCACATATAATTATAATTGACGCCTTTTTAGGTTTTAAAGGCATTTGAATGGATAGTTTTAAAGCTATCTACTATAGGTTTAATTTTCTAGGGGGGGAGAGGGGGCATATAGTTTAGCATTCTCAGTTTATGAGTGCCAATGCAAAGGTTTGCATAGCAGGGATTAGGACCCCTGTCAGGAGCAAAGAACCTCTTCCTTTGACACATCTGAACACCAAAGAACCTCTTCCTTTTCACATCTGAACACCTTGTTGAAGTGCTTCTCTCTGGAGAGCTCCACATGGCTGATGTGCCAGACAGAGAACCTGAAGGGCCAGTGGAAATTATCTAAAGAGCTTCTAAGAGGACTCATGAGGCAAGATTTGCAGAAGAGTCATAAATTTGCCACTGGTGAGTTCTGCAGGGCCAGTTGGAGATGTCACATAAGGTCTGTCATAGCAGTTCACATTAGGAGAGCCTGTAACATTTCCAGAACCAGCTGTCCTGACACCTCTTTGTAGATCTGCTGGGAAACAGACCCTGGAACAATGAACTAAGAAACCAAAGGATTCAAACAGCCTCCTAGAGCCGAAGACTGGCTGAGTTAATTTGGTGGCTCGGGAGGAAAAATACCTACCTAGCACTTTCCAAACTTGTGAGGGCAATTTCACACAGGAGAGTTAACAGTCCTCCAATGCAGGAGCTGAGCAACCTGCCAGGAAACAATTTGCATCTTGGCCTGGAGATGCATGAGACCTACTGGGGAATACCATCAGGGAATACTTAAGTTCATGCTGGCTTATCCACATCCTTCTACAGGAGCTGCAATTCTCTGCTGACCACAACCTGCTGTAGCTTGTTTTCCATGTGAGCCTGCTCTTGTGGCGCTGACCCACTAACTCCAGGCCCACTTTGTATCCCACCACACCTCTGTAAACCACAAAGGCAACGCAGAGCGAGCCAGAGCAGGTGTTGCACACACCTGTTACTGCTGGAAGCACAGAGGAGAACGTGCCCCTTTCTCTCAGGCATGGTGCCATGGACGTGGCCTGCAGGGAGCTGTGGGGCTGGGGAGGGAGAGCCCCCAGCCTCCACACCTCCCTGCACTCCCTTCCCCTCCTCTGCCACGATCACACACCAGCATGCACTGCTGTGAATCCCTGCAGCGCCATGGAAGCTTCTGTCACAGCATTTGTTGGGGCTGTCTGGATGAAATGTGTTCAGTGGGGTGCACAGCAAATGTAAATCAGCTTACAAGTGTTCTGTTCCTCATGCCACGTGTTGCGGGTTTGAGGATGAGCTCAGATTCCAAAAGGAAAAGTGCTTTTTCCAGCCTAAACACCAATATTTGTGAGCAAAAAAGCCTGCATCTGTTATCTAAATTTTAAACTCTAGTTTAAAGCCCTTAAGTCCTGTCCTAACTTTAAATACAAAATTCTGTTCTAAAGCAGAAGGAGGAATCTAAATCACTGCTGGGGCAAGGGCAGGACCAGCATTTACAAATGCAAACAGGCTGAAAACAGTGACAGTGAGAACAACCTTAGCTGTATGGGATCTTTGAGATCAACACAGGGAGAAAGAAAACACAGAGTTCAGTTTCATTCTGAGAGAAAATTACCAAATATACAGATGAATCACTGCAGATCAGATGATGCCATTTTCATACAGTGACTTTTCAGTTACCGAACTGAACTAGTATTTTTCTGGTTTTCAAAGCCATTATGCATTAGAGAGCCAGGTTGGCAGAACCACCATGAGGAATTGAATATCTCAGGAGAGACTTCAATTTTTTGAACAAAAATACAAACAGCAGAACTACTTTAATATTTTACCTCACCTTAACCAGTTTTGTTAATTTATTTTAATCCAAAAATTATCACTTCCTCTTAGCATCAGAATGAAGTATGTTTGAAAAACACGTAACAGTTTAATCAAATATAATGGTGTAATAACTACTGAATTAAAGCTTTCCAAACTGGCCCAAAAGAATTTACTCCTACTATATTTAACAGACACAGATTTAGAACTTGTTTTTAGGGCTACCATTAAAGTGAAGATCAGTGTATTACAGAAATAAGCTAACAGCCAACCATGCCAGCCCTATACAGTGAATCTCCCCTAGCACTTGATGATAGAATGGACCATTACTGTACAACGTTAAACTATCACTCCTGAACAGCAAATCTACAGCATAAACATGCAGTGAAGTAGAGCTTGTTTCTCTCTTGCATCTCAAATATGCAGGGCAGCCTATGTAAGATTTATGTAAGGAATGAAAACAAAACTTACAAAGATCAGCAAGCAAAAGCTCCCTGAACACATACACACTCTGCCCCTTCTCCGCTGCTCCATTTGAAATGCTGCCACACCTGCCCCAAACAATGCATAAAGGCACAGAAATAGCAGTTTCCATACAGCTTGTCCCAAACCCCCGTAAAGCAAGAGTAAATACCATTCTGGTGCAGCAGAGAGGGGCAGAGCATCCTGCAGACCAGCACATTGCCAGGGCCGAGGGCAGCTCTCCCAGCTGCTGCACACAGAAACTGCAGGGGCTGTGCCTCTCAGGTCCTGTGCTGCTGAGGCTCATATAAAGCATCAGCAGAGATGTTTATCGCCATCAAAATGGGTACTATTGTGCTAAAATACACAGGAGAGAGTAAATACAATTATTGGGACTGAATGATAGTTTAATCAAGTACCATAAAACACCTGAATAACAAGAGCTTGTCTTACAAAAAATTACTTGAGGGGAAAAAAAAAAATCCCCAGTAAATGTTTTCACAGTTTTGAAGTTACAGGTGGAAATAAGCTTATGAAAAGAACATCTTCACTAGAAAACAACCAAAGTTTTCAAAGATGCTTTTTAGCAGAGAACAACATCCAGTCCTGTGCTGACAATGAGTAAACAACAACATACACATTTAAGAGAACTCACTGCAGTATTTTTTTTTCAGAGCACAAAGCTATTGCTGACATAGAAATTAGGTAGTAAACGGCTGCGCTCTGCCATCAGTAGTATCTCTAACTAAAAAAATATTGCCACTAATTGACATTTCCACAAAGCTTGGCACTCATCAGTACTAAAAACACAAATCCACTTTCCTGGGAACCTGTTTCTTTTTTTTTCTTTCTTTTTTTTTTTTTTTTTTTTTTTATTTTTGCTGNTTTTTTAATTCTGCAGTGGAGTAGCCTAGAGAACTGTTTTGCCTTTGTGGTTTTTCACTGATGTGAATAACCCATGTTATTGAAGAGCCTCTGAACCTAGCTCAGGGAGTACAGGGATGTCCTTTCACAGCAGCTTCCTCACTTGAGGAATTTTTAAATCCCACAGGGAGCACCTTGAAGGTCACTGGGACTCTCTCTCGGAGTAAGAGTGATATGGGTGCCTCCTTACAGGGCACTACCAGCACACTACTAGCACTACAGCTGGCTCCTCTGGAAGTTTAATTGACCTGTGGATTGTCAGTAGAAGAGGTGTGCTATTTAAAAAATACACCTTAAAAGCACAGATTTTAAACTTCTTTTTCTAAATATACAAGATTGGCTAAAAGACTTCAATTGCTACAAATACCTGTGTTACTTAAGGCCCTGATCACAGAACAGAGTTTTACAAAATGTTTATGTATGTTTAATCAGAGTCTTCTACAGAGTGTTCTGAACACAATGTAGCCATGGGCAAGACAGAACAAATAATTGCAATATTCTCTTTGACAGCCACCTTAGCCGATACTGTAATCCAGCCATCGGAAAACAAAACACACCAAACAATCTGAAATGTACCTCTTCCTACATCCAGCTTTGCCTCAAACAATCAAAGACTTACAACACTAACACAAGTAACTCGATATGCAGATTTCACTCATTTCAGAATCCACAAATGCTTACTTGTTCTGGAAAGCATTCTCCCTCTTCCACTGCCATTTTCTGTGGCCAGATATGAAACCTGATGACTCAATTAGTTAACACTTTGGACACTGCACCATTGCTAAAAATAGCTGCCTCAGGAAGTGCTTTTCTCTTTTTTTTTCTTTTTCTTTTTCTTTTTTTTTTAAAGGAACTAAATACGGTCACTTGTTACACTTCCCTTGGCGATTTAAATGGCAAAGGACAAGTGATTAGAAGACTATTAAGTTAGTAACCGAGCATGTCCCAGGATTCCTGGCTCACTTACCATATTTGCTGCCTCCAATCATTCCCCGTGTATGTAATCATGATCTGTGGAATACCCAAAATAGCTGCAGCATCAGCTGATCAGAAAACCACTGCTGCTTGGAATCACTCATGAAACAAGCTTTTGTCATTCTGCTTATCAGCTCTTTCTAATGCAGACGACTTTGAACTATTTCTAAAGGCAACAATAACATCATTTTACACTCCGTGTGTTTTGAATACCACATATGCCTGCCTCCCACTCCATGGTAATTTTATATTTATTCAGATTTTCTGATGACTAATTATGATAGGTTTGTCGCTGGTTCTAGAGGCTATTTTCCTAAACTAAAAGGCTGTTCTCTATGTACTTCAAGTTCCTAAACTAGAGAGATTAAAAGCAATAACAGGGCAAAATAATTTTACTTCAGAGGGAAGCCCAGAGAGAGGTTCCTGATTTTAGTAAAGCAGACCTCTTCCTTTTCAAGGGAAACTATCATCATCAACAGGAATTTTCTTCGTGCTTCCCTACAGTTACTTACATGAGGAGTGGCTTTAAAGAATGCCCACCTTCTGAGAAAGGGAATACTGAAATCTCTCCAGTTCACCTCCAGCTCCTGCACAGCATGCACAGCACTTGCCCCTTACACATCTCACCTCATGCCTGTGAGCTGCAGATATTCACTGGCACAGAAGGACAGCAAAGGGGAACAGGAGGAAAATAATCATGGCCTAATATTTTGGTCAGACAAGATAGGCCTAATGTCTCATTTGAGACACGTTGATGAAAGGAAATTAGCTGTATGTAAAATATTATTGGATTCATTTAAGTTTTCCAGAAATATATCTCCATGTTTGCATCAACTGGAACGCAGCCGCCATGTAGGAGCTCTGCACTCTTGAGTTTGAACACCAAAATCACTGCCAATCATCTTTGTAGACATCTCTGTATTCAGAAGGTGCAAAATTTGAGGCCCTGGTGCACCAGCCACGCACTCAGGTGGGTTGAAAATGGATCTGGCTTGAAAATACTTCATTAATGTCACTGATGATGCATTGTATTAACAACTACCCTGCACGTTTTTGCTGATGGCATGACAGGATTTGTAAAACCCACTTCTGCCACTGACTCAATACAGAGAAGCCAACAGCTGTCTGTAGGGTGGAATAGCCTCCTACCTCGATTTAAGTTCAAAAGGATGATCAAGCCATTTTAAATTAATTTACCTCACTGATATAGCTATACAGAGCTCCCTACAGCAGAGATTGCAATCACTGCCCCACAGCTACCTCAGCAATGCTGTTACTGCAAGCCACCACACAAAACAAAGTATCCTGAATAGTCAATTTCTAAAACTGAATTTTGATTTAGCATTATTATTAGTTTTGCGAGCTGAGAACTGTAATTTCAAAACAATAAATGCAAACATCTCAGTTCTAGAAAGCCAAGATCACAGGGTTACCATCCATTGTCTGAATTTTTGTTTCTAACTAAAGAGAAGTTGGCTCTGAATAAAGTCCAGGCACCTAAATACCTTTCTTCTGCCTTTGAAAAGGTGCTTGAGAACAAGGAGAAAGGAAATATGATAATTTCTGTAATAGGATTCAAGAGAATCGCATGAAATTTAAAACCTGCCAAATAGATCTCTTTGGTAGGTGAAAGGATTAGATTGGGCAGTTTTACAGAAAGTCACAAGCCCCTGCAGAGGACCAAGCTCACGGTGGGGTGGGGCCTTCTGACACAAACTGGCAACCCCGAAGCCAAGCTGGCACTGGGGAAACAGCATTTTTAGGGACCAGGATTCCACAGGGTCTCTGCTGTTTTGCTGCCGAGCCGTGCACCCTGTTCCTCAGGGCTGTGGGCAGCGCCAGCACAGTCTGGTGCCAGCTGCTCCCTCCAGGAGCTCCCCTGACACCGCTCTCCCCACGCATTGCCTGCTCACTTATTCTGCTACAGATACTTGGCTCTTCAATTTCACATCGGTGTGATGCCACCAGTGGATGACTGACCCAGGCCACTGCCTATTAACCTCCACAAAACTGGCCTGGTTTAGGCTGTGACATTCCCACAAGAGCAGTTGTCCAATTCTCTCTCCATTAATTTTAAAATAGCAACGATCAGGATTACAAAAGAAAAGCACAAAGAAAAATTAAAATCTGCCAGCGCCAAAAAAATCATCTCAGCACATTCACATCCATCAATTCAGCTCTGATTACTGACTGCCATAAATCACAGTGACACTGTATTTTCTTTTTAACCTTGTGAATCCGTTTTAGAGCGTTCAGTATGATTCCTCACATGCATACTATTAACAAAGGGTAATAGCAGACAGGCTCAATACTAATGACAAGATCAATTTCTTATAGATTTTGGGGAAAATTTCCAGGATTCTTTTATTATTTTGCATCCTGAATTACATCATCTGCAAATTCCTATAGTAATTCTTAGCTTAGGAAAAAGAAAGGGCCTTGGATACAATAATGTAATTAGTAGATACACAAGGAAGAAAAAAATCTCAACAATCAATCTCCTCCCCTCTTTGAAAAAGAAAAAAAGCAACAAAACCCCTTTACAATCTCATTAAAATGGCAGATTTGGTACAGATGGAGAACTCTTTTAAACAGAATAGTGGAAATGTCCTTTTACATTATCACTACGCTGCTCCCCAAGCAGATGGAGTGCTTATGATTACTGGCTTGGAAGTGACTTGCAAACAAAGCAACACATGGCAGAATCCAGCAGAAAGAAAAACATGGTTTGACATGAGATGCAAAACAATACAAATATCTCTCCAAGAAAGGGAAAGGCAAGCTGCAATAGTTTAAACCATAATCTGCAGTTACTGGTCCAGATTTTGCAAGGAGAATTTTTTTTTTTTCTGAAACTGTAGTGGATGACATTTCAGACGTTTCAGAAAGATGAAGAGTCAGCTGAAGCTCACCAGAGCATGGGATTTATATCTGTGGTATTTCAGAAACCCTTTTCAGAGAGCAAATGGTTGATAAATAGTATCAGTACAGATGTGTGTTTATGCCATTTACACCTATGAAGGGCACTTAGTTCTCAAAACTTCTTATATCAGAGAAACCAATGGTAGTATCCGAGATAGTCCTTTATATAAAAGTTGTTTTCTAGTCATTAAAATAATGGCTAATGTGTGCCCCAGATGAGACTTTCGAATTGGAGTTCAAGTGCATACCTGTGTGCATAGCTAACAGGCTTTTACAAAGCTACTATCAAGATAAAATTTGCTTACATTTATATTGCATTTACTCATTTATACTTTAACTATTGAAATTGTGGACACACAGAATGTGCAGCCACAGGAACAAAATTCAGTTATAAGATGCCAAAAGGATCTGTGTAAATTGTGTATGACTTTTTTTTTAAATGTCTGTTCAACCACCATCCATCATGTAAATATTACGCTTGCTATACTGCCATTTAAATTATGCCAGCTCAGATCACCTGCTAAAACATCCACAGAATTAGATTTCTATACCCAGAAGCATAAGTTCTCTTTCAATAATGCAAAAAGATATTAACATAAAATGAGGATAGGAAAACAATACTCCAAACATTAAATAAGTTGAAGTCACCAAGCCCTATACTTTTTTCCCCAAAAAATCTGCCACACATTTCTGTGTAGTCTACTGCTCTTGAATAGAAAGTACCTACCAAATCTGTAAATCCTTTAGTCAACTTTTTTCCTTTACTTTGACAAGGATATCAGCTATCATACAAAATTAAAGCCAGCAAATTCCATAACTTCTGGTAGAAGACAGTTAAAATTTCTCTTTAAAGGCGTTCTAAATGAGTGAACAGGAAGCCCGTGGTCTCATCTTATTCTTCTCCAGCAGCACGTAACATCAAACCTCAAAGACTGAAATGCAATCACTTCTAAAGGATAGCCTGCAGTAATTTTTCAGAAGTCTCCAAACCCTTGTCAACAGCACACCTTGAAGCCAGCCCTGCCATGACCTGTGAAATTCAGCCCTTTACAGATATTCAAAAAGCCTGTGGAAGACACACTGAGGTGCTGCAGTGTTTACTCTGCCAGGATCCATAGCAGCTCCTGTTACCTCACTCCCAGCACTCCCCAGAGCATGCCTGTATTTTCAACAGCAAGGCAAAGGGCTCTTGGGATGAGGGACTAAAATACACAATACATGCAAGGTATGAGCCCACAGCATCTGATCCACAAATCTGCTCCAAGTTCCTTTTTTTAACCCTGTGTTGTTCCCTTAAGATATCAGAGTAGACGACATGTTTCCAGTCTGCCCTGGTCAGCTCCAGCTTTGTGAAAGAGCACTTTTTGTTTTATTTTCATCCATTAGCTGCACTTTTCATGCCCTAAGCTCTAAAGCTCCTTTAACTTCCAGCGGCCCTAGGACTAAAACATAACCCTGTCCCTTGCAAATAGGAAAAACTGTGGCCAACTGGAATATAAACTCTTAGGTAAACCCGAAAAAAGGGACCATAAGTCAATCACAGCTTCCACCACTGAGACTTCAGCAATTTCTCTTCCCCCATTAATAGACTCAACATGGAAAAGCATCTTCCACCTGTGTTGTGGAGAAGTGTGATTTAGCAAAACCACTGCCACAGTATCGCAGAAATCCCACAATTGTCTCCATATGTCACACGAATGTGTGAAAATAGAGGTTAAGATAATACTTATCAAGGCAACTTCTTGCTGTCAAGACCACTGTACACTCTTCAGATCATAAAGAACTAAAGAGAGCAGCAGAGCTTCATTATATCATCTCGTAAGCACCAAGAGAAGCAGCTTCTGTGAAGCCAACCAAAAGCCCTTGGCTTTATTAAGATTTCTTTGCCTCCCACTGATCACCCTGGAGGACATCCATGTCATTGATTTGCTCTGGACAGCACCTTTGGAAAATACCGAGGTAATAAAGCTGCAAACTGGAAGAAGTGTTTACATAAGCATCATGATGTCCCATGATTGACTCCCGAGCAAATTGACTTGACACTATCATGCTTGAAAAATAACCAGTAAAAGCCAATTAGGGAGGCAAAAAACAAAAGGCAGAGAGACTCCAGGCTGCCTTGTGTTTAGTCAAACTACAAACCTCACATGAACTCTCATGGAGATGAGGGGAAGAGCAAGGGCAAAGATCTATATATGGAAAGCACAAGGAGACACGGTATCAGATCTTCCTATATCGTCTTGAAACTTTGCTGAAGTTTGCAATTTTTCTGCTGATTAATCAGATGGCTTGTTGCATGCCATGCATCTTGTTCCAAGTCCTACTGAAAACTGGGATTTTGTACAAATTGAGAGCAGCAGCTGCCTTGCTCCTTCTCTGACATACCTCACTGATGCATAGGATTCCAGGAAGTAGAGATTCCTTGGATATGAACAGTAGACCTCAGCATTTTCACTAAATATAGCACTTCTATTTGTTAACAGAATACAATACTGGTGCACTTGTGAAATTGGTGGCTGTTGATTGGTCTCCCTGGGCACGTGAACACATACACAGGCACATAAAAATCACATGCAAATCTTACTATTTTACCACAGCACAGGAAAACAATGAACAGTTCAGAAATAACTTTTTCATTTTTTTAAGAATATAAAAAAACTGGTTAAAAGTGTTAGAAGAATGTTATATAAAATATACCATCCATTTGCATATGGCATTCATGTGAAAAGAAGTTGGCTCAGGCTCACTCTTAGTCTGGATCGTATTTCTAGCAATTTTCAATATTCCATGACTGCCAGAAGCAAAGAATTAATCATTAAGATTCATGGTGACAACAGCAAAGTATTTCATCGTGAAGTTAAGCACCAGAAATGTGACTCTTGGCAAATTAGCCCTTCCAAACACTCTCTCTCTCTCTGTTGTCTATCTTTTAGGCTTTTTCAGAACATAACTGCAATATGAGGCCACCAAACTGCCAGATGGCTTCAAAATGTTCAGACATGACTTCTGCACAGAAAAAGAAACTTCTATCATTTAATATGTTCCAAAGGCAGCAGTTTTTGGGACACTGACAATTGACTGTCTGCAAGACCTCGGCCAAAAAACCCCCAACCCACAATTCAGATATTTGACTATGCTCCTTGATTCTGTTCATTCCTCAAGGACCTTTTAATGGAACAAGTCAAATGAAAACAGAAGGAGGCTTTGTTAAAAGAGAAATACAGTAACAATAGACGAGTGGATCCACTCAGCATCTGCACATGAAGGTGTCCAATGCCCTGGGAAATGAGCACAACTGACCACAGCTCTCATTTAGTGGCTAAGGTTCATTTCTAGATGGAGTAGGGTGGTATTCAATAAAAAGAAAAATGGAAGCACTAAACTAACTATAACTAATCCCATGAGTCCATTCCCAAATGCAATGGAGACAATTCAGTGGAGCAATATTATGACCAAGGCTTTTGAACAACATTTAGGCTGTAACTCCAACAAACAGACCATGGACAAATCATTACACTGTTAAAATGTGTGCAGAAAAAGGTAAAACTTCAATGAGGAGACTGAGGTGAGAACAGCTTGCCCAGGATTTCTAATATGTGCAGAGTTAGATTTAAAAACCAGAATAAAAATAAGAGATTGGTCAAAAGCAAACAAAGACAGCTGTGGATGAAGGCAGACAAAGGGAAGTCTTGAAACCACACCTACCCCTATTTCCAATGATTCTGTGACTTACTGGGGCATCAGAGCCCCTCTGCAGGCAAGCCACACTCAGGGTCTGTCACAGTGGGAGATGTCACTGAACACAAGTCCCTGGGAAGGTAAAATCTCCTGAGCCTGCATGGGAAGCACAGGTAGATTTATCTAGATCTATCTCTAGTGCCTGGGAGAGCCTGCTGCTCTCACAGGGCCTCAGTGCTGCTCTCCAGGACTCTGTCAGGACTGAAGGACCTCTCACCCTTCATCAGTCAGCATTTCAAAATATGCTAAAATTTCTTCAAATTACACTTTGGAAGGACTTGCCAGAAAAAGTGCAAGGTTAAAGTTTCTCATAATCATTACAAAGACGCAAACCCAAGGTGTAACAATGCAGTGAACCCAAAGAAAAATAAGTGAATGTAACTGTGGTTGATTTCAGCATCACTCAAAAGTTATCCCCAGACTCAGTATTAACACAACTCAATTGCTATGACACAAATTAGTCACCAATAGCCAAAAGATTGCTGTAGAGTAACATGTAACCAGTTACATGTTCCCAGTTAAAAAGTTAACCTGTATTTCTTGTGCAGAATGACTAAAATCTAGTTTTGTCCTCCAGTTAAGTTCTCCAGTCAGTGGGTTCCTCCCTATGAACTTCCTTTCCTCAGGCACTATTATTTTCAAAGAAAGTGTGAATCAAGGGGAAAGCACCAGGAGTTACACATTCTGAAGTGAACTGTTGCCCTTAAACACAGTCACAGCAGAATCTCAAATTATTTCCTCTTACTGAACCTTCACTTTGAGCTCTCCAATGGCATAAAATCGAGGCATGGACAATTTATAAGGCAAGACATATAAACTCACTGAATTTTCAGCTTCTTACAGGTTCAGTGTTCTGATCTGGCACAAAACTCTCTCTCAGAAATTTCACTCTGAAATGTCTGGGGAGCAACCACAAGCAACTTCCATAACCTTTTCCTCCCAAAAATTAGGTAGGCAGTAACACTGGACTCATTGCCTCAACTTCATTATTGCAACAGGGCTAACACTGTGAACAGAGCTTTCCAAGAACACTGGGAGCATTCAGATGTAATAACCTCAAGATGTCTTAGATCAGGAAGGAGTAAACATTCTTCTGCATTGGGGTTATGTAGGAATTTCCCTAAAACAGAGGAAAATTAGTAAAATGAATAAAAAAATGATCTCATCAAGATCATTTCTGACATGCTGCTGGGGAATGAGGACAGCTGTGCAAGCTGCATTCCAAACAGGACTTCTATTTGTCAGCACAGATGTACAAAACCATCTCTCAGTTCTCACTGGAGTGCTGGCAGCTTGGCTAAATATTAATGCTGTCCCTGGAGTGCTGCTACTGATTCTGTGTGTCTCACACACATGAGAGGCTGGCCACAGCTAAGACAGATGCTTTCTGAAGTTGCATTAGAACTACAAAAGGAGGAGAAAATGGCAGCTTCAGAGACTGCATCAATCCTCATATGGCTCCCCAGGAACAAGGATGGGAGGGCAAGAGGAAACTGCAGAATGTGTAACTCCTAAAGTCAGGCTGAGCTTTCCAGATGCACGGGAATTCAATAATGGATTACACTGGGGTCTAGTGCAATACTTTCCAGCCAGCAGGTATTTCAAGCTACTAAACAAACCCTTCAGATTACAGCAAAGCAGTTCTGGTTCAGAAATGTAGGGTTCCTTTTCTTATCTGCATAGAGAAATACAAGAGCCACAACTATCAGAGATCTTCATAAAGGCTCTCTGCAGCTCTCTGCAATGCTCTGTCTCCTTTGCATCACACTCCATGATACCTGGTAGCCATGCTGTACTTATCCAAATGCATTTCAAACTACATGAGGTTAGAATAGTACTATTTTGGGGTTTTCTCAGTGCCACATCAGTGAAATAGGTCCATGAAGCTTCTGCCGCCTGATTTCACATCAAACATTTTTGAGCAGATCCACCTTGGAATGACTGCATGAATAATGCAGTCAATTACAACAGCACACATGGACATAATCTGTTTCTTCCTAGCCTGCTTAGTTAGCACTGCATTTCTTTTCCTTGGGAGAACCTTTAAGCCTGTAGCTATTATTGTAGCTAGCTCTCACGTTTCCTTTCTCTCTGTGAACTGTTTTTTTTTAATCTGATGTTAAATAGCTTTCACAGGGCTTCTAAAATTACTGCATAGCAGTAGTATTTCTTATATCTGTATTACCTCCACAATGCTCCATGGAAAAGCAGTCCCTTGGCAGGACAAACTAGCTAGTGTTCACACTGCATAATGGAGGAGGCAGCAGCTGCTATTTTTAGGGTGCTGAATGCTATCCTCCATTGTAAATCTATTTATTTTACAGATATTTCACCGTTACAGCTATGCCTTTTTTTGATTGATGAAAATCCTATTTAACTTCAATCAACAACCCAATAAGCTGGCATTTTCCCTTAGTTACCTATCAGCCTTAGTAAAATAAAAACTCTACAGAGAAGCAGCCAGAGGAGCTGGTGCCTCACTGAACAGCATCCCTGTGCTGCAGATTCAAGAGGAGCCATCAGAGGGAGGAGGGCATCTTGCACCCTGAACAGACAAGAGCTTTCTCCTTTTCCATAAAACCTTTTCATTTCTGAACAAGACACGAACAATTATAACTTCACAAATAACACAGAGAAGGCACTTCCTAATTCTCTTCTCCCCCAGAAATGGTATTTAACATAAATTTAGTATTCAGTACTTCGTGTTGCAGCCCAAAGCTTTCTCCAAAATGATTAATTCATCCAAATAGCATGCTGGATTTGCTAACTGAAAATGTAATTATCTCTCATGAACTGCCAGGACAAACCATCAATCCTGTGAATAATCCCAGACTCCCTAAGTCTTTTGACTTCTCCCAACTTTTCTCCCCAGACCAATGGCTAATGAGCTCTAGTCTGAGGCCACATCAGATGAGCCAAGACTTTAATGTGCTTTTTAGAAGACATTTAAAGCACATTATAAATGTATTACTGATCTACTTTGGCTAAAGTAATCTCTCCAATAACTCACCTATGTTTTTGTAATGGTAGGAAATGTGACAGATCTTTTCAAAGACTTTCCATGTTTAGACAAGCAATACTCTGCACACACACACAGAGAGAATTTGTGGTTTTTAGATACTCATAAAAACACTCCTCAGTCCAACACATTTGAACATGCAGATGGCTGCTGAAAACCACGGAGAATGGTGTGATCCTGAATGCAAAACAAAAGGAAGCCGTGGACCTCATCAACTGGATTTTACTGGCTTTAGCAAAGAGGAAAATGTAACTAACATGCTCCTGAGACTCCAAGCAGTATAGCCACTAAGTAAAACACATCTTTTTTCCCATTAATAATGCAAGACTGCTTGGATTTGCACATGTACCACTCCTGCTCAAAGTTAGGACAAAGCACTTCTGAATCTGAATACAAAATTTGACCTCGCACATTTTTCATTACCAGGCATCATAAATTATTTGACTATAAATTAAAGTGACAAACACCATGAAAAGGGTAAATGCATGCATCAGAAACTGTACTTTACTAATGCTCTTTAGTACCTGTGCTTCAAATTCAATTGATTTCATACTGTCTAACAAATATGATGCAGTTTGGAGCATGCCAGTAGTCTCTACAATAACAATGGATCTCGTTTCACATTTAACAGCAGAGAAGAGGAGGAGAAATACTTCCATTTTGATTTGGATTGTAAGCACCATCTTGTGGAACGACAAAGCCTGCAGATTAGTAAAAATATCAGTTTATAAATTCTTCTCATGAACTGACTGGGAATGCCACCAGGATGTGACACAAAGAACAAATGAGAATAAAATTATTTCTCTCACCTCTTCGAGACCCACAATAAAAACCAAAAAAAAGCTCTTCTCCCACCCAAAGCATGAAGGCAATCTTGTCCCCACTTTCATACAAAGGGGGGCAGTGGAGCTGACATTCACTGGCAAAGAATTGCAGATCAGGATTCCTGGGGCTCTAATGGGAAACTACAGCCCCTCCATAATGTACAGTTCAGCTCCATTTCCCTCTCCCCCCTTCCCTGTCTCACAGCACTGTTATAAACTGTCATTTCTGATTTACCTCTTTCTCCCTAGAAGAGGGTGCTCATCACAAAAGCTCAGATCTAGCACTTTGTAAAATATTACTCTAGTGAAATGAACCTGCACTGTGGGTGCATAACGCTGACCTTCACCTGGGGATAATTGGTGTTTGGGCTATGGAGGATGCCAATGCACAGACTGGATGGGAGGGTTTGCTCTGTTTTCAAAATAAACAGCAATAAACATCTTGCAAATTAAGGAAAAATATACAGCTACAGAACTTAATAGGACACATGCAAATTTCTGTGATTTACTTATTTCCTTACCACCACTAATGATATTATTATGATTAATATTATTGCATCCATCGGCATTCAGCAGACAATTCTCTTGCTCCCACACAATTCCATGGAATTATTTGAAATGCAAATTAAAAAAAAATTAAAAAATAATAAAAAAGCAGCAGAAAAGCTCTTCTATAAGGGCTGGTTCATCTATGAATATTAGACTAAAGTGGACCCTCCTGAGGGCCCTGACAGACTGCTCCAGGATGGAAAATCATGTTCTTACTGACATTAATCATATTTCCTAAAAAATCAGTGACAAAAGAGTGATCTTTTAAATAAGCACCATCCACACATCTAACATCCCATCAGTGTGTATGACCCAAATAAAAATTCATTACTCTTGTCTTTATTACTAAGATTGTTAGTAGAAATACATGTGGAACATAAATAACTAGTCTCCTGTATTTTTGTTATTGACTACTTTAATGCTTTGATCTAATCTTACCATATTCATATAAAACTGAAGCTTTTAAAAGCTTACAAATGAAGCAAAAGAGGCAGGCAGCAGCCTGGCCTCTTGTGACAATAGTGATGGTAGATGTGCTGCTCCTGGTGGCATCCTCCTGCTTAATTCAGCCCATCATGTAAATCTGCACTGTGAGAGCACTGTGATATCTGGAAAATATCACTGGGCTGTGAAAAAAACACAAAGAAGGGGGAGTACTAGGATGAAACATCAGCAAGATTTGGGAGTTAAGTGTGTATTTATTTGGAAAAAACTCACTGGACATGGATACACAGAGCACATGGCTCTCACTCTATCATAGAATTATTTGGGTTGGAAAGGATCTTGGATCCCCAAGCCCAACCATTAACCCAGCACTGCAACTCCTCCACTACACCACGCCCCAAATCTGCGCCTCTTTAAACACCTCCAGGGGTGGTGACTCCACCACTTCCCTGGCCAGCTTGTTCCAGTGCTCACACACCTGTACAACTGTGCAAATTTATGTCACAAAGCTCCCCCATGTCTTTATGCTGCCATATTTCACTTATTTATTGCCACTCGAACCTTGGATGGAGCACAGTACCCCTCTGCAGTGTACAGTCTCCAAAGATCCCAGCACGCCTTCTGCAAACTCAGAGGTAAATGGATGTCATGACAAAACTTCAGCTCAGGGAATTAAGTTCTCCCTAGGCCAGCTCCCAGAGCAGTGGCAATTACCTACATTAGTAGCCTTTATCTGCTGACCTCAGCTCTTGGCTGCATTTGCTGCATTTTCAATGCCAACATTAGAGGTTTCCTACACTACTTTTTTCCCCTCATACTTTTCACACACAGAAACATATTGGATATACAAAACAAAAATTTATTTATTCAGGTCACAAAATCATTCAGGATTCCTCAAATTAAAATAAATGTGGGTTTTTTCATTAAAAATACAATGTAATAGATAATGATAAAAATCACAGAGGAAAGTTGCAAACAATAGCAACAGGTCAATGCGACTGAACACTCAGTCTCAGGTATGTCTGCAAAATTAATGCAAATAGCCTTGGTTTGACTAACATTTTCCACTGCTTTTTCAATTTGCCAGGCACTCAGCCTATCCTGACTACATCCAGTATTACCAGAAATTATGGCTGTGCAATATCAGTTATAACAATTAGCCAGTAAAGTAGAAACTAACCCTAAATGGCTGAGATTTCTAGCAACAGGGAACAATGTACTTGATATTTTTCGAAAGACACCTTTAAAGCTATGTAATATAGAGAAGCCAAGGGAGAATATGGAAAACCTGTGAGGATTAAATGCAAAAATAGTGTTGTTTCTTCTTTTGGGACAGTTTTATTAATGAGGTCTCAAGAACTGCAGAGTGAAATACAGCTTAGTAAGAGAGATTCAGTTTCTTCAGACATACTCTGCAGAAAAGTGCAAACTGGAAATTCCAGCTTGTATTTATGTAGATATTTTATTTAGTTAGTTTAAATACAGCCAGCTGACAGCAGTTTAAAGAGCATCCCTGCCAAGCAGCATTTAGAGCCCTCCTGCACAGGTGTTCACTTCCGTTACACTGAACAACAAACTCACAGCCATAAATCACAACATTCTGATAAGCTCCCCCTTCGGCCAGCAAGGCCATAAAGCACCCACTGGCAGACAGGGTTTGACCTCATGGGTATGAGCTGGCACAGCTTGGGCACGGGGAAGTGGAATACCAGCACACAAAAGAACAAGGTCTGGCCCAGGCAGACAGAGCCAAGCTTGCCCTGGCTGACCTCGGGTGTCCAGGGAAGGTCACTCGGGGAGGAACAGCCCACAGGCACGGAGAGAGGCTGCCTGAACTACTCTAAAGTGGTGCCCACTCAGCTTCTGGAGGTGTCACTCTCTTCCCATGGGGCATGAGGGTCCTAATTCAGGTGCCATCAACCTGATCCCAGAGACAGCTGAAAGCTGGGACAACGTTCTCACTTTCAACACCAAAGATGTTCAAAACAGACCCTTTCCTCATTTCTTTTATACGCATGTCATGGACATATGATCTGAGCAAGTACCCAGCTTTCTCTCCATTTATGTTTCACCACCACCATAACTGCAGCAAATAACAAGTGCTGAACTGAAATACCTCACAGGGATTTACACATTACATTTAACAGTCGCTTTTAACTGTTAAATGACTAATGGGTTAATTCCCGCTTTGGCACAAAGCCTTTACTCAGGGAGTATGTGAGCCTTTGCAAGCTGTTTTCAACAAAAACATATGGGAAATAGTAAACTCGCCCAGGTTAAGTTTAAAATAGGATATTCTGTTGGAGTAATATTTTATATAGTCCCTCTAGAAAACAAAAATCAATCATGATGGGTTTTAATGTTCCATTGTGGACAGCAGCTGAGCACATATCTTAATGATTCTTTTTCCTTTCCACTTAATCCTTCTGCCTTCCCAACCACTGAATCATTGCTCTCCTTTGTTACTAAAATGCATAACTGAGATGCTGATTAGTGTCCCAGACACTTGATAACAGAGACAGTAATCAATACCACTTCTTTAATCTGCCTGTGGAGGACGTTTTGTCCCTTTGCTTTTGGACACAGGCTCTGCTACAGAGATCCACAGCTTTAATATCGCCTCTAGATTGGATTAGTGCACAGCACTCTTCTTTAGTTGGTCCTTATCTTCCCTCAAAACATAACATTAGTGTCCCACAGCTGTTGCCTGTTTGCTGAGTTTGAAAGCTTTAAAAAACTACAGCTCTGAGTAGTTTTGGATCATTCTGCCTGACAGACTTGTGCAGCCACCCCGCACGGCACAGGGAGTGAGCAGAGCTGCAGCCCTCTGCTGCCAAGCCTGTGGACAAGAACCACTGACAACTTCCTCACCTGCTCTAGAGTTTTGGTGGGGGCTTATTTATTCATTTTAAGAGCCACAATAGAAAAATACTTCCTTTCAGCAAATGCAGAGCTGCAACTGGACTTTCCTTTGGGCAATTGCAATATGGAAGATTGGGAATTTGGCCTGAGTTTCACCAGTAACACCACACAAATGCTAAGCATTAAAGACAGGAGCCAGCTCTCTGAAGATAAACAACAGACAAGTGCAGGTACAAGTCCTATTATTTACTTCCCTGGTGCTCATTTTAAACATATTCTTCTGTATGTGGTCTGTAAAAAAAAACCCCATGTATCTTTAAAAATATCTTCTGTGTATCTTTAAAAAAAAAATACTGCACAGTGATATCACAATGTGACTACAGCTAAATATATCATCTACATTGCAGCTTTTACTGCACTATGAGGCAGCCCATTTTAAGACAATATCAATAATTTAGAAACTCAGCTATGTGCAGCTGCCTAATTGGATTATCTTTGCTTGGCAGTTTTTTCAGTATGATATTAGCTTTTATAGGAATTCATTGATGGAGATCTTTCAGCAAACTCAGGTAACACACAGTCAATAGACATAAAACTACATGCAATTATAAAACATTTTTTCGCCGAGTACTTTTCATCTGCTCCCAGCTTTGGCAAGAGGAATATGCTGCTCAGAATTAAGCTAATAGCATAAATCAGGTTTTGACACAAAGCATCTCTGGAGACTGCGATTCAGAAAGCCTTCTCTAAAGAACAGCACAGCAGCTGCCAGAGCCACCACCTGCAGACACCAGAGAGCTGCCAGGACCCAGTTCCCCGTTACTGTGGTGGCACTTCCTCACAATGCTTTCCTCCAGGAAAAGGCACTTTTACCTCCAGCTCCCTTTCCGCTGGTGAGCAACTAGGCAAAAACACAGAAAAAATACCAATTCTTCCCATGCTACAATTTGTATGGCATGAGGGAAAGAAATAACATGACTTCAGACTGAGGTCACTCCTTGATGACTACACAAAAGGCAGGAGAAGTGGTGAGTCCCTGCCCCTTATGTGTGAGCCCAGAGCCAGGAAAGGCAGGCAGCCAGCAGCAAAGACCCAGATCAGAGATGTAGGTGGGATACAAACTGCCCAAATAGAGCTCCAACAGCCAAAAGGATCTTTTGCCCACAGTAAAGATGTGTAGAGGTTTAGGGGGGTTTTGTTTGTTTGCTTTGGGGTTTTTTTTGCCTTGGTTTTGGGGTCTTAGTTTATTTTTTTGTTGATTTGGTTTGGGTGTTTTTTTTGTGATTTACAGCTATGACCATATCTCAAGCGTGTCTGAAAAATTAGATTCAACCAGTCAGAGCATTTTTGAGGCCCCAAATGTCTATATCAAGACTCTAAACAAAAATCCTACCCCCCAAAAAAAACCAAACCCAAAA
>VYXD01009661.1:398797-463927 GCA_013397195.1 Hylia prasina
AAAAAAAAAACCACACACCCTGCCCAAAACTCAAACTCAACCAAAGCACAAAAAAATCCAAAACACGCACAAAAATTCCTAGCTTAAAACCAAGCTGCCCTTGTTTTAGGGCCCAGAAATGGAAAGATATCAGGCTGACATGGTTTCCTGTGTGTAAAAGCACTACTGCCCTATTCTGCTATTGTTCCTTCCATTTTCATCTGATGGAAACTGCACCCTGCAGAAAGGACCACCATCAGTGTGAGTCCACACTGTCCGCCTGGTTCACATCTTCAGATGGGAGGCAACCCACTCCAAAGTCCCTGTATGTTCTGTATGTTCTGTGATTCCATAAAGAAAACTGTCAGATCCAAGGGTTATCCCACCAGGGCCTTGCCTGGTTAAACTGATTCCCTCCAGAGGCAAGGACACACCTTGTTCATGTGGGCTGTGAGCCAAAAACATTTGCCAAACCAGGGGCACGAAGCTGTGTTTTTGTGGGGGCTGACACTCAGTTCAGCAAAGACAGGGGGAATGCAGAAAGTCCCTCCATTGCTTGAATCCCAAAGGGATTATTTAGGGCAAAGACTTTAATTACAGCTGACAGTGCTGGCGTCCTGCTGATGGCAGCCATTTTACTGATGTCACGGCATTATCCCTAGTGACACCAGCAGTAAGGAAGAGCTGCCAAATGACCCACATTTGTAGGCAGGACCTACTGACCTGAGGGAGACTGCTCAAGCTCAGCACCAACTGAGGCAAGGCACTTCCAAAGAGCCACTGTGGAGAGAGGGATTCCAGCAAACGCGCTGTCCCACCTGTGTCCCGCAGCTCCCGCCCCCCCAGCACAGGTGGGAAGGATCAATAGTGGCTGCTGCACAGAGCACAGGCAGCAGGTTGGGAGCCTGGCAAGGGAACCACTTGTGCTGCCACGTCTGCATTTCCACAGCCCACGTGTCTGGGGCTGAATGTAGCTTTCACCAAGGCCTGGCTTCCAACACAGGGGATTGCACGATCTGCCTTCACCCCTTGTGCAATCCATCCTTTTCAAGCTCACCATCATAAATGGCAATCCCTCACTTGAAACAATCCTGTGGACCCTCTTTCCTTTAATTGCTCAGATATTCCTTATCTTCCTGGGTGTGACCCAGCTTGCTCTGTAGCAAATCCCAGATATCAGGTATCTTCCACTTACTTTCATTTAAAGTAGCAACAGAAAAGGGAAAGATCACCTCAGCAGCAAATACTCCGTGGGCCTCTAATGGGTCACAGATGAGTGAGTGAGAGCCATTAGCCTACAGGCTCAGTGTGAATTCTGGGTGATGGCAGGGAGGCATCAGTAGAAGTTTCCACTACGGACTATTTGCAGACCTGGCCTTGCGACTTCGACTTGTGAGACTGCAGTGAAATGGAAGGAGGGAGTTCATGCGACAAGGAAAAGCCTGGTTTTGACAGACACACGGCCAGCACACAAAGATGTGTCTTAGCAGCAGACTCCTACCTTACAGGATGCCCTAAGGAGCACACACTACACACACTTGGCTATTTAAAGCGTCCAGTAAAGTATTCTGCAGTGCCCTCTCTGAGTGCCTCCCTCGAGCTCAGGGGCTCACGTGGAAGCCAATACATGAGCAGTGTTACCAGAAATGCATAAAGACCCACTGGCAGAGAAAGGGGGTCCTTCTTTGAGTCCACTACCACAAGCTTTTTTTTTTTTTTTAAAAAACAATTAATCTATTTTTAGGAACACGGTTCTCTTTGGAAGGCTGCATCTCAATGCTGTTTTCTTGCACAAAAGGTAACAGAGAAGCATGTACCCAAGAGCTATGTGTTACTGCTATGTCTGTTGTCTTGCATCAAACCCTAATGGCCCCTTAGAAAATTTAAGGTATTTCTTGGAAAGAAACAGCAGCAGAAAATTATCACAAATGACATTCATAACCACACTGTAGATTAACAAGCCCCAAGACATTTTTGAAGACTGGAAATTAATTCATATTCAAAATGACAAACTCTATTATGACTAGCAGAATATTTGTAGTTAAGCTGTTTAGAGGGGCAATTACAGATTTTTTTTAAATAGTATTATTTTAAAAACAAAATTAAGCCAAATGCATCTTAAAAAATATTCAACCAAAGCTCACAACTATGACAAAGATAAGAAGCAATCAGTACAGAAGTGGAATGTTTTTATCTGTGCTTCTAGGATTCCAGTCCCTGGCTAAACTTTTTCTTTTGGTCTCACCTCAATATGGAAAATGCCAGTGACAAACCAAGTGTGACCACAAAAACAGGTATGTTCTCATAAGTGTATTAGAAGTGCTTTTCTATGAGCATTGGACCTGGCATATATTTTACGATACATCTTTAGCTGTTGTACTTTACATATAAAATACAACATACAGCAAGCATGTAGAGGGAATAAGATCATGTACAGCTAAAGAAATTATCCCAATACTTGCTTTCCCATTAAAGATGAATATACTTCATGAACAGAAGTGGATACTGCAAACCCTGTCTCTGACATTGCCTCCAGAGGAAGTCAGAGGGATTCAATTCCAACGCCATGAAGATTCACAATTGAAATACTAACACACAGACCAAATGCTCTCTATCATAAAGAACATGCTCTTCCCTAGACTAAGTCCATATTAAATTTGAATCTCTACAAATTTCAGCAAGAGGAAATTCTAAGCCCAAAGATATTCATGCCTTATTGCATGTTTAATGGCCTGAAATCATCCCTCTTTTCACCTCAGGCATGAAGGCAAAAAAAACCACAAATCCAAATGCCATCCTTTCATAATAAGACTGTCCTTATTACAACTGGAAATCTCCTTCTCAGAAGAAAGCCATTAAGGGGGGGAAAAAAAAAAAAAAACCAAACCAAAAAAACCCCACAAAACAACCCAACAGAAGACAAGAGCAATGAGAATAGGCAGAAGGAACAGAGTATCAAATACTCCCCATACCAGGACAAGTTTTGGACTAAAGAAACCAAAAGAAATCTAGATAAAGTAACATCTTGTCATTGAGGTAACAAAATCCTCAAGATGAGCATAAAGCAGGTGTTTCTCCCCATTTTATTACTACTTAACTTTGAAATCAGGAATAATTGTACACTTACATTTGCAAAACAGCAAAAATCAGCAAGGGTTCCATTATATCCCAGAGCAATTGTTTGGGGTTTTTTTGCCTTCCCCAAAATTTCAGGGAGGGGACTGTAATTTGTTGGTGCCTGCCAGGTGAGCTGAGGCCCTGCACCAGCCATGAGAGCAGATGTATTCAGGGCACACGGGAATTGTGCCTGGCCCCATTACAGCCCTCTGTTTATACATTCATGTAGATCACAGAAAATTTTCAGGCATCCAACAGATCCAATTTCACTTTTCAACTACTCCAAAAGTTCTCTCTAACTCTCAGCCACACTCAGCACAGTAAGAATAACCAGCTAAGAATCCTTTGCAAGGATTTCTTATTTTTCTTCAAAGAAATTAAGAGGTTGCTGCCCTAAATGGTTTCAGATACAAATCTCTGAGAAGCAGGGCCTGCAGCATATCCTATAAGGCTATTACTTTGGAAGACAACTAAACATTTGAGAGATGTCAAGGGTTGTTTCTAACATGACAAATCTGAGGAAGGAATGCTGTGGAGCACCTCAGAAATTAAGTGCAAATTAGGAAGAAGTGGCAGCATCTTTTCCTTTTCCCTTCCAGTCCAGTATTTTCAGTAACTAGTAAATAAATCCCCAGATGCACTAATGGCTGCCATCCAGGAAATGCATCTGCTGTGTTTATGAGATCTGCAGTTCATAAATAATTGCCAAATATAGGATTATTCACTTCAGTTCTATCAGAGGTTGTTTTATAAGAAGAGAGAGCATACCGGAATCACACTTATGAGGCTGATCAATCAGATTGATTTAGAATTCACATGCATGAGTGCCAAAGCTTGGCTTTTGTGGAAAAAGACCATTTACAATTTTTGCATGTGCTGGCAACTGAAGCTTTCTGAGCCTGCCGTGCTGCCCCCTTGCCATTGGTGCCCCTCATGCAGTTGGGTCTGTGTGGGTACACTTTATTCCCTCAGGATATGAAAACCCTAACTCCATTTTGTCCATGATTTCTTACATCCACGTGCTGTATAACAAAGGAGCCATTTCCCGGCTGTACGTGCCAAATGCCACACAATCTCTTTATGGTTCCAGACAGAAGGTTAAGGCTCCATCAGCCCATAACAACCTGAATTGAGAGCCACCCACTGAGAAAAGCGCAAAAAAACCCCACTGGATGATACCTGAACTGATCCAGGAATGCAAAGGTATAGTTGGTCTTACAAAGCTCAGATATTTAAATAAGAAAGAAATTTTCCCAGTTATGAGCAACTTTTATAAGCTGAACAAAAAACACAATGAAGGTACATCTGTACAAGAATAACAGCTAAGAGAAAAAGATGTAAATGTTTCATAATTGAGTACTTTGACCCTGATTTCTACTCTTCACGTCAACACTAGCAATAAGCTGGCAATTGCAGAGTGAGCAGTCTTCTAATAAAAAAAAAATAAACCTATCTTCGCCTTTGGTTCTGGCAGGTTGGACCTGAATAAACTCTGCTGTGAAGGCCACCTCAGCTCTCTGGATGCTGCTGTGCTAGCATGGCTCTCCCACCTTAACTCCACCCATTTTTTAGATAAAAGGCCACGGAGAGATGGTCTACAACACAGACAGAAAGCTTGAGTAAAGGCTTCACATGGAGGCAGTCAAGTTCTGGCACAACAGGCAGTTCTAGGCAGCAGCAGATGCACTCCCAATGCAATTTTTTGCTAAAGGTTTGGCTGGGAAAAGAGCTACAACAAATTCCCACACACATGTGGGGTGCTGACTCTTTCCAGAGGGCTGAGTATTTCCAAATGTCCTCAGCAGCCCACACCACGACATCCACAGGGGCTCCAAGCTGTGTCTGGCCCGTGAGCCACAGGTCTCTGGTCCCTCGCTGGGTACTAAGAAAAAGGAAAGCTCTTCAGCTCCCAGGCACTGGGATACAGAGGAACATTTAAACCAAGAGGCCAACAGGGGTCAGCCCTGCCTAGCACAGAGGCTGTGACACGCCACTGCCACCTCCACTGCCCCTCCTGTGACAAGGGCAAAAGCCACAATTCAAAAGCACACGAGGCTTGTTACACCTTCACTATAGAATATCTCCATCCATGAAAAAGCAATGAAACATTTGACAGCAGGAACCTTACAAAGGAAGCTTCTCAGCCCTCTGACATTAGTCCAAATTAATCTCAGTTCTGGAATTTTGTACTTGAGAGAAGCATGGAAGAGGTCTGATAGGCTCAGCTCCCTTCCCCTGTGTCCACAGACATTCAGAAACAGGACGAGCTCTCATTCCTTCTGAGAGCTCACAGAGGTCACGTCTAGTGGCGCCAGAAGCACCTGGACATGGGAGCTGTGGTACCTGCTGGCTACCCAGGGATGGTCCTTCCAACAAAGGTTTGGTGTGAACAAGTTACACCTTCACCAGTTGTAAGCCTTACGTGTGGGGCTGCTTGTGCCCACAAGCCTGCAGTCATACCATGAAAAGAAGAAAATCCTTCTTGGATAGTTAATGGATATGTCCAATACCATCCTCAGTCATCTTGCAAAGCATGAATGATGCACAGACACCCCATGCAAGGACCCTGTGTGGGCTACAAAAACGTGAAGGAGAGGCTTAGCCACTAAACCTAACAGTGCAACCAGCTGAATGTAGAAGCAGTCAAGCAGTGTCCGTGCTTGGCTTGAACGTCCCCACTGCATAGCTGATGTCAATGATGAAATGGGACAAGTGTTTGGGACACAGCAACGTGCCTCAAGCAGGCACGCACAGCTCCTGCTGACTGCAGTGGGAGCTGCACGGGCAAGCTGGAGAGGAGAGAGGAGCCCTTTGTGTCCTACCCAACGCTGGAGCATCCACCAGATGATCTCCTTTTTAGTCACACTTGATCTCATGATCAGCTGGCCTGGGATACTGAATGCATTGTCAATTGTTTAATGATGGAAAAATAAAGCTGCAGGCTGCAGTTGATGTTTACGAAGGTATTGATGAGCTATTCATTTTATCAGGGCAGAAATCACTGCAGAAGAAATGCTGGGAAATGTAATCTAGTACTGTAAAATATTTAATACTCTTTCTGTGTCACAGTGGCTGTGTCATTTCACTGGCATTGTGCAGTAACTACAGAGGGTACCCAATAACTTCAGTGTGTGTACACGCACATACATGTGAGCTCATACAAATTACAATGGACATTTGTGCATGAAAAATATTCACCATTTTTAAAAAACTGCCTAATGCTAACCCTCAAAATGAGTATAAATATTATGGTTTGCCCTAGATTTCCTATGCTTATGAAGACATTGAGAACTGAATATTGCATTAACATAAAGGAAAAATGTGAGACTCAACCCTAAAAAGAAAAGTTCTACTAATTTAATTAAAAAAAAACCAAACCAAGCTGAACAACCAAAACAATGAACAGCAACAACCTGACCATGTGCTGAATTCCACAACAGTTCTGCAGCAAAAGTGGTCTTCCAACGTCCTACTTATTCCTACTTTCTGCTCAGTCTCCTGAGAAGCCAAAGGCAACAAATAACATGTTATCTGTGCAATGCACGTGTCAGTCGACAATTCAGAATCTTGCTCCTTCATTCTAAAATGAATAAACTAACTAAACTAAATGAAATTAATGAACTAAAATGAATAAACTAACTAAACTAAAGAAACCAAAGGAAAATCTCCAGAAAGAATTCTTTTCTCTAATTACTGTGAAGACCTGAGGCCAGATCAGGAGCAGAGCAGAAAGGTTTCTAGATTAATTTGCCACTTTCATTTTCAGTTTCTGTAGTCTTTAGGAGTTTGTATTTGCTCACCCACAGGAATGTGTCTGCTTTTACTGCTATGCTATATATACACTCAAAAGCTTCCATTTGAAGGGTGCTTTCTTATGATACTGCAAGAAAACCCCACCTACACAATTTTCTTCTTTGAGGAACCCTGGAATCACTTGTTCCCTTGGAGAAATGTCAGTGTTCATTATCAAAAGAGGATGCAACTGAAATTAAATGTATTGATCCTTTTTCATACACAGACTTCTGTCTGCAAGCAACTAACATACTTTCTCTATAAGTAAAATACATGTATTCAAAGAAATCACACATTCCAATTGATTCTAAATAATGACAAGAAATCTTTGAGTTCAGCTGTTCTGATTCTTCCTCGCCGTGTGTATGCTTGCTCCTAGGAAACCTCTTAACTCTTCCTCCTTGAAACATTAAATGGGATAAACCTGATCACTAGGGTCTGTTTCTTTGAGGTTTTATACATCATGGAATTATTTACGTCTGAACCAAAAGATATGAGATATTAACCATTAACAGAGCTGAATCTTGTAGCACGCCTTTCAAACAAACAGGTCAACACACACATAAGGCACAACATAAAAATTAAGCCTCAACTCTCCTCTTCTTTAATAAAAATAGAGATGAAAAGAATTTTTATACCACTATTCATGATTATTTTTCTTGTACCACTGTTAAGAAACCTCAGGCCCTCCTCCAAATCTCTGCTTATGTTAAAACATTATTAAAGGGTAATAGCATTAGTCTACCTGTCAATTAGCCACAGCAGAGCATTTTCTGGCACTTGGAAAGCCATTCCTAAAGGACTTGTTCAACATATGGCCAACTCTTACATAGAAAGGTACCAACATATGTTCAGTGTGATGGAGGGAAAGAAGGAGGAAAGTGGAAAGTATTGGTAAAAGTCAGCCTCTGGTAGCATTCACTTTATTTTCCATGAGAGATGAAGTCCCAAGATGCTATGTCTGTCTTCAGCACCACTGCACTTGTCAGTAATGCTGGGAGAAGTCACATCTACAGGGCCTGTAGCCTTCTCTGGAGCTCAAACCTCCTGATTAGTCAGCACTCCCCATCCAACCAGGGAATAGGCAGATCACACCTGCCCTTGCTCCCTCCCAGGCATTCCATTTGTACCTTAGCACACACACTTGGATGTTACTGATGCTGTGACTCATGATTCATGTGCAGCAAAAGTTTCACCAACCAGCTCTTCTTCAGTTTCTTCTTAAGAGGAAATTAAAGTATTTTAATGTTAAAGCTCGGAGATTTGACAGCAACATAACTTTTAGAGTCAGATTTGGAAAACTCATGGTGCTCTTTCACAATTACTTTTGGGGCCAAAATTGTAATCACGTTTGTGGAAACAAAGACGACTGGGCTTTAAAGTCCTGATGCGTATTGTTCCCTTGTTTCCCACAGAAACAAGGGAACAATAGTGAACTCTCAAGCTAAAAGCAAATCACTGCCAAACTGGGACTCCTATGACAACCCTTCCGTTCTCGAGTGTTAAACTCTCAAGTCTCACTGCCTTGGAACTCCCTGATACTGTGAGATGGAAGAACAAAATCTCACTGTCCCTCCTACTGAAGATAAAAAAAAATCCCTTCTAATGGCAAGTTTTGACATCGACAACCACTGTCAGAAACTGTAAACCTGCTCAAGGCAGGGCAGCCAACAGTCAAGCAGCTCTAAAACTAAGCATGTGGGAGGGGATATTCCAGGCCAGGAGCTGCTCTTCTCCAGTCTCTGGAAAGCTGAAAGAAGCAAGAAAGACAAAGCCTGACAGCTATTGTACATCTACTTTTGCCCTCCCCTAGACCTCCACATCAAACCTGTTACATTTTCTCTCCCCCACTTGAACACAGTGATCCAGGCACCCTATAGCCCTCTGCAGCCTGGCTGCCACAGTATTCCCTTCCTGATGTCCAGCTGGGGACTGTCTCTGTGACCTTCAAACAGCACCATAGTCCCCCAAGGGTGCTGGGGCCAATTTATCTTCATTTCTAGTCTTCGACAGAAGGCATCTACAGTCCCAGAACTGCTGAGTGCCTACACAAAGTGCAGACAGATTTCACACCCCCACATTTACCTTTGCAAAGAAGAGACAGACCAAAGCCTGTGGTACCAACAATCATGAACAGTCATGAATAGCCTCAGAATTCTGAGGATTTTGCTAAAAGCCCTCCAGACCTGTTATTTACTGTTTGGCAGGTAGCCCCTACCAGCCCAGAATGCTGCTGGTGGAGAACACTGAATAAGCATGCTAGGCATATGAAATGTACCATTTGACCACATCTTTAATTCAAACCAGCCATTCCCCCGCTTACAGTGCTGTACCTGATTGACATGTTCCTATTTCAGAAACAACTTTTTATCACTTGAAAACAAATTATTCAGATAAAATGGTCTCTGACTGAAGAACTCTTCTGTACGTTACTGTTTAAACTTCCCTCAAGTATACACATTTTGAGAAGCACAAATGCACACACAGTACAGTGTAAAACTCCACCTCTCCTTATGCAATGGAAATTTTGCATGCCTGCTTCCTGCAAATGAAATTTCCTCGTTTCAAATGCATTGCCCTTGAGGGTATCAAGTATTGTGATGAAATAACGAAGGGTTTCTGCTGTTACAATGAAGGTCAGTATACAGTGGACCATTTCTTTTGTCTCACTTTTCAGGATGATCAGAGCAGTGAGGCGATAAGAGGGAAGCCAGTGCTTCTGTGTGATGCAAAATCATTGAGCTGTACGTCCAGTCACTGCCTGGTGCTGCACTGCAGCTGCTGAAACAAATCCTCGCCCGTCCCCAATGACATTAGGAGAGCTCAGGGCCTGCTTCTATTTTAAAATGCCAGAAGCACTTTCCCTTTAAGGTTGAAAATACTCACAATCACAGTATCTGATATTATTGTTTTGAAAGCATCCTAATTTACAGTGGTATTCGTTTATTAAATCATACATGCACAAGTTAAATAAAGTGAGAGGAAAGAAGTGTAAATAGTATGCACAGAGCCCTCTGTGAATTCTGATGGAGTTTATATGGTTCACCTGACTCTTGTCTGACTTAATGAAGACAGTAAATTGCACAGCAGTTACTGCATTCCATGCAGCACACGCCACTACGCAGCTGCAGCTACTGGTGACAGAGATTCCCTTTCTTCCATCTTTGTAATGTTCTGATTTATCACACGTGGGATATTGGAGAATGGTCTCCAGGTTATAGGAGGAAGTCAATAACTTAAGCATCCTAGACAAATGGATGTGAGGAAAACACATTATTTTCCTCTCCCCTACCCTCCCCACACACAGTAAGTTGAAGATTAGATTAATTCTTTGTCTGGTTGCTATGAAAATGAAGAGATGTAGCCTTACCTCAGAGGAAATGATGTTATGCTCACACAACAAATAAGAAATGAGAGCTGTGTGGTCCGATCTCAGCAACAGAAAGCAGAGTCAAAAAAGAATCTTTCTAAAACCCAGGCATGTGTGAATTCTAATCAGCTCTGTTTATAACGTATGATCATAGTTAATTGTTCATTAATTCCACCATGTCATTTGTTCAGAGATTATACCCTCCACATAATGAATGTTTTGGGGTACACTCCAGCAGAGAAAATTAAAATAGATAATAGCTGTGATTTTAAACAGTCTTCTTCACCATCTTAAGTTTGATTCCATTGACCTCAATCAGTTTCTAAAAGGTTTCAGAACAGAAAAAAATTGTGTATTATCTTGAAAAAAGGGAAATACACAAATGTAAATCGACACGCCTACAGAAGTGATGTGTTTTCCTCTGGCCCTTGGCCTCCCCTTGACATCTACCTCCGTACAAAGCCTTCCCCTCAGGGGCTGGGAAGGTGAAGGACCTTGAACCTCCAGATGCATAATTCAGCCCAGTTCAGCAGGCAGCCCAGATTTTAGTGACTTGTAATTAGCAAGTGCTGAATGGAACAGTACTAGAAGAGCACACAGCGTGAAATGCCTGTATTAATGATAATGGAGATGTCCATGCTTCACCTCTGGATTTGGGAAAACACTTAAGAAAATTAATTTCCCTCGCTTTACAAGATGAGCTCTACTTGTGCAATGTCACCAAGAACACACTCTTCTAAATATCCCCCATACTTAACCATTTTACTGCTTCTTTCAGTCTCCAGAACACAGATGTGACAAGAATGACAGCACATGCTTAATGCAATCACCTTGGGCTAAGGTTTCATTTCACTTGCAGACTTAGGGTAAATTGATCCTTAATACTTTCCTCAGGACTGATTTTGTTATCAGGTCATTATGGATTTGAAGAGCTGTCACAAAGAGAGCAGCGTGAGTGATTGAAAAGGTCCCCTTTGCTCACAGAAATCAAAAATATCTGCGAAAAAACACCCCCACCAGATTACACAGAAATTATTTCAGCAATCTCTCTCTGAATTTAAATGACACATTGTAATCAAAATTTTCAGGTTCCAAAAAAACTTGAAAAGAAATTTCAAAACACAAAAAAACTAACAAATGAACAACGAATCCTTTGGTTCAACATGCCAAAACAAAGCTTCAAGTGACTGGACTTTTAATTTTCAGAACTTAATCAGGATTTTATGGGTTGTTTAGTTTGGTGTTTGTTTCTTCGTACTTTGCCAGAATGTGCTCACCTTGTTATTGACTTAAATGCTTTGTTGAGCTTAAATTTATGAGTTTGAGCATATTAAATTCTGTATTTTTCAAATTAAGAATACCTTAGCTTAAAAATTGGCCTTATTTAGCTGCTAGGCATTGGCCAGTATCTTCCAAATTTACAGCTGTTTGTGGCATACAAACAACTACCCAAAGGAGAACTTCTATACTTACGCTTTACATATAGAATAATACCTCTGTAACACTATCCATATAATGAGTTAATTAGCTGCTTAATAAGCATGATAAAATTAATAGTAAGAATGACAGTTTCAACTGTCACTTAGTGCTAGGTGGCCTTCCATGCCATATGCAATCACTTATCACTGTTCGTGTCTTCAGGGTTTTCTCACAGTGTTTGACCACCAATGTACAAATATTGATAACACCAGTTTTCACAAAGCATCTATGAAGAAAATAATGTCTTTGGAATACCAAGTTTTTGAATTGATCAGATTTCCATCTCCTGTTCAAGGTAAATGATGTCAACTCCAGCTCTTGGGTGCCCACACACATCTTTGAGAGCTGGGATAACCCAGAGTATTTCAGGATGGGCCTTTGCTCCTGAAAACTCTCCCTTCTGACGAGGTAATCAGACATCACTCCAGACTGGCCTCAGCTTTAAGCACGCCCTGATCCCTCTGTACTCAACCCAATCACAAATAGGCTTGAGTGCAGGCTTAGGAACTTGGCTGGGTTAGTGCCAGAATATTTGGCACTTTTAACTAACCAGACCCATGACAACAAAAGCAAAGATATAATGCACTTTGCTCAGTCACTTGTGAGCGCTGAGAAACAACAGTGGTGCCTTTCCACCAGATGCTTTTCTGTCTGAAAGTAGAAGTAAAAACAAAGTATTTCAAAACCAGAAGCTGCCCAAAGCTTTTCTTTGCTATCAGCTGAACACATAAAGCTGATCAATCTATCTAGTTGCAAATTACTTCTTTTCTGAAACCCAAAATCTATGCCTAGTACACAGCATCATTTTCTCCCATGCATTTCAACTGCAATAGCACATACATCTTCAGCAGCTAGAGGGTTTTAAAAGCAAAGAGAAGTCTTCCTTGCACTAATTCTAGAGGGAAAGATTTAAGTCCTTCCTTCCTTCCTGATGAGATAGGTGAATGCCCCTCATTTTGCAGGCTGTGTTGCCAGTGGTGGACTCCCATTGCCTTTGCCAGCATCCTTCAGGAAAGGCACAATACCCTGTCTCATGACTCTAAGGGTTTTGAAAACTCCAAATACAACGTAACCAGACTAAGGAGACCTGCAGCATCTTTTAAAGTGAAACCCTGATGTTTTTAATATCATCAGAAGTGAAGAAAATCTTTCTCTAAAATATCAGCAGTACATGAAGAGTGCAAGGCTGAAGGAGCAGGCTTGCTCCCCTAACTGCACTTTTTGTATCCAGTACCAGCAGAGTCTCCCAGAAAACAGCTCATCCTTTTCTCATTAGAGGGAAGTCCAAAATCCTGCATCATTGCTACTGCTCTGCTACTGAGCATTCTGGGCCTGCCATTTGCAACATCTTGTCATCCTGAGGCTGGTTAATAGAACACCCCCGAGTTACCTCTGACCTTGTCCTCTCCTGCCACCACTGTTCCCCTGAGCAGCCACCAATGGCTCTTCACCAAACAGCAGGATGTACTCAAAATAAGGTCACTACATGTGAAACCTAAATTTTACTGCTAGTAAATGCTCCCTAAAGCTATGCAGCCCTAATCTGTAACTGTCAAATACAAGAACTGCAGACAGTGGCATTTATTGAATAGCAGTAACTGGCTACCTATGAAATAAAACTGGTTCCTGGCAGCCCTCACGTTAATAAGGCTTCATATATTCAATTTATGTTTGCATTAACAAAACTATCCAAGAGGCACAGGGCTGAACAGTCATCTGAATAATAACTGATATTAACAAAACCAACTACCACTACTGAGCACACGTGTTTATTTAAAAATGCTATTTTGAATAACTAAAACAGACAAAACTGAATGAAGAGGAGGACCCAATGTATTGTAAAGTTCCAGTCAGAAGCCTCTAGAAGCTCTGGCAGGGATTTTGCTTGCCAGCTTTGCCTGATCTCCTTCTGCTTCCCCTCAAGTTTTATTTTTCCTTTTTGTGTATTTCCTCAATCTTTCCTTAAGGTATTGTTAAGTTTGAATATGAATGTAATCTGTGACTTTATTTTCCTTTTTGGGACACGACCTTTGCTCCTTTCTCAGACAACTCATTTGGATGACTATTTTCTAGGAAACAGGCAGGCAGGCACAGAGAGCATGTCATGCAAAAACTAGGACAGAGATTTTGACTTGTCAAAAAAATGTGAGAAAATTTTACTGCAAATTATAAAGAAATACACAGAAAGACATTAAGATGAATTTAATTTTCACATCTAAAGTTTAAGAGTTAAAAAGAATATATTTTGGTTAGCAGACTGCAATTTTAGGGAACAATTCCTATTTTGTGGGCGTACATTAATTGTTCAACGTTGTACCAGAAATATCTTCAATCTGACAAGCCCCCATTAATTTGTGGTTAACTCTTTGTATGTGGACCTTGACAAAGCACTATTATCTATATCCCCTGTATAAATTCATGCAACCAGGTAACAGATATTATCTTTTCAAGGACTTAATCAGATGCAATTGCTTGGATGTCCTCCAAACAATTAAATTTCTCACCCTGCTATACACAGCTAGAGGGTTTTTGTCATTTTGCCTACCTTGAGGCCTGAATCCCTCCCCCAGCCAAGGCAGCAGCTCTGCCTGGGCAGGGGGGGTTCACAAGCACCACTGCAGTCCCCCAGCAGCCATGCACTCAGAGCAGCAGCCCTGCAGGCAGCTCCCTGCTTGCCCCCCTCCAGGACAGAGGATGCTCTCATGGGAGAGAGATGTCCCCTTGGCCATGTTACCAGCCAAGGATGGCCCCTGCTGCCCAGAGAGCCTGCTGGCACTGTCCTGAGAGGAACTGCAGCCCCCCCTGAACTCTGCAGGCTTGGGAGCCAGGCCCCAGCAGAGGATGAGTTTTTGCTGACTTTGTCCTTCCTGTTCTGCTCCCTTCTCTCCCAGGTTTCATCTACTGACTTGGCACTGGGAAAACATTGTGGGTTAATAAGGAGCTCCTCAGGAGGAGGAGTTCATCTTCCAGCACTTCTTTACAGCCAAAACAACCCCAAACTTCTGGGCCAGCTGCCTCAATCACTCCTTCCCTCTTTGCCATTGCTGTTCCCATCCAAACACTAGTCCCATTTCAACATCAAGGCTCTGTCTAATCCTTTCATTCCTTTTTTCCCATCTTCCTTCAAATTAACTAGTTTTCAAAGTGCACCAGCCTTGTGTGCTCATCTGCATTTGGTAGTAAACAAGGAGAAAGGGGCAGCTTTGCTGTTGGGAACAAAGGGCTACAATTTTGAACAGCTTCCCTGAGGATCTTGTTTGGTCACAGCATCTCTTGGCTTTCCAACCCAAGGCAGATTGTGCATGTGGCCTTTCAAGCTGAATTTATTGCATATGTTCAGTGGTTCTGCTAATTGGACCTCTGACTTGACCACAATTCAGTGAGTTTAGCTTCAAGGATAACAAGCATGTAAGGCCAACAAGAAAACACATACAATATTTCAAAATACACTATATTTGGCTGGTTTAGAGTAAACTCATGCACTTGTAAAACCAGGATTTGGATAACTTCACTGTATATTGGGTAGGAAATAGAAAAAAATGCAAAGAGCTTTATAAAATCTTCATAAACAACTTACCTAATATGATCAGTCCTTCTAAAACAGCCTTTAATCAAAGGCTTGGTATAATATTAAAAAAATTAATCTAAACCCAAGTAAATTGGATATTTATACTGAATGCCAAAACTATAATTAGAACTGCTGCCATGCATGCTTCCTCACCACCAAAAGCTTTTCAAAAAGCACAAAATACTTTAGAAGATATCTTTCTCCTTCAGAATTATGGGGAGACACTGGCAAAAATGTTCCTGAGAGCTGTGGACGCAGCCAATAGGTCACACTCCAGGACCTTGGAGGTCACACTCCAGCAGCTGGGAGGTCATTAAAAAACTCTAAACCCTGCACAAGTGTTATTTTGCAGCCATGAACCTTATGCAAAACATGCAAAATATAGTCTATATCAAGGACAGAAAAATAGCCAATGCTTGATATTTGAAAAGAGATCCTTAAAATTCACAAGAACAAAAACATGGAGATATTTTATGGACACAAACCCAAGCAATTAAATAAACTGCTTAAGATCAAGCAGGAAGTGTCAGTGGTGAACCCTCTCTTCTTTGTTTGTTGCTTGGATGACTTGGAAGTTTGCATACTTTTCCTCTTTTATGTGGGCAGTGTGTGCTGAGTGTGCAAAACATTTATTAAGCCTTCTTTGAGCATAAACAGACAGTCTGATAGCACAAAAAAAGGTAGACAGAAAGATATCAGATAGGAACATCAAAAAACACACACTTTCCCATAACTGTTAAAAAGCGTTGGCTGCTCCTCAGGCTGCCCTACTTAGAAACTTCGATTGTGCACCCACTGTCATGAGACATGTTTTCCTCTCAACATCTTTTTAATCTTTTCAGACTGGTAGAAAAACAGCAGCCTTTAGTTATCAGAATTTTGATGTTTAACAGCTTCAAAGTGGTGGTGGTTTCATATTAAATCAAGTGGCAAGAAAAACTAGGACTGCAGGTATCCAGTGCGTTCACCAATTCTCCTTGAAGATGTTTTTTCTGCTTAGATGGTAAAAATGTAATAGAGGAAACCTTTGCCACCCACTTCTCAGCAATATTTCACTATGTGATGCTTTAACTTTTTAGAGTTTTGTTTTGTAGAAGCCATCCACAGCCACCCTCTAGAACATACTGCCTGCTACTGCCTGGCCAAAATAAAAGGCCTGTTTTGAGAGAGGCTTCCTCAGCACTTCAGGAAAATGCTGCATTTACTCACACATGGATTGAGCCTCTTTTCTGACTTGCTGCACCATGGTGCACATCTCTCTCCTCTGGGGAGAGCTGACCCCTCAGGCATAGCGAGAACCCTGGCTTGGCTTGTCCACCTGTGCTTCAGGGTCTAGCCAGCAGTCTGTCTGTGAATAACACCTGCATTCATTCTTCCTGCAGTCTGAGCACGAGAACTTTGGTCTCAGCACCAGAGGTGACTGCCAGATTCATCCAAATCCCAAGGGAGCAGGAGAACAGGTTACTGAGAGCACTCAGACACCGCTGTTTCCTCATGGGCCAATGGTACATTCAGCTGTTGGGATGGCTGCAAATGCTCACCATTAAGCCAGTGATTAATGAAAGGGAAATGATTGCAATTTCAGAGAGACCCTAGTAGGGTCCAGAAGGAGTGGTAATGCAATTATGGGAGAAAGAAAAGAAGCTGTGTGGGAGAAAATAAAATTATTCAACCTATGAAGGAATTTCCTCTAAAGCTCTGAATGCCTGTATTTATAAGACACTCTGATTCAATGCTGGAAAAGTGACTGTAGCTAACTAGAGTCAGTGCCTCAGTTCCACCTTTGCCTTCTGTTAGCAAAATACTCCATAAATTCATGTTGGGGAGCAGAAGGAACACCTATCCAATGGATATTGCTCAACTCTGCTTTTCTACAAGTTCCCAGAGAACATCCTCGAGGTCACGCATCTGGAGAGAACACGGGGATGGACGACAGCCCAGCTACTGTGAAAATCTTGTTTAACTAAAGGAAGTCAAGATGGAGTTATTCTGCATCCTGACATTTACAATTCACCAGAAAATGAACCAGTGTGCTGAACAGAAAGTAAGTCCCATAACTGTATCTTCTAACAACAACAGACAGGGCAGGTAAAAGTAGCGTTTATTAGAGTGTACACACAGGATAGTGTCACACAGTTTCTCTCTATTATACTGTCTTTAAGGAAAGCTCTTTAGAATATGCCAACAAGGGTGCTCTAACTGAAAGGTTAGCTATCAACAACCACACCGACTTGTGAATTGTTCTGAGCTTTGTGAACTCAAAATGTGGTGCAGAAATTGCTGGTGATACTTTAATTTGGAGAATTTTAAAGGGAAAGAGACAAGTTTAAAAAGGCCATTAAACTTTTTGATCTAACAACGTGTTCTTTTCAAATTGTCTATTCATTAAAAACAGGATTTATAATTCCTTTAGGAATCAATGACAGCAATGAAACAGGATCACACTGTAAATTACAGAAATTAAGAAAAAAAATATTTATACACAGCCACAGAAGTTCTGAAAACACCATTAACAACTTTGTGGATGGCTTCTCCCTAAGGACCCAGCCTAGCCAAAGCTCTGGTGTTGGACTGAGCCAGGCTTTCCTGAAGCCAATGTAAAGGGAACACACTTCCTCTGGAATTAAACCCCTCACAGCACCACTCTCCCAGGGTAAGTGGTCAGTCCCCAGCACAGAAGGAGACTCACTGTGGGAAGCAGGGACTCTCTGGAGATGCCCAACTCAGGGCTATGGATGCACAAAAACACACAGGTGGGGAGTCCCAACCAACCCCCTGCACACACACAAACCTGTGCCCTCCATGCATTACAGATGTTTGCTGTGTGTAAATCCAGCACTTGCAGAGGGCAGCAGGACAGGCACTCGGGCTGAGGGGAGCACAAGGATGCCACACAAGCAGCTGTGTACCACAGCACCATCCCCAGTTTGCCAGACCACATCATCACTACTCAGAGGGGTATCTGTGTTTCTCCTCACTCCAAGGGAACCGTGCAAGGACTTGGATTTGTATCAGTTACTAGTTGCCCATAGTCTATCAGAGTTCAAGGATCTGCTTTGAAAACACGGTAACGCAAAAACAGCCACTTCAGCAGCTTGGGAAAATCCTTTCCTGGCACTCACAATTCAACTACCTGTCTCCTTCTTTCTCCAGCAGAGCCTGGGTACTTAAGGCCATCTTAGTTCAAGAGGCAGCGGCCAGAGGGTTAAGGACAGGCCTGTAGCTGAAAGCTGAGCTGACAGGATTTCACAGAAAAAGCATATGTACTTGGCTGCTTTCAAAAATACAAGCAACTAACATATTATACCTCATCTATGCATTTGTACTTAAAGGGGTATTACAAATGAGTGTGGAATACATTAATGCAATTCATAGAATCATAGAATGGCTTGGGTTGGAAATATAATAAATATCACCCAGTTCTAACCTCCCTGCCATGGGCAGGGACACCTTCCATGAGACCAGATGTCTCTTTCTTCACAAGGGAAGCAAGTGACAAGATCACAGTTGGCTTTTTCTTTGTATTTTAAGTTATGAATTTAACAGGTGAAGCACTGGCTCCTGGTAGAGATAGGGTGACCAGAGACATCAGGCTTAATGCCCCTGGTAGAGATATTGTTGAGGTAGCTCCAGCAGGCTCTGTGAAATAAATGGAGACCTTGTGTCTGGGTAACTTGCCATGACAGGGCAGTGGATACCTGTTCAGGTACAGACTTTCATTTCCTGCTTGCACTCATGAGCAATCAGTGTGCTAACAGGGGACATGGACACCACCACTTTTATCAAGATGTAACTTCTTTCATAAAACCCCATTGCTTTCAATTGGATAAATATGGACTACAGGATTAAAAACATAAGTGAACCCTTCTATCTTGTACTTTTCTCTCTAATTCTGAATGTTTTTTCAATGAAAAAATAAAAGATGCTGAAATGAATTCTCAAACTGAGCTTTAAAATTGATAAATAAACCGTGATAGCACAGCATTTGGCTGCCCAATAAACTAAAATCCAAAACTGTGAATAGAACACTACTGAACAAACAAAATGTTGGGTAAAATACAAATTCAGGTTTTTAAAAGAAAATTATAAGAAGCTGCTAAAGTTTTCAGTTGAAGGCAGCTATGAAGTGCAACATGTCCTGTGTCTTTCTGAAACTAAAAAGGCAAAACAAAGTTTTAGTTCTGGTACACAATACAAAAGCAACTGCTTGTGTAAATCTCAGTGCAATAAATCTTACATGTGACAAATTCATATTACTAAATTGTCATAGCTTTCAGCTTCTTGGCAAAATTATGATTTATAAAAAATAAAATACATCCCCGAGTGAATTTTCTTTTCAATTAAGAAGACAATCTTCTTATTTCAATCTAGTTCTCCCTTCCACATTAGCCTTCCTTGAATAAATACTAAAGAAATATCATGTTGAATTTCCCTTCCAAGTTACCACACAGTATAAAAAATAAAAAGAGAAGCTGATCTCTTCCATGGTGGTCAGTAATTATCCACCCTGTGGAGCACTGGGCAACCAAGGAAAACTCCACAAAAATACCACACCAGGCAACAGACACAAGGAAAAGATTCTTTAAAGTGTTATAGGAGCCCAAAAATCCACGAGAGAAACGAGTATCTGATATGTAGAATGCCCAAAGCTGAAGCTGCAGGGTGGGAGAATACTCAGTACCCTGAAAAGGAGGTCATTCTTTTAACCTGCCTCACACATACACTGAACTACCCTCTGAAGGCACGTGGTGGAGTTTTGGCTTTAAAATACAGGGGTATAGCCTGGGTTAGGTAACACAAGTGAGGAACAATGCGGGGCAGCTGGGCCATCTCTGCTGAGCTCATCCCCTGAAGTGCCCCCAGCACGTCCCAGTCTAACAGGAAAGGATCATTCTGGAGAGTGCTAAAAGGCTTTAAGAGGTTTCCAGCTGGACAGGAGCACCAGAGCCCCTCAAAGCCTGGAGGCCTGTGCTCTGCCCTTGTCCCACTCCTCAGCCAAAAAATCCCTGATACCACTCTAACAGTGGCCTAAACAGCTGCACAAATCTCTGAACAGCAGCAAATCCAGGCTTTTATTGCCTGAACTTCAGGCAAATCACTGTGAGAATGCATCGGGCTTTGTCTGACAAGTAATTTTTCTTTTTAATACGACTTACAATTCACTTTCTATTTTCTCTATTTCTTTCCTCTGTCCACACACGTTCCATGACATCCACCCAGAGCCCAGTTCTCAACCCACCTCCTCCCCCCAGTTCCCTGTTCCAGTCAAACTAGGTCTGACTGAGTCTAACACTCAGTTTTAGCAGGTGCTCAGTCAGTTCCACTAGTTAACAAGTATTTTGGCTCACAGCAACAAGTATTTAGTAAATGCCCAAAGGGAATAGCATCAAAGTGTGCATCACTTATCCTGAAGCCATCCATTCAGGCAAGTTAAGTGCTTGAAATTAGCAGAGTTTTGACTTCTGGCACTGGGGTGAATACACATACACTCATAATCATATAAGATTTTTTTCTTCATCTTAAATCACTGTTCACTAACCATCTTTGAACTTTCTTTTGCTTACAAGAACATCCCCTTTTCCCTTTCCCTCAACTCTTAATAAATAAAAAAAGGCAAAAACACAAGGCCCACCAAAACCCAACCCAGCCTGGGTGGAAAAACCAGAAGGATAAAAGACTCTGTGTTAATAACCAACCAGGCAGTAGTAACAACAGTATTGATTTACACTGCCTGAGAGCCCAGCTGTAAATCCAGTCGTGGAGCCACCTCCCTCCAACAGTGAGGCTGCCCATGGTTGGTCCTCTCTGTTCTTGCCCATCCCCTCCCAGCACGAGCTGGAAGCAATTGGCACAAGACAGGTTATAACCCAAACTGACACTTGCATAGTGACTAATGGCCATCCCTTGTGACAGCACCACCCCGAGGCATCGAGAAGGTGAAAAGGAAAAGGTAAATGTTCTAAACCTGCCTAAATAAAATTGTAACACCGCAAAATTTTTTCAGGGTTTATAAACAACAAAGTAGCGTTGAGCAGTGCCCACTTCAAATGATGCTGTAGTGCTCCCCACACAATACAATGGAATAGCTTCATTCCTTTAGGGGTCATCTTCAAAGAAGGAATTGTTTTTCCAGCTGAATAGAAACACTCTTTCACCATCAAGCTCCGTGCTGGTATGAATTCAGCATTGTTAATAGATATCCCATCCACCACTGCCCCACAGCATCTATCAAAAACACCTTTCTATTTTATTAGATTTGCCTCTGACAGAGCATCATGTCCAAAATCAAGGATATGACTGAAATTTTCCTCATGCTTAGAAAAGATCACTGGCTTATCAATTTTTCTTTCAGACCCTTAATCTACACCATCTTTTCACGTACCATAGGTCATGTTCCCAGATGTCAGAGCAACATCTGCCTGGTTTGTGCTTTAACACAAATGAGTGAAAGAACAATCACTTGTACACAACCTATCTAGATTCTACAGCATTCAAGTTCAACTGTTCAGAAGCCACGAAACAGATCTCTAACCAAGATACGTTTAAAAATTATGAAACTACTATTAAAAAGAAAAGGGGGGGGGGTTACTTACTATCTGAGTTTAAAGCTTTACCTGGTAACTGGTAGACTTGTTTGCATATGAAAATTGACATTTGTGCTAAAACCTTCACATGGCTGAAGACATGTCTGTAAAACATTTGACAGCCCTGAGAGAGCTGAGAGGAAAGGAGAATGTGGGGGAATGCCAGCAAGGATATGCTGATGCTGTCCCAGGGTCCTGATGCCCCAGGGAGGTGCTCCCAGCCCTGCTATGTTGGGCAGCCCCAGACATCTCTCACAGGCCCTCAGAGCTGGCAGCAGAGCCCAGCCCAAAAGATGCACAAGCTCAAAGGCACATGAGCAGCTGCAACACCTACAGGCTGATTATTCCTGACACAGCATTTCAATTTATTTCCATTAGGAAACTGCAAGGCAGTTTTTCCAGCGTACCTGAGAGTTAAGTAAAACCTTCAAACACCATGAGCCTCATGATGAAATTAGCAGGATTTGTGACAATGACATCGATTACTTTCCCTGCTGCCCACAAGTTTGCAGCAGCAGAGGCTGACAGCAACAGCCTTTAACATCTCAGGGACAGCAGCAGCCAGGCTTTGCATTATAATCAAATTATTCCGTGTTCCCAAAGAACACAAGAGCTCCTGAGCACTACACACAAATGGAAATCACTTCAGTCCTACTAAATATTGTATAAAACATAAATCATTGGCTGTGTTCCTGTCCTCTTCTGATATGTACTGAACAGAGAACACAAAAACCCTTCAGAGATTTCACCTTTACTTTAGGAAAGGCGCTGACTAAGCAACCAATTTTTGTCCAGAAATTATCACAGAATAAACCATTTCTAGTTTTCACAAACCAAACTATGCATGACAGAGCTGCACAGGCAAGCATCAAGCAAACTATCCTATCAATCACTTCTTTTTAAGAGTGGCTTGGCTTGTTCTGTGATACCATTAAAGGCTCAGGTCTGCCCTTGGATGTACTCAAACCACTTTCAGGGTAGGACACTGCACAACCATCCAGAGGCAGAACTGTGTGAAGCTGTAATATAAACTTGAACAGAGTACATGGGAAAGCTGTATAATGCAGATCCTTCACTTGCTGGCCTTATCCCTTTCATGAACCTTTCAGAACCTTCAGTGAAGGCCTGGAATGTCCTGAATTCAAGCAAACAGAAGGAGTGGGCACAGAAGCACAGCCTCTCTACAGAGCTAAGCGTGGCAATTCAAAAATACCCCACCTTGAAATTAAATGGGATGGGACATAACACAGGTTTTTGTTTTGTGTGTGTTTTTAAAAAGGTCATTTCTCTCATACAAGTCTTGATGCAAGCCTTCACAGCAATGTTATTACACTGTAAATTGTTTAACCAGTCAAAAGCAGTGAAATATTACCCTCAGACTGCCATCCTCCAACTAAACAGGAACATAAATCAGCATGACTGTTGCTAGTATCATACAAGACTAAGACACTGGCTGACCCCACCAGCCTTACTTTCTAACCATTGGTTGCCTTGGGCTCTTTACTGTATAAATTATCCAGAAGCATTAGCATTCTTTGTTGTTCCAATGGGGTTGGAAGAGTCTAAAGGATATTTCTGCATGCTGCTTAGGCAAAGGGTAAGCTTTGTGCAGTATCATGTGATCAAGAAAAAATCCCCGAGTACTGCTTGCTTGTGGGTGGTGCAGAGGAACAAGAAGTGACTCACTACTCATAGTGGAAAATTTGGGGGGAAAATGTTTTAAATAGTCAGGAAAGCACAAAATGGCAAACCAAATTATTGGACTTCCTACACCCTATGTACTGGGCAACAAAACCATGTCTTTGATGTGAGAATGATGCCCAAATGTATGAGAGTTAAGTGAAGCAATTGCTCAGTTTTGCTCTATTCTCATACTAGAGAGGGCCTCTACCTGTCCTGAATCTGCAGAGTCCTAAGGAAAGTCAGAAAGAAACTGGAATAAGCTACCGAATTCCAGTATGACACAAAGGGGTCGGGAGGGCAGGGGGGTGGGTAGAACCCAAAAAAAAGCATTTGGTGGAGCAAAAGCTCTCTACTTTCTCTCATTCTTAAGATGCAGAAATAACACATAGAAAGAAATCCATATATTTGAGATTAATAAGCAGATATTTATCCATGTGCCACTCCAGTTGCTAAGAGATTTCCTCTCTACAGCAGTGTTGTATAAACAATAAAGCATTTTTGTCCGCAAAGCAATTGTCTCACCTCACTGAATCAAGAGCCTCTCACTGCCATATCCCTTCTATATTGTTCTAATTCTGAGCTGTGAGGAAGCTCCCTTACACAAAGACAGTGCATGGATCTGGTTGGGCACGCTATTGTTAAACTTGAGCACATCAAGTACAACGTGGGCTTCCTGCAGCATGAGTAGATTCAGCTGAGAGACTATACATTTTAGCTCACAAGCCATAGGTAAATCTGGGCAGAGGTGACAGCTCCTGTAATTAATTCCTTACTGCTACGGTGATTTTCAGCTGGGGGGAAACCCACCCTGACAGCAACATTACAAACCTGCACACAGCCAACAAAAATATTGCTATTTCAGGCTGGTTTCAAACAGCAGCACCTCAAAATTCACCTCAAAGTCAGAAACTTATCTTCATGCCGCCCTTTATCCTGGAAGACGGTTCAGAAGATCTATACGTTCACATAGAAAAAAAATACTTCCAGTGTAGATGGCTGCAGCAAATGTGCTGCAGCATGTTAAGAGTCTCCTAACGTGCTCGCTGGAACAGAAGGCAGTGGGTTTCTCAGTGCCTTTCATTATGTATAGTACTGCCATGGCAGAGAAAAAAAAGAAAAGGGCAAGGAAATGCTGACTCTCGCCCAACCAAAAGATGCACATATGTTAGAGGAAATCTACATGTCGTTTAGGAAGCACATGCACCGCTTCTCTGAGCATATGAAGATTATCCAATCCCCCCCCTTAGGGGGATTTCACAAAGGCACACAGAAATACTACATGCCCAGGTTTCTGTAAAGGCAACTGGCTCCTTGATATGTTCTTGAAAAAAATGATCATAAAATAAAAGAAATCGTGGCAGGGCCTTACTTCTATGGAGCAGAGTACAAGGTGTCATTTATAAGGACACATCTCCAGAGCTGACAAAGTAGCTGGCCTCTTTATCTGTCATTATGCCACAAACCATAACTATTTTGCCTTATACCTCAGAGAGAGACAGTAAGCCTGGAATCACACAGAGGCTCCTGACCTGAACAATGAGCAATGCAGTGCCTACTGAATTTCTCAGATCCTAGTTTGCTGAAGGGTTTTCTGCAGCTAAGACAAATCTACAGCAGAGAAAAACCAGGCTCCGTAATCTCAGCCGTGTATTTTCCTAACAAAAGAAAGTTGCTAATAACAGACTGCTACAGCTCAATTCTGTAACACAGCTCACCTTTAAGAAAAAAGAGAAACACCGAAACACCTTATTTCTGTTCCATTATCCCAAAATCGGATGTTTCAGAAGCCAAACATGTGACACAGTCCCAACACAAAGAAAAAAAAATCTGCCTCTACACACATCCTGTTTAAGTACCTGTATGTAAGACTAAACTATTATGCTATGCTTTGCTATTAAACCCACGAGAAAGCTCAGCATTAAACCTCACATGATGGTTACAAACTATTTTCAACTCACAGACAGTTTGCATATCACAGTAACATAAGTGGGAAATGAATGCACACCTTCTGCATCATCACTGCAATCAACTAATATCCAATTAAACATTCAATCGCTTTGCAAACCCCACAGCCGTGGTTACAAATGATATTTTACAATGTTAACAAATTACTCCCGACAGCTACCAAGTTACAGGCAAGAACAAGCTTTTAATACTTCAATTGCAAGGTAAGAAAATTAAAACAAAAGAACCCCTGTTCAGAATTTGGCACAGATCTAGATACCTTTTTCTTCCGATCCCGGGATCTTTTCCTGTGTTTTCTTTTTTTCTCAGTTTCTTCCTCAGCATTTATTTCTAAATCCCTGTTTTTCTTTAACTGTGATGCTGCATGAGCCATAATGCATTAAAAATCCTTTACAACAATGCTCCCTTGTAAAAGGTGATTTCCTCGGGCACCTTTAGCCAGCCCTTACAGCAAATGTTCCAGTGATTGGAAGGAGATCTGTGACCAGAGCCAGGAACACATTCAGGATTCAGAGATCTCGCAGAAGCTTGCAGTCACTACAAAAACACATAGTTGCAGATTTCTTCCTATACCTTTCTGCACCTGAACCTTTGCAAAGCAGTGCAGCCATCGTAATGCATTTAACGTAATGAAAAAGACAGCTGGGACAGAGAAAGCTGTATTATGGCTGTATCCCCTGCCACCAGCTGGAAGTGTCTAAGTGACTCCACTGAAGGGGGAATGCTGAAAAGGAGCGCCTTCTATTAAAAAAAATCCAGAACAATAACATACGCTGCACTGTTTTTTCTTCACTCATCTTCAAGCACATTTTTAAAACGTATTTAAAAAATGCAGCGTTAGTGTTGTATGTCTCTCAGCTGGTTTTGTATAGTAAGCCATTTAACCTATAATGAAATGGAGCAGCTCCTACTTTAGGTTAACTGCTGATGGTGACAAAAAAAATAAAATAAAAATTTCTTTTTGCCATGGAGACTCTGACTGCATTATGTAGAAAACAATGCATGCATTGCCATATCTTAACAGTGTGTCCTTTATACTGATTTTTCAATTCCAATACATATTGTGAGAGAGGATTACAGAAAGCCCTGTTGTATTTCCCCCCCCCCTTTTTTTTAAACATACTTATTACAAGACATCACACAGAAAGAAAGATGCAATCACACTGGTGTGTGAAACAGGCATTTAATTCATGGGAGATTTTCTGGCACTGTTCATTTACGTGGTCAGAAAGGGAAATCGGCACTATTTCCATGTAGTTGGAAATGTACTTTTAAGCTTTTATGTCGAGACTTGCTTCAATCATCTTACTATTTTTGCCACCTGAGTCCTCAATGACTGCAGCTTTTGAATATTCATTATGGGAGGTAAAATAGCAGCAGTATTAAGGCCTGCAGGAGGATCTTTTACTGGGATGAACACAGAGCAAGCATCTAGTAAATAAGCAACCATATTTTTTCTGCACAAATATGAACAATCAGCAGCTTGCCTCAAGACTGCTGTTTTTAACCTTTCCCAGTATTCCTAGCAGCATGCTTCACTGTAATGAAGACTAGCATTTTAAGGCAGTCTGATTCCTTTCAGATAAAACCCAAAAGTCTCTCCAAGAGAAACCAGTGTATTTTATATGGTACTAGCATTTCTGTCCAGAAAGAAAAAACCAGAATCTGTTGTAAAAATTAAGTTAAATTTAAATCTGAAATGCAATTAGCCAAATAAGCCTGAATCTTCTCAGGGCAACATAAAATCCAGAGATGTCTCACATGTCTGTAAATATTCTTCCCCTGAACTTGAGAGACATTTTTTGAATTCTGGTTGCTGAGGCCCAGCCAGCAACACGCTTTAGTTTTCACATAACGTGGCTAAAAGAAAAACAGTCTTTTAAATCTCCCAAACAGAAACTGCTTTGAACACATCGTGTGTTGTGCAAAGGGCAGTGCATAGTGCACTGCTTGTCTCCTGTTCAACAAGCTAACAAACCAGGTTTAAAAAGTTGTTTATTTTGGAGTGATTTGTAAGAAATGCTCAAGGATGGAGGCTGCAGTTGTGTGACCTTAGGGATTTCTCTTCCTGATGCAGTAAAAGCAGAGTTTCTGTGTGCATGCAAAGCTCCTGTACCTGTACACCACCATGTGACTCTCCACACTCCCCCTCCACACACAAAGCCTCACATAATGCTGCCTTTGGAAAGCATGGGAAGAGGAATGCTGCACTTGGGCAATGCCTGCTTTTGAACCAGAAGCAACTGGTTCAAAAAAACCTCCCACTTCTCTATAGGGACTTGAATAAACACATTTCTAAAGATGCACAGAGTACACCCCAAGGACGCCCAGAGCATGCCTGGAACTGCAAGGCACCACTGCAAGCTGTCAAAGGCCACGCTCAGGCAGGCACCTGGGTTTGGGCCCAGCTCTTCAAGGATGCCCAGAGCAGCAGTGAGGAGACTCTGCTCTAGTGAGAGCAGACACTCTCTCTAGTGAGAGCCCTACCAGAGAGAGGAGCTGGCCAGGCTGCTGATTGATGGGTACCTTGACGAAGGTACCTCAAGAAGGACAGTGACCTCAGTTTTTGGGAAATGGAAGACTGCCTTGTGCCTATTAAAAAAATAAAAGGCAAAGAAAAAGCACCCAAAGCTTTACTTTCTAGCATACAAGCTGCCTGCATGACCTTGCCAGTTATCCTCTTGGAAGCTCAGATCTTTCTCTGTAAAATAAAGTTGATATTAGTTCCTCTGTCTGGCAGAACGCAGTTATTAGCACGGAAATGCTTAGAAAATACAGCAGAACCAGAATTGGAAGTGGATTCAACAAAATTCAATAGAGTTGGATCCCTCTTATTCCCAGCACATTTTTGTCTGAATTTGAAAGGCTCGTGAGTCTTTGCCTTAGGAAACCAACTTTATTTGAGCCACAGCTGAAGTGAATGCTGCTGTCATTCACCGCTTGCTGGCTAATCCTGTGACGTCCTATAAGCCTTTTAACCATACTAGCCTGTAATTTATGCCTAAATAACCTCATTAAATGAAAATACAAATAATGCATTATTAAGTGTTAGGTGGTTAAAATACTTGAAGCATGCTTTCAAAAATGCTGGCACAGAGAAGAACGTGCACGTATCTGGCTTAAACACCCGAATGCCACCTTATGCACAGGTTGTATTCCAGGCAGGTAGAAAGCAGTCCAAGCTTTTATTAATGAGAATAAATCCTAAGAAATTAGGATAATAAGTGAACTCACCCAATCCCTTGAGATATGCATAAATTGGAGGATTTTATCTGTCAGCCAAGACTGCTTCATCCCAAGGATCTTTTCAGCTAATTAATCAATTGGACATAACATGCAGATGTTTTTATTATGTGGATTACAATCCCCGCTTGAACTACAGAGTCCAAACTCTCCTCCAGAATTAGATTTCAAAAAGAGGAAAATGCCTTTTTAAGCTAGGGTTTTGAGAAATTATCTTTTAGCTATGATTTAAAAAAAAAATCAACATAAGAATAAAAAGATCCCTTATAGTTGGAGAGATACTAGCTAGGGAGATTTTGTGTAGTTTGTAGGCTGGGATAGTCTCCAAGAGAAAAGAGGTTACAAGAAAAGTGTGAGTAAAAGATTCAGACTCCTGTGGAACAGTGACTGTGTATGTACAAACCCTGCTTTTGGGGAACTGGCACCATTCACTGGAAGGTGATAGGGCACTGCCAGATGAAAGCTGGATGAAGTGTGAAGGTTTTCATGCCAGATATGTCATAACTCACTTCAAGGGAATTGGGTACTGGAAATCTTCATTAAGTGCTTCTTTTCAGACTTCAGTAAAATAATTAAGCTATTTTATTTCACCCTTAATTACAAAGTTAATGAAATGCCAATGAGTGTTTCAGCACAATCCATAGGGTCCTGATAAAGAATGATAAATTGTATCTTACTTGAGCAATGGGAAATTTACACTTTCTGTTAGCATAGGATAATGTCTACTCAGCTTCATCTGCTCACAAAGTCATAATAATAATGGCTGGAAGTGATTTTATCAACTTGAAAGTGTGTCATTTGGTTTAGTTTAAGATGCTAGTCCCACTGCTAAAACTAGATTCAAGAGACTGCAAAACAGCATTAGCATATAACATTGAGATGGATTTGAAAAAAACCACAAGAAGTTATAGGAGGAAAAGGGGTTCACAATGTAATTACTTGTGTTAATACATCAATTGGTCAGCAGCTTATAGAGTGAAGATAGTACTATCAGTTTTACAGGACTTTTACATAAATTATACAGCAGTAGGGAAGGCGGGGGGGAAAGAGAGACTGCCATGAAAATAACTGGCTTAATGAGAAAATGCCAAAAAATGGATTTATAAGATCTGAGGGGTTCTAGGTAAGATGGAACACCACAGAAACATTCAACAGTTACACTTCTCAGATCACTATGGATCCAAAAAGGCTTCTAATCACACACAGTGCTAGAAGGTCACGATGACAAATTTTGCAGGTAAACAAAGTATGTTACATTTTCCCAAAGATGAAAAGAGCATTATAGGTAGACTAGAAATAGCAAAGAGTAAAGGGAAGGAAAACACATGGAGGGAAGTGAATTCAATTCTTGTTAAGGTACTCTTAAACTCTTAATTTCTTAGTTTTCTGGTACAGAACAAATGCCACGATTGCCCTACTTTGGATTATGTTGAATAAAGCAATGGAAATGAGGAGGGAAAAAGAAGAACAAGACTTACTGGAAATATAAAAACAATTAATGAAAATATCTTTTGGGGAGAAGACTAGGCAGAAGAAATTTAAGACAACCCAACAAATTATTTGTGAAAATGGGTTAACCATAAAAAACTTTCTAATGAGTCTTTTAAGATTCATCTGCTTATTAGTTAGACTAGCAGACCTTGTGTCTCAAAATCAAACAGACAACACCAAACAAGACTAAAAGCTTATTTAGGATCTAGTTTTACTTTTCAACTCCTGTTCACACATTTGATGCCCAGGATAGAATGGACCCATCTCCAAAGATGCAGAAGATCAAGGTCACTAAGCAGCAAATGAATGGAAAATAAGAAAGGTTAAGGCTTGTCTGGCTCCTCTGCGTTGTTGCATTGAGTTTCTCCCACCACCTGCTTCTCCTAGCAGAATTCTATTTTGGCAATAACAATCCTAAAGAAACTGGGGAAACATGACAGTCAGAAAGGGATGAATGCACTACACTAAAGTGCAGGAAAATACTTAGATTGCATTTTATACACCACTTACACAGTGCTAACCCCTTACCGTCTTTGAATTTACAGTATAAAATTTGGAATTGTACTGAATTATGTTCTGTTTCTTATTTGACTTCTTTAGGGCACATGAGCTTAAAAATGCTCTGGAAATGACACAAATTCAGGGATGCAGTGATAAAGGCCAGAGGCTTATGACTTCTTAAATGAGCCTTCTTGAATTTCCTACTGGAAATTCAAGCAGAAATTATAACAATTGTAAAAACAAAAACAATCCAACAAACAAAAAGCCATGCCCAAACAAACCACCACGATAACAAAAATCAAAACTAAACCAAACCACCCCAAAACCCCCTCAAACCCTCCCTGAAACACCCACACAGAAAACAATCATGCAACATGCTTTTCACTAAGCCCTCTCCAGACACATCACCTGCCTTCCGAGCTGAAACGAGATCAGAGCAGCGGCCACTTTGGAGCTCATACAATGAAGTGCAAAATTACTATTTCTGTGTGCAAGGATGACACATTTTGGCTCAACTGATGAAATTACACCTCCTGTGGTCCAGCTTACTCAGAGTATGAGGATGCCTGACACGTTTGTGAATTTTAACTTCAATCTGGAGGCACAACTTTTAAAGAAAACTGCTACAGGTTTTGTTTGCCCTTAAGACCTGCACTGTAAATCTGGACAGTTCAAAAGCTGACTCAAGGCTCACTCAGCCCACGGCTTCAGGAGCAGGGGAAATGGGGAAATCAACCTTCAGCTGTCCCAGGCCACCATGCAAGCATGGTAAATCCTCCTGCAATCAAACTGGGAGAGGGAAACAATGTGCTCATGCACCAGCAGAATGGAAAGGACTTCAGAAGACTGAAGAGCACCCAGGACTGGAGATCACCAACCCTGACTCTCAAAACAAAGTGATTTTGTTTGAGGTCTACGCAGAGAAAGGGAGCTCACAGTGACAAATTAATATTAACTCTTCTGCAAAGATGGTGTAAAGAGTTTCATTTCTGACTCATAACCAACTAAGGAAAAGGTACTGATGTATCTTACTTATAGAGGCACTCTAATTGCAAGATGGATTTTGTGGGGGGCTGTGGATGGAACTGCTGAGCAGCCCAGGAAATTTATCCAATGCAAGGAACACTGGTAAAAGAAAGATATATAACCTCTAAATTGTTGCAGAGCAAACACACCAAAAAATTTCTTCCCATTTGTCCTTTGCCAAGAATAATATTGCTAAAACTCTATATTTACTGGGAACTGCTGAAGGTGCAACAAGCATGCACTTTTATAAAATCTTTTTTCTACCTTTTGCCCCTGCAATTCAAACACCACACTACAGCCTGGACTGAAACTTTCATATAGAGCGTCAGTGTCTCAGGGATGCTGACAAAGATCACTAGGAAATTACATTAAACTGGCTTCACACATTTTAAGGGGTAGAACTTACATCCCAAACTGACACTAGCTCACAGTGACATAGTTTTCAACCCTCACTTGGAACTATTCAATGGTGTTCTGAAGCTGTATATTGAGAATATTAACTTCCCTCAGATGCCTGCTTTCATCATTTCTCTCTGCCTACTTCACCTTGCTCTCCTAGCTACTGCAAGCCACAGTAGGACAACCAGGAGGCCAGTGGAATGGTGCTACAGGGCACCACACTGAGTTTTGATCTGGACATTTTGTTAGGTGTGTCTGCAAATGACACCAACAGGGACAGGAAAAGCTACCCCTGTGTGTACAGGAATAAGTGCAAAAGCCAGCTTGGTACCAGTTTTGCACTCCCACATGCAGAACTCAAATGTTGTCTGTGACATGATAGGAGGAACAACCCCATCCTGGTGAGCTTCAAAAAAGGAAACACAAAATGCCATTCATCAGGGGTTTATGATTCAGCCACAAACTTCACCCTGAGTGGTCAATTAATCACTGCTGCATCTGTTCTGCTCCAACACATGAAAGCAATCTGCTCATATCCAGTGAACACTGAGCCTGAGCTGGGGTTTCCTCCAATATAAGGAAAGCAGGTACCAAGAAGCTGGCTCCCAGAAGCTCCTCTGCCAGATCATCCAGTCCCCAAACAGACACAAAATGAGTTATTCCCTGCTCATCTCAGATGGAAAACTCCCTGTCTCAGAGTGGTTTAAAAATAACCCGAAACAGCGGCAGAAAATGTCTTTGTGGTATTTCAAGTTTCTCAGCATCAAGTCCCCCCGCCTGCTGTCTCTTTTTTGGAGCAGTAGCAGTCTCACAATAATAAAAGCTACACAAAAAGCTTTTATTAAAAACCACTGCAGAACCTGCAAAGGTGCCAGGAAGTGAATGTGCTTAAGCAAATGAGGCTACCAAACAGAGTGGGATGGCATCAGTCACAAATAGATGCAACACCTTTGCCTGCAGTTAGCAGATCACTTTCCAGTACCCTTCTATTGGTATTCTTGGATTTTTGTTAGGTTAGAGTCAGAAATATATAGTTAAGCTAAAAGGAATTTTGACCAAGTGAGCCTTTCCATAAATGATTGCACAATGTGTATCCAAGGGTAGCAGGCCTCTTTGCTTTAGCAACATCCTACAATCATGCAAATATAATTTAACCTTCCCTACCACAACATAGCCCCAAAAAGGGAAATTACTTTTAACTTTGGACAAAAGCAGCACTTTACCACTTTCTGAAAAGGGTTATTCCCCCCAACACTGTCAACAGTAGGGAGCTGCACTGAGTGACCCCATGTCTGCATATTTTCCTGTTGCCAAGCTCTGCACGTTATGAGCAGCTTACATATTTTATTTTGAAATAAAAAGTTGCTGAGTCAGCGTAACAAAGGACCCATCTGCAAAGGTCACTAGAAAGGCTCTTTGAAGTTGCCAGCGTATCTCAGTTACCCCAAGACTTCCAGCTGTATAACTTCTTTGTTGAGCTTCTGTGGTGCAAAAATGCAGAAATTATAAGAAAAGAAGAAAAACGGCTCCTTGGCTTGTTTGTAGGGTAGCTGGTTTCTTTCCTTTTTAATTTCCTGGACTACTTGGATACATAAAAAAATCTGCTAACATGCAGTAAGAGAAGGAAAACAGGTACAGGTGAGCCAACGAGGAGAGCTGCAGTTTCTCCCTGATCACTGCCACATTTGAGTGCTGGACCAGGGCTCCCTCAGCAAGTACAGAGGACTTATTTAATCATTCTGACTTTCACTGCAGACTTCCCACTTAAACCAAACTAATTGCAGAATTTTCAGTGAAGACACTAGTCCCTGCCAGTACACACAAAACCTCTTAACCTTTAAGGAAACATTAGAAATGAAAATATAAAAGCAAAAAAACCCCTCCAACCCACTCCAGCGTAAGAAACTCATTTAATTAGATTCTTTAATTATTCATTATTCCTTTTCCTATGTTGAAATGACCATCTTTGCCTCATTCCCAAAGGACTGTCTCCATAATTAAGTCAGGGAATCATTAAAATCTCAACATGTTGCCCGAGTGAGATTTTAAGTGTTCTGCACACTCCATGCAGCAGTAAGTTGACTTTTATAGGGAAAAAAAATGCAAAAAAGCAGAATCATTAGCAATCAATAACAAGAGGCAAAAGGGTATCAAATGCATATTTATCAGGTGACGTTTCTCTCACTTTCTCTTAAGTAAATTCATATACCAGTCATAAAATCTACAAGTTTACGCTTAAAACAATTGTACGTGAAAATTCTCAGTTTCCTTAAAATAACAACCAGTATTATAAAACCCCCCTCAGGGTAATTTTAGACACAGAGTTGTATATTTTATCTCAAAAAAAAAAAAAAATCAAACCCAACCAAAATCTAAAAATCTCACACCAAACAACATAGCTATTAGTACTTTGATACTAAAATCCTGATGGAAGAAACCCTTGGAGCAAGAGAAGAGTCATTAAAAATAAATAATCAAATAAAAACCACTGCCACTAAGAAAAGTCAGAAATGTTTTGTTTCTTCATAAATTTCACATAAAGCTATTAATATTCACAGGAGGCCAAGTTCTTTCTTGTCCTAGCAAGAGCAAGTGGGCATATGGAAAAACCCACTTACCTGTATAATAATTATAATTATCACAGAATAGGTGCATTGATGCAAAGCCCAGGTAACTTTAGTGCCCTATTCAGAACAACAGAATGTGGCAACTCCTGCCCAGATCTGCCTGTAAGCTGAACACACACCACACAGGGGGTGGGAGGGAAAGTATTCCTCCTGCTGTAGAGGGGGTGACTGCAAACAGCAGAGGATGAAGCTGGAGGGGGAGTTGATTGGTTTGTATTGCATGACAAACATACATCAACACAAGTTTTTGCACCAGGGATGTAAACACAAAAGTAACAGCCTGGAAGACACAGGAAAGAAATCTTTCTCTCCTACACAGCTTTGTTTGGTTCTCATCTGGAGCACTGTGTCCTATTACAGGCACTAAATTTCTAGGAAAAAGTTGTCAGCTGGAGATGTGAAGAATTTATTGCTTTAACTCTGAGATTGCTCCTTTTCAGAAAACAACCCCGAATGCTTCCCTGAATCTGTGGTTAGTAATAAATATCTTTAGACGCGCATATCCATATACTCTTCACAAAGACAAATACCACCAGCCAGCACTGAACCTTGCTCATTTGCCTGTCTCCCCCAGCCAGCCCTCCTGGCTTTTCCTTTCCTCACCCCAAAACAGGAAAACCCAGATGATTGGAGGCAAACCTACATAAAAACTAAAGATGACTCTTTTTCAATTTTTTAGAATTTTTAAAGTGTCTGTTCCTATGATTTGTTTAATTTAAACTACTTTGTGGAGGGGCTTTTGGGGGGTGCTTCTGAGACTTCCTGGAAAGTCAGTATAGCAAAATTAGTACTAAACTTGAAAGAAGAGAGTGAGAAAAAAAAAATCAAAAAAACAGGAGATAATAAAATTGTACACTGGTCTGGTTAAACTTCCAGTCTTAGAGATCTCCCATATCTGAATCTGTCACCATCTGGTAGTTATTGGGATGAACTGCAATCAATCTGGATTTGTCAAGAGGAAACTGTGTAAAATTAATTTAATTGTATTTCATGGAAAGATGACAGGCATTGGAGACTGGAGAGAAGCAATACTTGTACCTGATATTCTCATAAGCAAGGTAAGGAAAATGGTGTTGATGAAAAGACTGTTAGATTAATCCAAGAGGGATCTCGTAACTAAACTCAGGAACAAGATATTAACATTCATTGTCAAAAAAGATGGATGTTCTGCAAGAGTCTGAATTTGATTTGCTTCTCTCCAGTGTTTTATTAATGATTTGGGCAATAAAAAAAGTTTATTACCAATGCAAATGTGAAACTACTAGAAGCATGTGCATGTTAAAGAGTGAAACTTTAGACCAAAATGATAAGTGGGGAAAAAAAAACCCAATCAAAACAGATGAATTTCATATAAATTCAAAAGGAGGAAAAATGGAGTGAAAATAAGGAGGAAAAACTGTTTCACAGGCTAGAGAACAGGTAAGGACTGCTCTTCAGCATTGTCTGCAGGGTATAAAAGCTCGCAGATTCAACACAGGACAACAGACAAGCAGCAGAGCAGAGTGCAGAAGGTACAGCCTACACAGTGAAATCACCTTTCTCTGCTGTTTAGTATTTGCAAAGCTACAGGTCTACTGTGACTGACTTTTGCTACTCTGCTGCCAGGAAGATATGAATATTTGGGAAACAACAAGAGCAATCAGAGGTCTGTAAAACACATCCTCTTTTTGCCTGAAGAAAAGATGACTGATGGAACATGGCAACAGTCCTCAAGTCCATCAAAACCTGACAAAACCAGAAGAAAATAGTCTGTTCTCCACCATTACTATGGATAGTAATAGGAGTAGAAAGTTTCAATAGCAGCAACCAAGATTTGGGTGAGATACTGTGAGAATTTTTAACAATAGGGAAACTCTGCAACACCATGTAAGGGACCAGAATGGAAATTTTACAACTTTCCTTTGTAAAATACATATTATGATCCACTTGGACATTCTTAAATGTGTGCTGCTTGTGACTGTCCTATGAGAACTGTACCAAGAGCTATCTCAGCTTCCAAAAGTCTGTTCTTAACCTTACTGAGACAGTGCAAAACTATTTTATTGACTTCAGTGTTGCCTAGTTTAGTAAGGCTGACAGTTAGAAATATATTTACTTCATGTAAAAATCTATGACCATTGGTTGCTTCACATTATCAGAAGCAGAGCTCTAAATGAAGATCCAAATCAAAAGAGAACAGTGATGTGCTTGAATTATGCTGGCAAGTTTGAAAGCCTTAAAAAGGTATTTCTCTATGTATCAAAAATAGAATTTAAAAAATCTACTCTGATTCCATAAGTCTAAAAATAAAGAGGAATTAAACACAATAAACTACATAGAACTACAGAGTATGCTGAGAAGTCTGCTCTAAATTACAAGCACATAAATGAACTCTAAAGAAAATTGAAGTTGAAGCAGTTGAAGATGCTTAGGCCAGTGAGGACGAGCACAGCAAGCTCGCTACTCTGGTCTTCAGGAGAGCAGGCTTTGGCCCCTTCAGGGATCTGCCTGGCAGAGCACCGTGGGATAAAGCCTGCAGAGGGAAGGAGGACCCAGGAAAGCTGGTTGATACTCCAGGATCACCTCCTCCAAGTTCAGAAGCCATGCATCCCAACAAGAGGAAGCCAGGCAAAAACACCAGGAAGCCTGAGTGGGTCTACAAGGAGTTCCTGGATTAACCCAAACCCAAAAACGAAACCTAGAGAGGGTGGAAGCAAGGACAGGTGGTCTGGGAAGGATACAGAGAAACTGTTCAAGCAGCCAGGGATCACATTAGGAAATTTAAAGCCCTGATAAAATTAAGCCTGGCCAGGAACACCAAGTGCAACAGGAAAAGCCTCTATAGGCCTCTATAAGCTCTATATGCTGGTGATAAAAGGAAAACTTAGGAAAACGTGGGCCTTCCCTGGAAGGAAGCAGGAAACCAGGTTACCCAGGGCATGGAGAAAACTGAGGTACTCAACAATATTTTTGCCTCAGCCTTCACCAACAAGGGCTCCAGCTGCACTGCACGAGGCCCAGGAGGCCAAAGGGGACTGGGAGAATGAGGCACTACAGGAGGAGATCTTGTCTGAGACCATCCCAGGAACCTGAAGGTGCACAAGGCCATGGGACCTGATGAGACACAACTGCAGGCCCTGAGAGAACTGGCAGCTGAAGTTCCTAAGCCTTTATCCACCCTATTCAAGAACTTGAGATAGGCTGGTGAAGTTCCCACTGACTGGAAAACAGGAAGCATAGCCCCTATTTTTTGAAAGGCAGACCCAGGGAACTACAAGGAACCCATCAGCCTCCTATCAGTGCCTGCCATGAAAAAGGGTCTGAGCCAAGATGATCTTTAAATTACAGCCCAGCCCAATCCAAAGCATTTCATAATCATGTGGAGTCCTAGGCACCATTTTATTCTTACACATTAAGATGCTCTGTTTTATAGCACACACAAAATCAAGACTTTATATGGACTCTTTAGGGAAATTGCCACATTTTTGGCATTAGCTTGCAAAACCACTACATAAAATTACAGCTATTTAGAGAAACCAGAGTAATTGATAATGCATCTCTTCTAAAGATATATTACATAGCTTATAAAAGCAGCAAAAATATTAAAATTTGATTTTTAGCCCTCGAGCTGCTTTCTAGAGTTACAGTGTATATTCTGAAGGGTATTCACAGGCTGCATAAAGACAGACTAACAAACATTTAAGTTATAGAAGCCACAATTCAGTACAACTGCAGTTTGAGTAGCTGTGTAGTTTGGCAGAGGCTGCAAACACAGCGATAATGAAAATCAAATTTTGGACTGCATCACAAGAACTGTGTTTGTGAACAGCAAATGAACAACTTACATACTATTCAGAAAAAAAAAAAAAAAAAAAAGAGAGAGAGAAGCACTAATCAGAATCAGCCAGCTCTCACAGGCTCCCACTGCGTAGGCTGAATAATTGTCTCATCATGATAATAGCCTTTATGATAACCATGATCTCACCAGTGCACTCAAAGATCCAAAATGCTGCTGGTACTCTCACACCCACAACAAGGCACACTTGCCCTTTGCATCTGAAGAAAATCTTACTCTGCAGCTCCAACCCTTGGCTGTTAATGGAGGCAGGGTGTAATCTTGTTATTTTTTATGCCATTGTTTTCAAGCCACTAAACCTATAGATTTCCTTTGCAGACAGAGCAGCACAGACAAGAACTCCTATTGTTGTGAAGGCATCTCCCGTTCTGCCATTAATTCAAAACAAAGAGCAGAGTTATCAGAAGTAATAAAAACTAGCAGTATGCACCTGATAAATAAAATAAAAATTGAGATGCAATTTTATGTTCTGTGGCACATTTTCTCCATCTAATTTCTGCTTCACAAAGGTAGCAGGTTTATTTTGCACTGAGACCAGGGCATAAAACGTGCCTTTTGCCACCACTTCCCCTTCCCTCCTCACTTACTGGAGGCCTGGCACCATCTGTTTTTAAGCACAGCTATATTGTTTTCTCTGAGTTAACAAAGCAGTGAAAATTAGCACCAGCCACAGGTCTGGTTAAGCATGTAAACTCAGGCAAAAAGGAAGGGAGCATTCATCGTCAACACCACCAATGGAAAAACCCAAGGTACGAAAAAGAACATCAGATGAGAGGTTTCCATTCCTGATGGACAGGCAGGAGGAGCATCCTTGCTGCAGGGTGTACTGACATGTGAGCTGTCACTGTCTCTTCTGGAAAGGGCAGAAACTTCTGCCCCCATGACAAAGGCATTACAAGTATCCCACCCACAGAACTGAAGCATCTATTTGTCTTAGTAAGATATTAATACATTCTGTGGTGAAGCGACTAGGTTCACGCACAAGGAGAGGACAAGGGAGAGAGGAGCACTTGCAACAACTTAAAAGTGCCAGCCAAGATTTATCATCAGTACAAACTAGTGTCAGGGAAGGCTGTGGACTGCTTCCAGCTGGATTTCCACCCTACAGACTCCTCCAGTCTCATTCCCACCTGTTTTAAGCACCGGATACACAGTGTCATCCTCCAAAATTTCACAAAATTATGTCTAACCTTTTTAGTTTTTACAGCACATGAGGTTTCAACAGCCCCAGCCTCAGTGCAGAAGAGAACAGCTGCCACAGCACCAGCGTGTGCCAGTTCCTGGAATGCTGCTGGAGCCAGCTCCAGGACAGCCTGACCTCCCTGACAAAGCCTGGCTGCTGCTGTACATGAGAAAACAGAAAAGCTCTCTGGCAGTTTGTCGCTGTGCTGCCTGGAGTAGGGGCTGGCCTGCCAAGACATGAAATATATGAATAGAAACCCCTCTGAAGGACACACGTTTATTCCTAAGAAAAAATAAACCATTGCACCATGAATGGCATACTCAGTCCGATGTGCATGTGAATTTATTCCATCTGTACCACAAGGTAAACTGTCCAAAATCCCACATAAAGCCTCAAATTTAAACAAGCTGCTCCCTGAAAAGCAGAGCAGATTAAGTCTGATTTCCCATATCCCTGTGGACAATGGGCCTCCACAGCAGTGATTGCACAACAGCTTTAGGTAGGTCCCAGTGTTTCTTTCAGGCTCCTGCCACAGCTCCCGTGGCAGCCCCTTCAGCCCTTCCCTGGGTGCTCCAAGGTCCTTGCCCACATCACTAAACCATCCTGCCCCCTGACACATTCCCTGTGGCTCTCAAAATGCCCTTTATGATTGTATAGTCTTACATTTCCTCAGGAAACTAGAGTTAAATTGCACACACACAAACTGAAAAGCAGAAGCACTGTGAAAAACTGGAGGTATTTTGTTATAAAAGGTAGGAAGAACAAGTTTTTCTCTGTACTTCAATATCCCCCCACCATAAAGCATAATCATCGGAGAGAGGTTATGGAATAACAGCTCTCTGCACTTTTAAAATTTTACTTAAAATTAACTGGCCTGGTAATAGGTAAACAGGAAGATGAATTTTCAATTTCGTGTTTGGGTAATCTTCAAGGCATCTAGAAAAGATCACAGCGAGTAAGGCTGAAGCCCTCAATGTTCTCCTTCAGTTGGCAGATTTTTGGACAGATCTTTATTCTCTCAGTGGGACAACTTCTAGTACTTAAGGCTTTTAAAAGTGGAAAAAACTTACACGATGACAAAAGTGCAAAGGTCTAAAGGGGATTTTGAAGTCAAAACCTATGGAGATTCAAAATAATGCAATCTGTCTTGTACAGGAAAAACCCAATTTACTGATACAGTCAATATTACCAGATAATACAAAGAGCCTGATAAGAAAAATTAAGCCTACCTACAAAGGGCACTTCCTCCATGTTCTACTGCTCCCCAAATGAAAGTTGTGGAAACAGAGATAATTACTGCCTTAAAGTGCATCAGCAAAAAGTGGAACAAAGTCAATTAAGTCAAACGAAGCAAAGATTTATCAACCAGAACCAGCAAGACACCTGCCTGACCCACAAGAGGAAAGTAAGAATAGCTTTCCACATTGCTTCTTGTGATGTTCTTTATGTGGCATTTTGACACATCAAAACCATTTTAACTTGTATTTAACCAAAAAAAAAAAAAAAGGAAAAAAAAAAAAAAAGGAAAAAAAAAAAAAAAGGAAAAAAAAAAAAAAAGGAAAAAAAAAAAAAAAGGAAAAAAAAAAAAAAAGGAAAAAAAAAAAAAAAGAGAGGAAGAAAGAAAAAATATATCTATATTGGAGATCCCATTCTGAAAAGGTGTCCTATTTGAAAAATCTTTAAAGCTGCACAGAGGGGTGCTGAATAAATTTTGGGGTGTTTTTTCCTTTTTTAAGCTCCAAGAACAAATCAAAGATGTTCCTCACCTTTGTTATCAAGTCTGCTGAGGGAAACATCAGACTCATAGACCCAGATGTGGTGGTAGGCATCCAAGTATCTTGATCAGATTATTGAACTTAGCTGTTTTTAAAATTATATATGAGAAACCAGATCATTACCACAACAATCTGACCCAGCAGCATAAACCTAAAATTCTCCAGAACTTTCATTTTCAAAGCACTAAAATACTTTTCTTTCTTCTATATTTCTTAGCATTGAAAATAATTTGCTAGGGAAAACTGTATTTCCCAAAGCCATGGTTCTCTGGACAGTTTTTATAACATTATGCAAAAATCTGGTGACTGAAAGAATTGAGGTTTTTGAGAACTATTTAAAAATTTGGACAATTAACATTACCATCATCACAAACAAAGAAATTAGCTAGATTATAACCTTTTCACAAAAAATGGTTTTGATGAGCAGCAAATTTTGCGTCCTGGACTTTCTCTTTGTGCATAAACTAGTCCCTCAAATCAAGGGCAAGAAAGAAATAGCTAGGTAGCACTTTTGTCCAAAATTCCTTTCCAAGAAAGGAATAAGGAGCCATGTTCACATGGTTTTAATTCCATCTACATGCCTGTACCTAGTGTGTCCTCCTCTTCAGAAAGGCCTGGCCAGAAGAACACACTATATTCAGGGACTGGAAACAATTTTGCCTCTCAGAAAATTACTTTTGGTCCATTTCTACTTAACCTGAAGTGTATAAGCTACAGTCAAGGCAAAAAAAAAGTTGGGATTTGAGGCTGGTGTGGGATTTTGGTTTTACTGGAGAGGATCCAGCAAGATCAGGATTGAAGAACAGAAAGCCAGAAAAGACAAACCTGAGTATACTTGCTGCCACCTGGCAGGTCTAAGATTAGGACCAGAGGAAATAAAGGAAAACTTCTCTAGGATCCCGTGGGATTCTTGCAGGAAAAACTGAGAAGGACTATCATGGACATAAGAAAGCAGGCACTCCTTTTTTACTCTGCATTTGTCTAGAAGGGATGGCAGCCTCCAGTACTCTTTCCAGGGAAAGGAAGCCTGATGTGGATGCAGGGCTTTGGCTCAGGTGTCTGAGAAGCACTTTCAAGGCCTGTGGTTATGAAGGAATGTGTGAACTGACACCTGGTGGCTCCAAAGTGATGACAGAGAAATAAGGAGGCAATAAGGCTGGAAGCAGGAACTGCTGCTGGAAGCACAGACACTTTCTGCATTCACACTCATACAGCAGAAAGCTCCACAATTTAACTGTACCTTGCACATGGAAATGCTATTTCCTTTAAACTGTATAAAAACACCAGTGATTCATTCCTGCTCGTTTTCTCCATGTCAGGCACAATTTTATTCACCTTTATGGCATCCCCCTTTATTCATTCCTCTTCAAGCTGTACAGATCTATTCTGTTTAATTTCCCTTCACAGAAGAAGTGATCCTCTTAGTATTCTTTAGACCTATTCTCACTTTACATTCTTTTAGTAAGTAGGATGTGGGGTAGTAGAGAATCAGAAGCTCTTAATTCAAGAGTCAGCAAAGGAATATAACTTTGTTTTGTTTTCTGTTTTCTTTCAAACTATTCCCAGTGTTATTTACCCACCTTTCTGTTCATACTACTGGACTGTGAGCAGACAAAACCTGCATGTTCTAAACTGTTGTTACTAAACAAAGTAGTAAAGAAATGCAGAACATCAAATCCCTGTTCAAATACTGAAATGTGCCAGAGGAACAGAGATGGGTATTAATCTTCCCCAGTCTGCCCTCCAGGAAAGAAGAGTTATATATGTTTATATTTCATCTGCTTTATCCAATTCTGATTTAACTGACTGACTTTCATCTTTTCCCCAAGAGTACAATGTATTTCTCAGTAGTAATCAAACTTCACAGAGGATTTGAAGTCATTGGAAACCCTTAAATGTCTTTAATGACAAAGGACAATTCTGATCTTACTCTACGGGTGCACAAATCAGGAATCATTCTACTGAGGCAAATGAAGTAATAGCTGAGTAACTGATACGAAGTAAAGCAAGGCAAGCCTAAAAGCCTGTTCCCAGAAATGCCACCAAGTCAAGAAAGCCATTTGCAAATGGCATTACAGAAGAAAGGGTGAGTAACAGACAAATGAATGCTCATTTATTTCAGGACAAAACTGAGTTAGAGTTTCTGGAAATGATGTAACAGGAGCTAGTAACAGCTTGGCAGAGGCAAGAGCAACAAGATATTCCCTCATCCAGGGGTCTGGCAGCATCCCAGTAAGGGGCTGAAACTTGCCTGTGTTGTTAAAACCATCAGTTAAATACAACCCAGCTAGAAAGTCACCTTAAAGTTTGAAACCCTTTCCCAAGGATCTGCTGAAAGAGGAAGCAGGGTGCAACATATCTGAATGGAAGGGGATTCAAGCATTTCCAAAGGTAAAGTGATAAATTTTGGCCCCTATTCCACGAACAATCTCCTTGCTTCACGATCTGATTTCTGGATGATTGAGCATAAAATCATTCTCAGTTGCTTGCAAAGACTTATGGCAAGGTGCTGCAGTTTTATTAAAATGACCAGCCATTCTCTTGAAGTTTGAGACTTGTCTTTTCATAATTGCAAAAGCTACCTGATGCCAATACCAAAAAGCCCCTAAATCAACAAAAAAACAAGTGTGAAAACAGAAGCGGGCTGAGACTAATTATTGGAAAAACACAGCACAGGATAACTGAGTAGATTACTGTTGAGATTTCACCCTAGGTCTTCCCTCAGGTGCAAAAGAGAACCTTACAATTCCACTCCAATCTGTTTAAACCCATGTGCTTCACTTCAGCCTTCTCCAGTATGAATCCAACAAGCCTAACTTCAGCCATCATGGACCACAAGACACAGCAAACTTCAGCTCTGTATTTGGAATTAATAAATCCAACTCAGGATTTATTTGCTTCATCAAAGCAAGAAATAAAGTTCTTTTCATCACTGGGATTTCAAACTCTTTTTATAAAAGAGCACTGCAGCAATAAGTGAATAAATCCAGTTCTCTCCAGCTCAAATTTCAAGGCAATATATTTGGTTGGGTTTTTGCCTTGTTATTTTTAAAACAAACTCACCCAACTTGGATGAGCAACAGTTTCTTGTTTTACTCATATTTTAAATCTTTCTGAAGGAAGTTGTGAATAACCCAAAGCATCATTTGTCATCCTCTTTTTGGCAGGGGATAAAGTTATAGCCCAAGTATAAATCCAGGCAGAAGACACATTAATAAATGCAGGCAGCCCAGTGACTACCACTATCTTAGATGCATATGATAAGGGGAAAGGCTGACTTCACCCTCCAATCCTATGGAGTATTTTCAGGTCACCTGTTCACCATGCAGATGAAAATACAGCTCCTAGGATCAGAAGGCAAGCACTGAGCACCTTAAAATAAGTAAATGAATAAAATGAGGCAAAGGTCTCCAAAAAAAGTCTTCAGTCAAGAATATACTGAATGCTTCTGCAACACCATTGCAAGAGCAGAGACTGGATTTCAACAAAGCCCCTCAAAACCTGGCCCTGAGCAGAACATTTCCTCCCCTTTTGGATCATGCTGCATTTAGGTCATGCTGTTCACACTGGCAACTGCAAAGGGTTGTGTCATACCTGGCACAGATGAAGCCATAGGAAACAGTCAAGGCCATGCAAGAAGAGGCAGCAAAGGGAGTCAAGCATGTCAAAATATGCCTCAGAGGCATACTCACTGAACAACAACATTAACAAAATACTTCTAGTTGGCACTGGAAATTAACCAAAACTAAGGAATGCCATCCAGTTTAGGAGCAAAGCTCATTTAAAAAAAAAAAAATCCCAACAAAACCAAGATGGTTTTACCACGATCTTCAAAAAGATGTATAAAGGATATGGTGAAATTAGACATCATACCAACCACCTTCTGTCAATATAGATTTTAAGATACCTGTGAAAAATGATTTTTCACTTTGATGGTTCACATTATTGTGACATCTGGCTGGAAAGGCTAGAGTTAAGTGTCCATTGCTATTTTCATTAAAGGCTTTTATGCCTCAATTGCTGGAAAAAATGATTTTACTTTAAAACTAGACTTGGCAGGCAAATGCTGTAGCCAAACCTGTAGTTTAATAGATTTGTCAAAGTGAAAAACATCTAACAAATAAAAAAGAAATGCAAGGAAGCTTACACAGTATCTGACACGTGACACTGACCTGATCCATAAAGTTGACATTTAATCCACCTATCACCTATTTAGAGAGATACAAACTGGTATTTATTAAGCAGCTTTGCTGTCTCAGTGCTACATTATCCATCAGCAATCTCCTGATCTTTCCTTAAAATTATGAACATTCTCTCAGGTCTAAAAATCAGCATTCTTCCACATGTAGTAGTATGTGCAATCATTACATCCTTTCAGCAGCATGTCCACAGGCTTTGGGATCACTAAGACTTCATCTCCCCAAACCTGCAACTGCAGCACTTTAAATACTTAAAACCTTGCTGCCACTGAAAGGCCTGTGGAGCACACCCTCCTGCTGCTCCAAGAAATGGTGTGGAAAAGCTTCCCTACAGCACATATATCCCTGTCCAACCCATACTAATCCTCTTCTTGTTGCAGAGGACAACTGCAAGCTCAGCTGCTTGGAGGAATTGAGATAAATGCAAGTTGCTGAGCAGGAGGCAATGCCTGTGAGCACCCCAGAGGGGAACTCTTGCAAGGCTCAGCAGGACCTGCTGCTGTAGGACAACTGGATTTGACAGCTCAGCAATGGAGCCAGCAGCCTGGAAGCTGAGAGCAGGGGCCATTCATACCCACATCTCCCACTGCTGTGCTTCTCCCTGGAGAAGAATCAAAGCTGCTGGAGAAAACAACTCCAGTCACTGTTAAGGTGGGATTCCTTTTCTCCCTGACTGGGTTAGGCAGAATTCAATGTCCCTTAGACACAGCAGAGGCCCAAAAAGGGACAGAGGTGCTGCAAGTCTGAGAGCACCTGTAACCTGGATTTCTAATTATCCAGGAATTATTCTCCATATCACCATTCCTGGTACCACAGGACTCCTTCTCCACCTGTAAACAGTCTCAAGGATCAAACCTTGTTTTCCTGAAGACCAAAGAGGTATAGACTGTGAAGAAAAGAATACGGCCTCTTCCTGCTAGTGACAACCTAAAGCATAATGACCAGCCAGTGACACATGCATGGATCTGTCAGGAGAGATGCACTAAGGATGAGTGCAGCACAATTACAGCAGCCAGAACCAGGCACGGGACACAGCCATAGCACCAATGAAAAATGTTGGCTGACTTCACGTGAGAAAACCAGAATCAGCTGAAGCAGACACAGGAATGGAAGTGTAGAAGAAGAAGAGAGAGCAGAGGGGTCCAAGCCTATCCATCCTTTCCATACCAGAACAACAATTTCTAGGAAACTAAATTGTAAGCACACAGGGTGATCAATGGTGTTTCCCCCACAAGTGGAAACTGCAGTCAGCAGAAATTAGCAAAGTTATTCCCTATGGAATTTTTCATACCCATCTTGGTATCAGGGAATTTTATTAATGTTTTGAAAATTAACACTTTTGACGAACATTAAAGAAACCAAGTAAAAACGTTATTAACACAAAAATTTACTGATTAAGGTTCTGACACACAGAATGTGCAAGAGCAAAAGAAGTGAAATTAGGCAGTAACTACCCAAAGTCCCATCAGGTGTCTGAAGCTTAATTCTTAACTGTAAGCTTTTCTCCCAAAGGTATAGAATAGAAATCCATCTCAGAGATGCACAGAGCCTTTTGAGTTGATGTATTTAACTGCATGACAAGCATTAATAGGAGTTACCCAGATAAATTCCAGCATGTCCACTTTGAAAATATATTACTTAACCTAGCTGAACCCACAATTTTGTTGTTGTTGTTGTTGTTTTGAACTGCCAGTGAACTGGTATGAGTTTTAAATAAAATTCTTATGCAGCATGATATACAGAGACACAACTTTGGTGCACTACCATCTTGTGGACTATCCAGGAAAAACAGTAAGTGGAGTTTTATAGATAAAAAAACAGAGTCTATATAGTCATCTGTAAACAGAGCCCCAAAACTGCACTGGGTAAATATTACACAGAATGAGGAATGGTTCTTTGATTTCTTAGGGCTTGGCAGATTGTATCAAACTTCTTTTTCACAGCTTAGCACCAACATGTGGTGTCACCAGCCTCTCCTGGGAGAAGGCTCTCACCAAAACTGCAAGCTTACACAGAGCAGCTGCAGAAGATAAATACTGTGCTGGCTCCAATCCTCTGCTGCACAGTGGCAGGCTCTCACCTGCACAGGTGTGGCAGTTCCCCCTGTAGATGCAGCTGCACTTTGAAGCCTGAAGAATAAAACCATAGCCTGGTACTCAATGCCAGTGTTGGGAGTTTGCCTAGGTTGGTTAAGTTAGCAGTTTTTTACCACACATTCTTGTGCATAAACATGTGAATGAATACATGTCATATTTGTGAAAATGCATTTTAAGACATTATTTACATGTGTGTATGTATACAAATGTTGTGTGTGTGTAAACACACATATATATTGTAAACACTTGAAGTATGATAAATTGCCTTCTGGAACTCATTATTGTGGGTGTTACTTCTCTGCAATACAGTCAAACCTCCATGATGATTCATTCTTCTCTCTCTCTCATAAGATATTTCTTGTGAGCATCCAGAAATGTGCTAACAAATTTTAAACCATGAAGAATGACATGATCTAAGAATTTAATTCCGTGTAATGAAATAAGTATATAAAGAACAAATGCACATCAGACTTCTGGTTCACTACCAACAGCCTGCTCCCAACTCAGCAGCCTTAAACAACAGTATCACATTCAGGGATATAACAGAGACAACACCTTTTCTTTCCCCAGGATAAAGATTATACCCTAATCTTCTATCCCTTCATGATAATTCCCAAATCCAAAACTCTCTCACCATTCCAACTATCACTACTGAGATCATAATCAATTTTTAGTAAATACTCTGGCTTCCCTCTAAATTTCTAAAAAGTCCATTGCCAGTGATCCCTCATCCTACTCGCCAGGAGCACATTGTTCCCTGGAACCCACGACCACATCCAGCCCTCCTTTTCCACCAAGCCCTGTTGCAGGGGAAGAGGACATACTGAGCTTGAAAATGAGCAAAACCTTCAAACTGTTGACCTACATAACTTATGCTAATGGATAAAGTGCAACAGACCTTTCATTGCAAATTTTATAAAGCTGCTGATGAGGGTATGGTAACATACAGCCCCAGAAACACCCAGAATTGGTGCATACACTAAAAAATAAATCCCAACCCAAAACATTCTTCTTCAAAGATTCCATCACCTGTTGCAGTAGCACCAGTTTCTTGTAGCTTTCAGGCAGACCCCCTTAAGTCACAACAAATCACTTCAAAGAGAACAAATTCTGATTAGGAGTCCCCGAACAGAAAGGTGTGAGGGGGAGTTGTAACACCACCTCTCCGTGGGAGAATAGCTTTCCTAGATTTGCATCCCTTCAGATTATCTAAAAAAGAAAATCATAAATAGCATAGTTTAGTCAGAAAGAAATAAACATTAAGCAGAGTTGAAGTCAGTCATCAGAAAGAAAAAGTAAAAATATTTATAAAGAAACATGATACTGCATCAACATAATGTGTCCACCGCAAATGAAGAAAAAAATTATTTCAGAGCAAATGCAGTTGCTTCCAAAATGACATTTAAACCGCATTATATAAATGTTTCTCAAGGCCAGAAATTAAAAACATACCTGGCAGCTCTTCCACAGCAAGTAAAAATTCTTCTGGGATTAGCATGGGTAATGAGCCATCTGACAAGTCCTACAACTGACCAAATATTTACAAGGGTCACCATCTGTCACTAAGGTGTAGATGATATTTATGGGAGTCACCATTTCTGATTAAGGTATTGCTACAAATGCTAACACACAAAAGCGGTTTTCTGCTTTTTTAGTGATGTGATGGGCACCGGTCAATGCTTAAGACCAGACTGAAATCACAGATCAAAACTTGGCACTACCCTGTTGGTTTTGCACTTTATTTTCAGGGAAATATAGTAACGATTCAAAATACAACCATCACCAGAAGAATCGATTCTGCTGCAAGTTAGAAGATGTTTCAATTGTTTAAATTTTTGTGGAAGAGGAAACTTTTAAAAATACTTGAGATATCAATATTGTTATGGGAAAAAAAGTTCAGCTTCACTCTGAAAACTTACCCAAGCCAGAAAAAACAATGGTAATCAACATCCATTAACACTTGACTAATGACATTAAAGGAGGGGGGGTGGGAGGAGCTCAAACCCACCTCTTAATGAACAAGTGCCTACAGATAAAGCACTTACAGATAAAGACCAGAAAAGATAACCTGCTCTCCAGACTGAAAACTGCAGACATGAATACAACAGAAAGAGCCTGACTAATCTAGCCAGCCTGGTTTTCACCCAAACTGAAATGAAATTACAGTTCTTGTTGGCAGGTTTATTCCTGATCCAAAGAGGGCCTATGTGTTAGCAGGGGAAGAGAAATGCTGGGCCATTGGAGCCCACGGGAGCCTTCACTGCTGCTGGATGTCCTGGATCTGTTCTGTGACTCAGCACAGCAGGAGAAGCCAATCTCAAAGCCCTGGTCTGCTCTTGCCCATGTTTACAGCACTACTGACTGAGAATATTTCATGGCATTTCATAAACCCACACCCTTATGGGGGTTTCTATCACGGATGTGGGTGGTTAAAAAATACCCTCCTTTGGAAGCAGCTTTCACGGTTCAGTCATTAATGCAGAGCTAACAGCACGCCTGCTTTTTGAAATGATTTCTGAATTTATAAAAATGAGGGTTGCTTAAGGGCACCCTGAACTATCCATGACATGAGTTACTGCAATGGAAGTGATGGCTTGCCCTTTAGCAAACTGTGCTACAGCCAGTGACCAACATGAGAGTGCCCTTCTAATTTCAGAAACCTGGAGTCACTAAATTTGATTTAACTGCAGAGATGGTGGGAAATGCTGCTAGAATTTATATTTGTATCTGATGAGAAAATTACATATAAATTTAAGTTTGGGATTTGAACCAGCATCTCGATCTGATTTCGGATTTTGATGCTGTTGTGCTGAGCTCTGTTAATAGAAATGCCCTTGAACAACAGAAACAATTAACTGAAGTAGAATACATTCATCTCAGTAGTTAATCTAATCCCTTTTTCACTGACATAGCAATTCCAGCATGTCTTGTAAAGTGGGGAGCCTTGGAATTTTCTTGACAATAAGATTTTTTTTGTTAAGAAGAAATATTCCTTTCATGAAAATATTTTATGTAGAAATGCCCATAAACTAAACCACAAGAAGTCTCACCTCAACATGAGAAAGAACTTCTTTCCACTGAGAGTGGTTGAGCACTGGAACAGGTTGCCCAGGAAGGTCGTGGAGTGTCCCTCTCCGGGGACATTCCAAACCCACCTGGATACAGTCCAGTGTCACCTGCTCAGGTGAGCCTGCCTGGGCAGGTGGGTTGGGCTGGCTTATCTCCAGAGGTCCCTTCCAACCCTAACTATTCTGTCTCTGTTAAAAACAAACAAACAAAAAACCAACCTTTTTCTTGTTTAGGGATTTTTTTTAAGCACTGCTAAAATTTGCCGTCTGCAATTTTCTGCATTTTCAAAACATAATTGATGAACTAAAGTATGTTCCCTTAAATATTTTTAAAAGCTTTTTTTTTTTAAATTTACCATATTTTAAATAAATGGAAATTCAACTGGGAGCGAGGTCTTCCACCCCAGAGTTTACAGTAAGTATTATCTAATGATATTTACAGCAAAGAAAATTTTCAAGTATGAAGATTCACACATGTATCCTTTGTGGATCCATACTTAATAGAGGGTATCAGTACTATGAGCTCCAGAGCACAGACATTTGTCACCATTAACTAGAGGCAAATATAGATGTGAAGACATTTAACAGTTTTCAAAGAGCTCAGCTCCTTTGGTGTTCTGACATGCAAACAAAATGGTTGAAGTTTATATTTAGAGTTGATGCATATTTGTAATGGTTTCCTTTTAGAAGCATTTTTAAAATATATTTTTGAGAGTTTAAATGCTTGGACTTTTTTAAGGGGTTTAGTCATAAATATATCACTATATCAATATTTAGTTAAGACATCCAATAATACATTTCCATAATTTTTATGTAATATTTGTCTTTAGAAAGGAAAAAATAACTGCTTGCACTTGACTTGCAAGCAACAGTAACTTAATATCCCCCAAAAGAAATTGACTTATTAGCAGACAACAACAATAGCAAAGGAAATAACTTTCATGTGAAAAATATTTTTATTGTGATATTATCTCTCTGTTGAAAACCAGAAAATGTCCCATTGCCAATTAATGGCCACTTCAAAACTCAGTCAAGTAACAAGCAGGAAGATCAGAGGAAGTGCATGGGGCAAACACACCCTGACATCTGACAATTGCTCGAGCCAACACAACACAAAACACAGCTCCCATTTCCCAGGAAAATCAGCTCTGGGGCGGTGAGGGAGAGGGATGGTTACCAGAGGGAAAGCAGCGGCCACGAGCAGGGATGGCAGGAAGTGACACCACTGAGTCAGCAGGTGACAGGCACAGCAAAATCAACACACTGTCAGCAGTGCTTCCAAGAAAAATCAAAATCAAATGAGGAGTTAGAGGAGAGAAGAATCCAGCTAAAACCTAATTCTACCTAAACACCTAAAGCCAAAATACTGGCTGATTCAAAGCTGCTTTGAAGGGAGTCACCAGCAGTGTATTACTCTGCTTTGGGTTTAGCTGCATATTCAACAATATTCTTGTATATCAACACCTGAATTTCCACTTTCCCCCATAAGCCCCACCAGCAACTACATTTAACTAATTACTGACTTCCTGGGAGCATTCCAATGAAATCTCCACCATGGCAGCATTATAGCAGCAGGCTCCCAGAGTGCATAGGTTCAGAGAGGAAACTGCATTTCTAATGCATGCAAATAACTCATACATGGCTTGTTTCTCTACAGGAAACGCCGCTGTTGCTTATAGCACACTTGACACGCTGTCACATTACACCATTCAAACATACAGGGGGTTATTAATGATATTCCTAACAAGAAGTAAGCTCTTTTTAGCAGTAACCAAAAGCATGACATGACATATTGACAAGTAATGTGACAGCTCCTTTCTAATCAAATGTACTCAGCGTAAATAGCAATTCATGGTCTGACACCCATTGACAGGATAAGCCGTCCATAAAAGCAAAAGCAGGGCTCTGAGAAGCTCATCAATGCACTTAAAAAAATAACTGATGCTCTTTTTCCATCAAAGGTGGTCTGTTCTGCAGTATGACATCTCTATTTCTCTCATGCCACATTGCAGTGCAAAGGCTGCTTTGATGCCCTGGTACAGCTGCCATCTGTCACTAGAGGGTGCAGTTGTCCTGTGTCTTAAACTGAAATTATCCAGCTAATTATTAAATAATAAAATGCTCCTGTATGATGCAACTCTTTCGATTATTTTGTTAAGCCACATATGGACCACATTTTTAATTTACATTCAGGGGGATCATTTCCTTTCAAGATCTCCAAACAACTAAACTGGCAGACAGTGTGCATTCTCTAAAGCAAGGGAGACTGTCTTGGTTTAGACTCCAGGTGATTTCAATACTTTTGACTCTATATGGAGTGACAGCTAAATATTTGTAAAAGCAGAAATTCCCTTACAGGATATACTGAGTTATCCAGGCTCAATCATTAGGTTGTTGCTGCTTGCATCCTTGTTTTTACAGCAGTTGCATGACTGACTTTCTACCATTTCCATTCTTTTGTGTTCTATGATGTTCTAACAGCAGCCTAGCTTTGGCCCTGGATCTGAAAACCAAAGTGAACATCAGAGCAGGCAGTAAACATGGGTAACAGTTCAAGAGAGCTCTGAGCAGCTTACCTTCTCATTTCTCTGCCTGGGAAAACAAACAAGGAGAGTTCACACCATCAGCCCTTTAGCAGGACTGAACTGCAAATGACCAGCTTGGGGTGGTGGCCACAGCTGAGTGCTGAGGGCAGGCACGACCAACACCTGGGACTGCAGGACCTGCTCTGCAGGCAGCCGGAGGTCATGGACTGACCAGGGCTTGTAACAGCAACTCCAAAACAGGAGCTTTCAAATGCTTCCTCAGAAGAAAAAGGAGAAGGGATCCCTCTGCTGACATGTCCAACAGATGAACACCTGGAAGAGCAGCCCCAGACCAGGCAGGCACAGATACATCCCCTCTGAGGCTGAGGAACAGGCTAAAGAGGCCACACACACAAACTCTTCACATTTGTTTTTCAGTGGAACTATGCTGGCAGGTTTGATACCGGAGCAGCACCGTTCAGTGCACTTACAAAAGATCCTGCTGGCTATGTCATAGATCACATATAGCCAAGGCAAAATGGCCCCTCAAAATACAGGCATTTTCCTCACCAACACAACACTTCTGAGACACTATTCCCAGCCTTCTATGGCCAGGTTTAGGTTTAGGCTTCTGAGAACGAGTCATGTAAGAAAAACAATGAGAGGGGCTCAGGAGCAGCCAAAAGTCAGCAAGGGCCATGAATGACATCATTCCACAAGCCTAAGGTGATAGGTGTCCCATGGCCCAGGGAAAGGGTGAGGCAAGGCAGCTTCTATTTTGGGGACAGCATGATATATCCCCCCAAATTTATAACTATTTGCTTCTGAGTCCCATTTCCCTCGTGTGCATTCCTGCTCCTAGGATGGACATGTGGCCTATTGAGACAGCTACTAAAATCAGCTAAATCTACACTGCTGGGAAGGTGAGTGACTGCCTGAGCAGCGCCCCAAGGCTAGCAACAAGGGAGAACTCCCAGCTGCAAGCTCTGGCAAACTCAGCAGCAGCAAAGGCAAACTAAACTAGCACGTGGAGCTTCCAGCAGACCCACAGCGCTGCAAAGAGTGGGGGATCTGGAGAGGGAAAGTTCATGAGGTGTTAAGTATTCCTGAAAAGTTTAATCCACACAATCATCTCCATATTCAACAAGATTTACACAAAACCAACTGTAAGACTGTACTGCAGCTTTACAACCCTTAGAAGGGTTTATAAGAAAGACTTTAGAAGGGTCTGCAGTGGTAGGAGAAAAGGTGATGGTTTCAAATGAAAAGAAGTCAGATTTATACTTGTTTTACTTTTTAGACTTCTATAAGGAAGATATTTTTCACAGTGAGGATGGTGAAATACCAGCAGGTTGTTCAGAGAGGTGGTGGATGCCCCATCCCTGGAAACACTCAAGGACAGGGCTCTGAGCAGCCTGGTCTAATTGCAAATGTCCCTTCTCACTGCAGAGGGGTTGGACTGGATGGACTTTAAAGTTAAATCAAACCATTCTATGACAACACAGTACTGAAAAGGGAGGAAAGCTCCAAAGAACACAGCCTTTGTGGATGCAGTACCCAAAAGAAGCTCAACACAGCCCCAGGGAGCAGGGATGAAGGAGGAAGAAGGAAGATGCTGACCCATTTTGGGGCAGCAACGGGGAAAAAAAAACAGACTAAACTGTCATTTCAATTTGAAGTAGACTCACCAAATCAGAAAGCTGAGTACTGGCTGAGGAGTTCTGAGAAAGAACCAACCCACTGATGGGTAAAATACAAGTGGTTTTGTTTGTTCCTGAACCTGGTTAACATTTGCTTTATCACTTCACCAAACTGCTGTACTCAACCATGTTATTTTCTACCATTTATTCAGTTAAACGTTTTGAGATACATTTACTGAGGCCAATCTGAAGGCATGAGTACCTGTCAAGGGGATGCATCAGGCAGCTACAATAAACAGCAACATTCAGAGTGTTTGGTTTGAAAAAAAATGAGATCATCTTGCACTGTTACTTCTAGATAGAATTAAAATTAGGTTAAAAAGCATCTAACACATTGGAGGGAAAGAAAGGAGGGAAGAAAAACTAACCTCCACCTTGCTTTCATATATATATATACACATACACAATGCATGCGTAAAGAAAAATTAATGGCAATATGTCAAGTGAGAACTTTTTTTGAGCTCTGTTCAAATTATTCATCTATAGAATTATTACAGTTGTCTGTAATAGTAAACTGGTTTTGTACCAGTAGTATTTAATACTTGATGTAATCTATAAAATTCTTCAGACGAGAGGTTGTAATTAACTGAGGAAACTGGCAATACATTGAGATTTCAGGACAAGCCTCACTAACCTGTAAACACCTGGTTATTAAGGCACATCCATTACATGTAGGCTTGTTTTCACAGAATTGCCTTGTGCTGAAACAGCTACTGAGAAAAGTATGTGGCAATGCAAAATGAGAACCCAATCAACTTTTATTTTTTAACTTGTCCTGCATATGAATGTATTTTTGAATGTTATGTGTGTGAAGTAATCTAGACTTGCAAATTACACTGACACTTTTCAAAAATGCTAAAGGGGCAGCTACAGAAGCCACTGTCATTGGCTACAATGTCTGTAAAACCTATCAGAACTTTATTTTTGTCATGTTGTAAGCCACATATGTATTCTAAATACACATCAGGGAGAAAAGGAAGTGAAGTGAGAAAAATCTGGAAGCCAGTTCCAGAAATTGGCATAGATTAAATCGACTACTTTTATCATCTTCAAGCTCATTTAATAGTTCTTCCTAAAAGCACTAGAGATGAAAGCAATTGATCAATAAGAAATAACCAGCATCTGAGTGAGAATAGCTAAAAGAAATTGTAAGAAAACAAAAAACTCAGTAGACTGAAACATAGAAAACATTGTTAGTTAAATATAAATATCATCAAGGGCTGTTTAAGAAGCAAGACAGAAGGGATTCATGTTCATCTACAAAGAAAAAAACAAACTGTGAAAAGCCAGTTTCTACTGCTTTATTTTCTTTTTAAAGGCTGGCCAGGCTGCAGTGAAAGCTTTCTTTTTTTCACTAAAGCATGAGAGAGGAAAGCTGAGTGCAATCATCAGGTTCACAAGATGTTAGTGGCATGGTTTGTGCCTTCAGAGCACAGACAGAAGGGCTGGCTCGTGGCCTCCTGGGCTTTGCTGTAGTGTTGGAGCCAAATGTTTGTGGGGGCAGGTGGCAAGAGGAATTAACACTTGCTTCATTCAAGAGCAAAGTCTATTTATCTGCCTTCCAAGCTGCACAGTTGATGAATAAGGACCTAAGCCACCAGCATAACTAGAAGACAACACATTTAAATTTAAGGTTATATTTTTAAAATTAAACTATCCCCCTCAACTAAAATAAATCACTCGATTAAAACAACAAAAAAAACCCAACTGCAGTATTTGATGTGTTGTTCCAAAAGTAAGTCACTGCAATCAAAGACTGAAAGTAAAAAAAAAAACCCAAAAACCCACAGATGGGAAAAGCAAGTGAGGAGTGTGGATAAATTAGTGCCAACATTAAAGACAAGAGAGCATGCAGAACATGAGAAATTACAAAGAAAAGCTTGAAAAAATCCAGGGTAAAGGGAATAATTTCTACAATCACAAACAATGTAATAGCTGCACATTTTTAGAACCTTTAACCACAAATGACAAGAAGATGCTGAAAACACACCTTCACATTCATCCTGGGTAATTTTCACAGATTTTGTCTCGATATTTATATCCATAAATATGTTCAACTTTATACTGTGCAGGATTTAAACAAAAGCAACATTTCACACCCCTGCCTCTCAAGAAAGGCATTGCAAGCTTACAGTAGCAACCAGGAAATGTTTCAGAGATTCTAAACAGATTAAGCATCTGAAACCTTACAGCCAGGGTTTACAAGAAAATCTATTCTGAACCTATTAATGAGAAAGAGTAGGGAGCAAGGTTTGTGTGGCACCTAAGGGCAACTAATAAACAGCAGAGAGATGCAGCTGAATTTATTCATTCCTTTCCAAACAGGAAGGGCACAGGCTAAGCTGAGAAAAGGAAAAAGCTACAAAATGGACGACTGAATGCAATCATGGGCGTTGACTTTCCTTCTAGCACTTAAAATTGAAGATCTAGATTTCAACACCCCCTCTCTGTTTGCAGAGCAGGCTGTGTCACAGTTCATTGCATTGGAGTGATGAGAAACTATGGAAATAATGCAAGACAAACCAGATGAATCAAGAACTTGCATCCATTTCTAGACACTTTCTCTGCAAATACCTCAAAACAAAATAAACACACTTTAAGCCTGTTACTTTGCTTACTTAGGATTCATGAGGCTGAAATATTGAAAAAAAAAATGAACTTTTCAAACCAAGTTGTTTATCTAAAGGATTGTATGTTTATTTTATGGACCCTTACAGTCAAATCTGAATGCTGATCACACAAAAGGTTTTGTTTTGAACAGTAAGGATCAGTATGTTTGAAAAATAAAAATCCTCACAAAAATAGTAGATTTAATGCCTCAGCAATAGTCTATAACTTTCTCATTAATTTTTGTTGTTTCGGTGAACTACCTGTTAACTTCAGCTACAGGTAGCCAGACAAAACATCTGAAGGCATCTCACTGTTACAGAGCACATAGATGGCACAGGGAACAAAGGTGATGTGCACAGATTGTCTGAAAATGATGCTGTCACTGTTCACCTCTGTCTACTGTCAGATATTTCAACTGCTAACAGACTTCTGCATGTTAGTTTTTTTCTATAACAACAGTCACAGAACTTTCCTTTAATAATATTAGAAAATATTCCTTTTGATGAATAATATGACTGCTTGCTACACAGGGCATAGACACCAGACTGCATGCTGCATCTGTCCCTGTTGTTGGTATCTTCACCAGAGAGGAGTAGCTGCAGGATCTGAAATGACTGCCAGACTTGCTGATGTCTGGACAGGAATAAAGCATCACATAAATAACTAACTGCCTAGACAACAGTTTGACAAGTGAAGTGCATCTGACAGTCATCCTGGGACAGTGTGACATTTGAAGGAGAGCAGGGTCCATGCTCATTAGCTGGCTGGTTTAACCCAAAGGATGCTGAGGCTGTGTCAGTGTGCACTCTGGCCACCAGCCCTCAGTGGCTGGGCACCAGCCTTTTGGGGTTAGACACCACTGGTACCAAATGGCAGCATCTGAACACCTAAATCTTCTCTGGAGTAACACACCATACATACATTATTACATCATTCTGCTTCTGAGCTTTCTGAGCACTGGTCTGTGCAGCTTCTTGGGTGAGACACTAGACAGGAATGCCTTCAGTCCTCAGAGCTGTGTGGAATGAAACAACTACAAGCAACTCAGGAGCATACCCACTGGACTCTTCTTTTATTGTTCTGATTGCCTAGGAGGAGGGGATTTCTTGATCCAGCTGGAATACTTTGTGCTAGTCGCATTTTGAAGCTTGATTGGGTTTTTCTTTACCCTGAAAGTCTTCTAACCCTCCTCCAGCTGCTTGCAAGACAGTTCACCAGCTGTGGCTGCCTGCTAGGGCTTAAGCTCCAGGGTCCCAGAGGAATAAAGACATTTCCCTTTGAGCTCTGCTTTTGTATTTTGAAATTGCTGCTGCATTTCTCATCCCCACCTCAGCCTCCCAGTTCCCAAACTCCTTGTGGGAAAGAAATCGTGTGCTCCTGGCTGATCTAAAAATCTCATGCAAAATGGGCACGTGTCCTACAACATTTTTTGTTCTGGCTAGGACTAAAACTGAAGCTGCATTTGTAGCTGTAAGTTCTTGCTGGGACAGAATGAGAATAAATATCATTCTCACCACCATCCCTCTTTGTACTGCAAGTATTAAAAAAACGTGCAAAACAGCTGAACTGGAGATGCTGACTGGCACAACACATTTTTCCACTTAATTTTAATTCCATTTTAATCTGCATATTGGCCTAGAGCTACAGTTTTTCTTTCACAGAATCACTGGGTTGGAAGAGACCTTCAAGATCATAGAGTTCAATCCACGTCCTAACACCTCAACTACACCACGGCACCGAGCGCCACGTCCAGTGTTATTTAAATACATCCAGGGATGGTGACTCCTCCCCAGGCAGACAATTCCAGTACTTTGTCTTCCTATTAGCCATAAGTCATCATCCCAAGACAAATGGCATAGCTCACACAGCATGTGTCACTAGTTAACCATACTACCTTCATGGGAATGAATCATGCACAAGAAGCAAGCAGAAGGCAAAAATCAAAAAGAATGGCCAGCAGCACTTACACTTCAGGAGATAATGATACAGCAATAGCAGAGGTCAAAATTTGAACAGTGCATGGAAAGAACTTGAACAATCTTCAGTTTATTGTGGGAATATGCATAATTATCATGTTGAAGTATTAAACACCTACCCAAAACTATGAGAATGGCTATAATCATCAAGCTTGCAAGCATTAAATTTAACAAATTGAGACAAGGTGAATACAGCTTTAACTGCACATACCTCATTGGTAATTGAACAGTGCTCTTCCCTTCAAACATGCTGATGCAGTCGAGTAGTTTAAGTAGATCAATACAGATAAATGAAACCATCATAAAAAGCACCATTTTCTCATCATTCACACTGGGCTGAGAGAATACGTACCTCAAATAGCATCCACCCAAATTTCAGTATTCTCAACACCCTTATAAACAAATGGGAATTACACCAGAACTCCTGCTTTACTCTCCCTGATTTTTGTCACAGTTCTTCCACACTTCAGAAAAACAACAAACAAAAGCGGGATGCGTCTTCACTTTGTTATCCAAGGTCTCTTTGCTTTCAGGCAAGACACAAAACTGGGATTCTATTTGGTGATGATTATAAGAAAAAGAACCAGAGACATCTGTCAGGACAAAATTTGAACTCCCCTGTCAGTTTGAGAAACAACTCTGTAAAGGGATAGGAATCCAATGACTGGATAAGAATGGACAATATTATGAATAAAGAAAAATTTTGTTGCTGTAGTGGGGGAAAGAGAGAAGGCAGAAATGTGTCATTGCAGAAACATGTTTACAATATGCAATGCTTTAAGATTTCTGAACCTCAAGCCCAACCACCACCTTCACACTTGTATCATGCCCACAGAGCCAGACAAACGCCGAGACTTCCAGAGCGAGTCTGGTTTTCATGTGCAAACACCAGCTTGAGCACCCTGCAGATATCTGGGAAAGAGGAAAACCAGTATTGCTGTGGAAACAAGTAAGCTGCAGTATTAGGGGTGGCTGGGGCAAAGCCTGCACCCATTGCACGGGGGCAAAGCCAGGAAAATGTGCATGCACAGGGCAGGGACTGCAATCAGCCGTACAAAAGGAGGACCACTGCCCCCCCAGCCCTGCAGAGCAGGCAGCAGGTGCTGGGCAGGGGCTGCTGCAAACATCTGTGGTCAGCACTGGAGAACAATTCACCATGGCTTGTGCCACGCTTTTCATGGCTAATTCCTCACCAGGGATTTTTGGAAGGGAGGTACAAAAAGGAGCAACAGGAAGGGAGAAAACAGAGCAATTACCAGCAGTTAACCTGTACCTCCAGGGACAGCTCTGCCAAAGCTCCTACAAGGAGCACAGCAGGGAATTGCCCTCAAGTATTGGGCTGACCAGAGAACTTCTTTGGAGTGGCCACTGAGAACAGCAAAGCCTCATCTCAGAGGTTTGCAGTGCAGTGTTTAAAAACAAAAAACACCCAATTGCAAATTCAAATTATATTTAAGATATCGCAGAGCCTGTGGCTCAGAATTTGTGGACATAACTTACGTGTTCAGTGATTTCAGCCTCTCCCACGTCTTAGAAAAATAAGAAAAACCGGGCACCACATTTTCTGTCCACAGGGAGGCAGAAAGGGGCCACCCTGGTCCAAACCCTTCCCTTTCTAACCAGCTTTGTCACCCCTTGCTCCATTTCTTTCTTTCCACTCAGGAGAATATATTGTCCAATTTTCCAAATTACCCCTAGCCCTTTAATATTACATATAACAATCTGATAATATTCTCATCAAGCCACTTTAACTAATTCAAGTGTTCCTTTTCTTTACTCCTCACAATGCTAAATCTTCCCCTTTTTCTTGTTTCTGTAAGTTCTCTGAACTAATGGTTCATGGAAGAAGGGCAAAAATGGTTTCCTCAAGTTGTCTGTGAAGCACTTTAGCAACAAGATGTGTTTATGGAAGGCTTTACTTACCCAGCAACAGTACAACACAACTTAAACTTATACATTATTTTCTGGCATAGCTTACAAAAATACACTGGACTGACTGACTTGTATCACCATTCATCCTGAAATCCAGTTCAATAAGTTGCACATTATGTTTACAGAGTTTAAAGACTGTTAAGAATGAGTGTTTACATTCAGGAAGATTTTTTTTTTTTTTAAGATTCATCTTTGAGGGTTAATCATGCGTGTATAGCTGCAAATAAAAGAAAACACTTTGTCAACCAGCTATCAGAGTTAGAACTGATCTACTGGCCTTCCTCATTACTCTCCACACATAGATATCAAAGAAGCTTCTCAAGAACATATTGACTAAGCATTCCCTACAAGTGAATAAAAATTTGCTGTCGATGTTAAGATAGAGAACCAAAAGTTGGCTGACTTTCAAGACATTCATGTTTTCCCCTGCACACTGCTACTTGAAGCTCACTCTGTACTACACAGCACAGTACAATGTATTAACAGTTCACAAAGCTGTGGCCTTTAGCAAAGGATGCTGTCCAAACATCTCAAAGCATGAAACATACTGCAAAGTGAAAAGATGGGCAGAAAAATCCTAGGGAGAAAAAAAGCAGCTTGCTTATTCACAGGTGAAAATTACAATGCACTGAAAGCTAGTAGCTGGAAAGAAAACAGTCAATTTCTGACCAAAAGCAGAGCAGAATTGCAGTCTCTTTCCACAGGACTGTACTTTCAGCTCCAGAAAAGAAGGTGAGAGGCAGAAGTGAATTTGCTTGCAAGCCAGAACCTCTTTAACAGCAGGTGTTGCCACACCAGGAGACTAAGGGTGCTCTATTGATGACTGGTTAGAGAATTACAGCAAAGTAATCTGAAGAAAGGGAGAAAAATACTCCTTTCTCCCAAGACAGTGACCTTATCACTTTCCAAAGGCTGCACCAACTGCTTGACCACTCCACCAGGTGCTAACCTGCTGTCCAGCCCAAAAGTTGAGCAACAGCCCTATAATTAGCCACTGCTTTGCAGTGGAAGCACGAAGACCGGAATTAAGCTCAAACCCAGCTGAATTGCCATCGTGCCATGAGTCCTTATCTCATACAGAGCCAAGCTGCACCATCAGCAACTGTCTACAACTAACCTCCTCTGACTAACCCTGGCCAAGTCACTCCTTCTGGGCTGGCACCACCTACATTTCCTGGGATATTTGTGGACCTACCTGAAATTCAGCAGCAAGGGCTAAGACAAAACTGTCCCCAGCCAAGCTCGTGGATGCTCATCATACCAATCTCCAGGCCAGGACAGGTGATATCACAGTGCTCTTTGGTGGCACTGAAATGCTAAACAGGAATTGAGGTGCTTCTTGTAAGCCTGAGTTTTAAACACATCTGCAGTCACCATTAATGCAGCCAGTAATATTTCACTGTACTGTGGCTCACAATGAAACGTGAAGATGTATTATCCTAATCATCACCTCAGTAAACTACAGGGTACACTGATGCATCCTGTCAATTCACATCATTTTCACTGACATTTCTGGTTAGCAAAAAGATGTCTTCAGGCAAAAAAAGCACACTCACAGACACATCAGTTATAACAAGCATGTGGCCTTTTTCCCTGAAGACCTGGTGCTATGTAACCATTATATTTGTTCAAGTCATCTTTTCCCTGAATTGGCTTCAAGAAAAAAAGCTTGATCTTCATAGTGACTTCTCCGATCAAGTTGCATCTAGATCACTTTAGCATGATGTGCAACCATTAATTTTACTGGATTATGCAATATCTATTTTCAGCAAATTTCCCTATATACTGAAGAAATGCACTTAACTGAGACATCACCAACACCATTTTGATTGTTGATTAATGAGATTTATCACTAGCAGAATAACTTCAGCTGTAATCTCAAAGCAAACACAACTGAGACATCAAGATGAGTCTAAGCTCACCTTAAGCATGCAGGTTCTTTCAATTCCCCTAAAAATACTGCTATTTTGAAGTACAACTGAAAAGAAGCTCCTAAGCCTACAAGTCTAGAGCAAATCTCAAGTCTCAATCAGATCTCAAGTCTAGACCTTCTCTGCACCCAAGCCACAGAACAGTAGCAGCTGTTCTGCAGAACCTAGGCCTGTAAAGAGTTACTCACATAAAGCATTTCATGTGGAAATGCTGCACTTGGAAATCAGTGAGACTTGCACTGGAGACAATTTTGCCATAAGAGTGAAGTCTACAGGGAATATAGAGCGTGTTTCCCAAGAAACGTATCTGCCAAAGCACAGGGATCCACCAGCAGACTTATTCATTCAGGCTTCCTCCTTTCTGCCATAAAAACCTTATCTTCAGGTTTTGGTTCTCTCAAAAAGTATGACATGTACTCTCTTCCCAGAACAATTTGTGACTGAAACATTTTAAATGCTGTTCTGCTAAGTGAGCTAAGGCATCACTGTACACCAAAACAGCACTGCACTCCAGTGATTTGCCTTTGCCAAGTTGCTTTTGCTGATTTTTGCTCCTTAGGAAATCAGGGTTGAGAAGGTTTCCCCCATTTCATAAGAGTGAAGGAATTACTCTTGCTTTTTACCTCCATTCTGCATCTAGCACATAAGCCATTAACTCTTACTTTGCATTACAGCATTACATAATTAACTGGATCCTAAAGTCAGATTAAACTGTGTAGCTGTGACATTAGCAAAGCTACATAATATTCATTACAGCATCTGGATTAATCCTTTCTCCCAGTGGTATTCCTGTATCTATGTCAGATATCAGTAAAACACATCTGAGTTACAACAATTCCTGAGTCACCCCTTAGCTGAAGCTTTCTCTAAGTTGCTTGCTAAACTGTGACTTGATCAAACCATTTCCACAGTATGGCCACCTCACAGGTGAAACCTTGCTGTGAGTACACCTGCCTAGGGGAAAGTCAACATCATAAAAAACACTGAACAGCAATGCTCAAAACCTGTTCACAGAACTAAGTACCTCAACGGCTTCAAATTCATGTTTTGTAATAATCACAAACTGGCAGAAGGGGATCAGTTAATGTACTTTTGCTTTAATCTTTTCTAATGTAAACACAGTTCAGAAACACTTAAATTGTACATTAGCCATTTTGAAGCAGATTATTCGAATATTATTAAACAGACTTAGGCTAGCTATGTCAACAAATACTGCTTCTGTGCAAATTATTAAGTGAAGCCACAAGCAAAAATAAAAATTACAGATTTAAAAGGCAGAAAATTCCCCAGCATGGAACCTAGATGAGATCAACTTCTCGGCGCTGCGGGATCGTGCAAGAATCTTTGAGTTAGTTGCAATGGTACCTACAAGCAGCAGCTTTTCTTCTAGGTAGAGAAGAGGAGGAAGTGAGGACACGTGAGAGAAAACAACGTGGAGGGCACCAAGGTCACTGGAAAAGAAAGAGGGGGAAGAGG
>VYXD01009661.1:464081-565808 GCA_013397195.1 Hylia prasina
TCATTATCCTCCTCTGATTCTGTTAATAATAAATTTACTTTATACCTTTAAATATTAATCTGTTTTGCCCTTAGGGTGTTTTTTCTCCCTGTCCTTAACTCATAAGCCCTTCCTTAATTTTTTGCCCTCTCCTCCGCCCAACTGTAACAAAAGAAAGCAAATGAAAGACTTTGGTGAGTACCTGGCATTCAGCCAGAGTCAAACCACAACAGATGTCAAGATGTTGCAAGTATTCTAAATTTGACTGAACATTTGTCTCCCTCTATACCCCACTCATCCCCTTAAAAAAAAAAAAAAAAAAAAAAAAAAAAAAAAAAAAAAAAAAAAAAAACAAAAAAAAAAACACCAAAAANAAAAAACCACCACAAAACAAAACAAAAAAACTAACGAGGGGCTTTGTCTTTGTTCCTGCCTTCTATCCCAGTCTGAGGTGTGCAATTGATCAGAACAAAAAACTGATCAATTCAAAATTAAGCAGAGAGGCAATCTTTCCGCCCGATCATTTACTTCCTGATAAGCCAAACAGCACAAACAGTGATAACAGCATAAGGAAGTCAGGAGTGAGAGACCAGAGAGTGGAAGAAGAACAAGGGCAGAACTGCCGTTTTCAACAGTAGCCAAAACTCATTAAAATGGTGCTGAAACTCCAACCTGAGCACATCTGAAGGCAGAACAAGGTTCTGTACCTGGGGTAGCTGCAAGGGAGAAATGCACAGTCACACTGGAGACAATTTTGCTCTGTGGGGATGTGCCAATCTCAGCTATGGCCTCTTTCCCCCTCACCGAGCCTTCAGGTTTAACAGTGGCAATTGCTGAGTGTATCTCACAGTCCCGCCTCCAGAAGCTGAATGTCATTCACAAAACCTAGAGGCAAAGCATAATATTCCCTTGGCAGATGTCAAACAGTACCTCCCACAATATCCCACATACCTCAGCTCCTCTACACTCCTATTACCAAGTAGGCTTCAAGAGACAGAACACCCAGAAAGGGCTTAATCACTGACTGTGTAACTTTATTTTCTGACCTTCTCCACAGCCCAAATATTAGGCAAAGATCAAGGTAAGTCTTCACCTGACAGTATAGTGTCAGTCAAGCATTCTTTATCATTTAAAATGTTCTGAAGTGCTCACTAGCACACACTCAGCTCTCCCAAATACACATTCATTATATCACAAACAGTGTCCTTAAAGCTACTGGACTAGGCCAGATAAATGGAATATATGATTTCATAAGCTGTCAGAATCATCATGGGGAAGGTGAAGGTGGGTTAGCTGGTACTAAAGAACACCAAAAAAATTCCAATATGACAACCTATCTTCATATTATTTAAAATTTTCACTTCTCATTTCCTTCCTCAGGAAATTTTTAACCAATTCTCACAGATGAAAATTCTTCTATTTCATTTGCACAATCAGTGGAGTTCAGATCCACAAAGTTTCCTAAGCCCTGAGTCATTTTCAAAGAGGAAAAACATTTACCAGCCCCTGAAAATCATTCTTTCCAACTCAGTCACTGAGAAGAGAAAGTACTTATATTATTACAGGCAGAGACTCAAAAGCCCCCAGATAAAAGAACTAGAAAAAGGCAAACAGAAGGCTTGAAAGATGTGATGTGCATTTCTGAAAACAACTCTGATGTAGAACACTAGACATCTGGGAAATAAACCTTGATAAAGAAGGGCAAGAAAATGAAAGACCAATACTGCAAAGAAGGAAAAAGAGGAGCTAAGGGATTTGCATCTAGAAAGGAGTACAAGAGAGAAGCCTGAGGCTATTGCAAACCAGAGAGAAAGCAGGAAGGGGGGGGGCTTGCCTAAAGCACAGTGAGGAATAGAAGATAATTCAATTTAAGCAGAATGGAAAAAAAAAAAAATCCACCATGCCTTCCAAAGCAGATCTGGATTTTATAGGATAGAGACAGGAAAGAGGAGAACACTAAGTATGTGATATAGGAGGATTTTCCAAAATTGAAAATAAATTAGGATCAAAGAGAGACAGGCAAGGCAAGTGAAGCATGAGACAAGAAATGGGCACCCAGGTAAAACTTCTTGCTTTAGGGATATCATCTTCTCTTACTGAACACACCACATCTTTCAAGATTCTACATATTAATCTCTCCATATATATCTTGCTGTGTCCTCCATTATGAAGCTATCCATTATATTGTCCCTTCACTCACATTTAATTCACTTTGCCAAACTAATCATGAAAAGCATAATCTTCATACATATTTTATATTCTGTTATACAATCTTAAAGTATCAATCATTGTTACACATATATAAATAAAAGCTACAAATTCTAAAAGAACTTGAATCTTTTCCTTTGAGCTGGAGACATCTGATTTGTCCTGCCTTTCTGTACTAAATAACTTGTATGCACTTTGGTTTATTTTTGGTTTACTTCAAAAGTAAATGTTTTCTTGTGAAAAGGACACGGCCACTTGCTAGTGGTTCTGGCTATGTAAATTTTGTGTGTGGTGGGTTTTTTTAGATCTTTCAGTGTGTCCTGTAAGTTTATTTTCACCAGACATTCTCTGGTTTTCTGATTACCACATTCAGTAGAGAAGAATTTCCACAGAACTAGAAAATTTCATCACTCTTCCACATATTTCATCTGCAGCTCTTCTATTTGTCGCAGGTAGATTTACTAAGTGGAACTATCTGAAGTTGTCTAAAATTAACAAAGATTTTCTTGTTTAACATATAAGACTTCCTTCTAGATTTGGAATTAACAGTGTGATCTAAACAGTGTCTATTGGGTGACATTACTGAAGGTAGCCAACAGCAGTTTTTCCTGTTTGGCAACCAGTCACCATCAGTTGCTACTGAAATGAAGCTTTCCCTACAGCATTACTCACAAAAACTCCCCAGGGAGTGTTTGATGAACTGGTTGGAATGTAGTCTTTCTGATTTTTGAAGATTTCTTGAGGAAGACCATGGAACAACATTGATAATTACCTAACTGTTTGACTGGTCACGCCAAGCTGATGTTGCAACATGCCCGAATTCACAGACCAGATTCCAGCCTGCCAGTTCTCTTGTCTGCCCAATTTTTGGTGTTCAGTGTCACTGTCTGACGATGCTTCCCAGAAGTGCCTCTGAGTCACAGTGCTTCTATAGACACCACTCAGGCCACGTGAAGGCAAGCACTTGGCCACCTCAGCCTTCAGGGGCACGAGCAGTGGCTCCAACATCAGCTGTTCTCTCCTATCTGGCAGAATCTCTATCCTTGATTTTCAGGCCCAGACACCATTTTCAGCTCAGAGGTGCCCCTGTCCTCCTGCTGTGCCAGAACTCTTAGCACTTCTCCTAGCCACTGCCTCAGCAGAAGGAAGCTATCACATTTTTAACTGGCCTTATTTTGCTTGCAATTTTGCTTTCTTCTCTTGGCCACTGCTGAGGAAGACTTTGTAGCCCAGCACAGTCACACAGATGCCCTTCCACATCTTGGGCATTCAATTTCCTGTTTGCTTGTGTGTCACTGACTTGTCATTGCATCTGATGCTAATCTGAACTTGACAAGTAATTTAACTTTGCTGTTTTGAACATCTTTCATGTCACATATATGCTATCTCATCCGCATGAGTCACCACTGCCTGCCTCCTGAAAATAATGCACTTCTCAGTCATGATTTCTCCTTCTACAATTACTCTACTCTGCTACCCACAGGGTTATCTTCAATTATGTTGTTTTTTCTCTGCTGGACCCAGGTTCCAACTTTAATGCATTCTTTGTCTGTTTTGCCCTGTACTTGTACTTTTATAAACAAAGTAAGTCCTGCAGCAGCATTTTCATTCTCATCCCGCAGCATCCTGTGAAATTCCTGTCTGCCACAGATGCTTTATGCTTGCCGTCCCCATTGTCTTTGGCTACAGCTTTCCTGTGGAGTTTCTCAGGACCTTTAGCATGATTTTTGTTTGCTTCCTCAGCCATGTTTGTGAATTCTTCATCCTTGTTACAACTGTCCATGAAGACATAATTGCCTAAAGCAGCTACCCTACCTGGAGTAGGGAGCAGGACTCTATTACTCATTTGTGGATTACAACAATTCAAAAGGTGCCTCTTGTATACATTTACATAGGAATGCATATCCTGTTCCATTTTTTCCACTACAAGACTATTTGAACATAATATCTCCCTAATATTAAGACATTTGCAGAAAGCTTCTTGAATTTTGTACAGCTTTTCCCAGCTTACTGCTTGTGAATTGAGTGCTGACTTTAATCCCTCTCAACTAGCAAACTATTCTTATTCCTTCTGCTTCTCCCAATCCACTAGCAGCTCACGGTTCCTCTGATTTGTATTTCTCACTTAGCTATCTGGTTCTGACCCACAAAATGCTGCCTGTTTTAATTTCATTGATAAGTTTTGCCAAATTATCCTTTTTTAATTTCACAGGCCACTTTTGGGAGCCAAATCACAGCTATAAAGAGCATTTGCTGTGCAGTAGCAAAAAGCTTGTTACAATAAAGGTTTTTAGCAATATTTCAAAGAATGTTTTGCTTTCTTCTGCTCTCTGTTATAAAATCCCCCAAAGTGGCAACAACTGTAAGAGTATTAGTACACAAGTATAAATTCAGATGTTTTCAAATCGCAGCCAAAGCAACATTACCATAAGTTTGAGCAGTTGCACCCCTAATTATGTTATGATCATGTTTCTAAGCAAACAATTCCCACTGAACTAATGATTTGTAAAGGTTTAAGGACGGTAAGCTGCAGTTTCAGGGAGTTTGTCCACGGAGAGCTCTCCGTGCTGTGGGTGGGTGCCCTGCGAGCGATGCGGCACGGCGTGAGCTCGGAGCAGCCACCGGCAGCCCCAGGGACAGCACACAGGATCCAGCACCAGGATCCCTCACCACCCACGCCAGGCAAGCTTTTGATTCACACTCACCATCCCTGGAGTACAACTCAGGCACTCGTCGAGAGAAACAGAAATGTATTCTTAGCTCCATGCAAACCATCCCAGCGTTACAGAGATTGCAGGGGTTAGGAATTCCCGCCTCAGCTCTGCATCCCTCAAAGTTCATGGGGATGCTGAAAACGTGAATGAAAGCAGAAACACATCAAGCAGAGAGGAGCATTAATCTAAAATGTACTTAAGTCCTCAGGGAATAAGCATTTCATACTTAAGGCTATGGCACTGAACCAGCACAAAATTTGTATCTGCGTTTGTGGTGCCTTTTCCACTCCCCCTCCCCAAATTATATTAGCTTGTGACTCCGACTCAAGGAGGTAACAGACACATTTTAACACAAAAGGAGATGGCCTAAACCTCATGTAGCAGTACTTGAGAAAATCCCGCACCATTTACCCTCTACAGACTAATGGAGACATGAAGACATAAATTGGGACCCATTTTAAAGACGCAAATGTGCCACGCTGATAAGCACATTCACTGACTATAATCCTTATCACCCAAATACATATGGTGCGAGCTGAGACAAGACCACTCTCCTGCACTTGTGTATAATTTCATGTTGAAAAAAATAAAATCACATCACACAGTAGCCATGGTTACCCACAGAAGATAAGAGGAGCGTTTTTCATCCAACAATCTCAAATGTGCATAAATTCAGGATCTGCACTTGATGTTTTTTCAGGCCTCCCCATCTGCACATTTATTTTCTGCTGCCTGTATATATCCTTTGACATACTAGGATTCTGGGTATTTCAAGGAAGAGTTCTTTTTTTGCTCTCCTTAATCTAAAAAGCAGTTTTCAGTTATCCTTAAAGCACAAATTAATTCAAATCTATTCTGAAAATCAGGATCTAAGGCTTACAGAAAACCTTTTAAAACAATTGCCATGCTGATAGTAAGTGTCAAATGTTAAAATGGAGCCAGCTATTTACTGAACAAAAGTCTACTGTCACCTTACCAACTGATATAACACTGCATTCTCCTGTCTTCACATTATTTTAAAAAGGCTCCAAAACAACAAAACAAACAAACAAAAAAACCAAACAAGAAAGCCATACCTAAAAAAACCCTGACCACACAAACAATGCTAAAACAAGACATTAACTTATTTCTTCTACCAAACCACATTTTTCTGTTTCATGCTATTTAGTAAAGCCATATGTTGTTTCGTGGCCTAACTCTTCATGAAAGTAAAACACACACACACACAAAAGTGAAAGATTAAAACCAGATTAGCCTACTGCAAATTTCACAAAAACAAAAAGTGTGGTTATCTAGTCCAAGCAGTGCTGCCTTAATTTTGGGTGCCATTTGCAACCTGGGAAACGGATCATATTCTCATGCATCTGTTCTGTAGGGCTCTTCCCTTTAAAATAAAACAATCTAATTCACCAAAAGCAGAAATATCCTACAGAAATGGAGAAGCTACAATCACCATTATTTGGCACACAGGTTGTACCAAAGAAATGTTAAATAAGACTTTGTAAAAGGTTAAAAACCTCACCTGACAGGGAGATCCACTACCAGCTCACCCCAACCAGCTCTCCAATTAAGTTACTGAGATCACCACCTTCAAATTAAGCTCTCTAAGGATCCCCCATGAAAATAGAATTCTCAGGATTTAAAATAACAAAACAAACCAGGCGGTCCAGTCCTCACTGTCCATCTGAAAGATACTGGCAGTCCTATCTCCATGGGCACTGATGTGCCAGGGACACACACGCAGCTGGCCATGAGAGGGATGCAAAACACAGAATAAACTACTCTGCCAATAGCAGGCAGAATCCCCTGCTCCCAGTTTCAGGTTGGCTGTGTGCTGTCACAGGATCCCTGGTGACAATGAACATAATATATTTAGCAGTGTAGTGACGTGCAGCTGCACAAGTTAAAGGTATTTGAAAGATTTGGTAATTTAAAGCCAAACAGTTCAGCTTCAAGGGGACCCTTATTATTTCAGAGTATCCTATGCTTAGATCAGACAACAGCAGCAGAGAGGCAAAGCAAGCCCCTGCCTGAATGGAGAATCCTCAGGAGTGAAAAAGCAGCTGATTCCATACCTTATCTAAATTTGACTAAATGATTATCAGCATTGGTGGGGTTTAGAAGGAAAAAAAATCCCACACAATTAAAACAAAGCTGTGTCAGTGAGATACATGGACATAAAACAGGATCTGGTTTGGTCCAGAATGGCAGGGTACAATGAAGAGGAAAAGCCTGCAGCCAGTACTATGGGAGCTCAGCATGCACAGGTGCCTCGAAGGACATCCTACTGCCACGGTTTCTGAAGGAGAAGGATGTTGTTCTCACTCGTGTAGGGCTGAAGATGCAAGCTGGGAACGCTCTGGAAGCCAGACACTGAAATGCTGGCTTGGATAAGATTTCACCTCAGAGTTTTACCTCCAGAAAAGGAATGATGGCTGCAACACAACGCTGCTCCCCAAGATGATATTTTCGCAAAATATTAATTTCTACATCCTTTTGTGAGGCCCTCTGTTGGTAAAAGAGCCTGAATTCTTCCTACACTAACATTCAAGTACATATTGTTTTATAAGGCCTACTAAAGAAAAAGACAATTTTTAAAGAAGTCAAAATAAAGAATATTACAAAAGAAATAGTTTCCACATTTTAGATTTGCTGTAAAAAAGCATGTGTTTTAAGGATACCTGCCTCAGTTTTAAACTTGAGTCATCATTGCTGGAAGAGAAATCCATTGGAGTGGTAACAATTCCTGCACAACATTCATTCTCCATCTCACAACTGTGAAAGTGAGGCTAACAGTCTATGGCATTTGTTTTAACTGAGCAGATTTTGGTGAGACAAAGCTTTGTAATATGTATTTTTTTAAATCAAGATATTCATAGTCTAAACTTAAACTCAGACACAGTGGCATCCATATCTGGCAATAAAAAATATGTAGATAAAGATGGAAGGGATAAATATGAGTGTTAACACACCTATTTCAAATGGCTATTCATACATATACTGCACAAAGGAAATCAGGACAGGAGACGATTTATGTAGTAATTGCTACATAAAATAGCTTGGTGTTAAAGATGAGCTCAGAATGGGGAACAAATTGTTCACAATAATTTCTCATAAACATTACCAACTGCCTTATTCCCTCTAGCTCTAATAGAGAACATACTCCATTTTTGAAAATATCAACTTAAATGTCTGCAAAGATCTCTCTTATCTGCTTAAAGATGTCAGATATCTTTAATTTTATTTGCATTGTGGGATTTTTTTTTCCCGTCCACTGATATGACTTTTAAAATATTGTCTGTATGTATATCTTTGCACTTTGGATATTTAGGAAAATTATTATTTATATTGTGCTGATCTGTACATTGCTATGACAGGTCTGTACTGGAAATCATGCAGGAGACAGAAAAAGCACAGCTTATTGAGGTGGTGTTAGACCAGGACTCTTTAAGCCTAAGCACTTCTCTGTAGATGCCAGAGGGATAAAAAACCAAAACCATTTGTACTTCTTGAAAGCTGACTAATAGTATTTATTATTGTAACAATAGCATTGTGCTACTGAAATCTAACAAAGGGTATGTAAAGTAAAACGATGGTAAAACAAATGTTACTTTTCTTTCAGGTATGGTTCTCTGAGGGATGAGTCATAATTAGCTGGTCTGGTTTTTTAGAGAACAAAAGGCTCTTTACTGACTCCCGTTAGAAGCTGCTGCCCAAGTCTCAGTGGTGTATACACACAACAAGGAGGGCTGGAACAGCTGCCAGGGGCTTTGACACGATACACCGCAGAGTAAAATTTCTAAATCTAGAACAATATCTTAACATGATCCTCCCCAAAAGTACATTGTGTGAGCTGAACAAGCAACTTCTGTAAGGCAGCAGTGTACAGCAGCAGGGGTGCAGCAAAAATACCAGGACAACTGTCTGCTCCACAACCAAATCCTACTGACTGCAGGAGGAAAGAACTTCTGAAATCCCACTATATTAAGCATATTTGCTTTAGTTTTATCCTGTAGAAAGTTTTAGTAAAACAGCTCTATAACTGAAGCAGTTTGAAGTTACTGTCCCTGCTACAAAGCACATTAGCCAACATTACAGCCCTGAAAACATATCTCCAGGAGCCTTTATGAAAACACATTCAATAATAATAATAATATAATAACAACAATAACAACACTGGCCTCCGAAAATACAAATCACAGAAGTTTTTTTACATCAGTGTCCCCAAGACTGCAGTTCTCAGACATGTATTGAGAGCATCAGGTGCTTCAGCTGTGACTCATTGCTATACATCAGGGTTTGCTGCTTGTCAAACTTTATTTGTCAGAATCTGCAAATACAATAGCCACAGTACAATCAAAATGTTAAGCAGGAATGAGTCATGATAATGTCAGAGAGTGACCTCAGTTTTTTTTCTCTTCAACAGGTCATGCATATGGTGAGTCTGGTTTTTATAATGAAAAATTATATCAGAATAATTTGTTTATTCAGAAATAACATCCTCATCCAGAATGACCGAATTTGGAATGGAGTGGCTGAAGATTTAAGCCACAGCAGTACGTGAAAGCCAAAAATAGTGATTTGTCAAAGATGCTTAACAGCATGGTACTGTGTGCTGTGATCCTGTTCCCCCTGCAGGGTTGTGCTGGGTCAGTTCCTGGTGTGGCCCGGAGGAACTCCTGGACACTCAGGCAAACAGAGCAAGCCAGTGCTGAAGCAATCCCTCAGTGCCATGTCAGCACAGCTATCCTGCAGCACAAGACAAGGTCCTGACCATCTGTGATCCCACCACACCTGAACGCCAGTGCCAGCAGCCAAGATAAATTCCAGCTTAGGAAAATCCAACTTACTTTTCATACATATTCACTGAAGTTTCATTAAAGTATAATAACCTTCTTCCCTCCTTGCTTGAGGTTAACATGTTCAGTGCCACACAGAGTAGCAGCAGTTGTTACATTTTTGTGGTGAGGTCACTGCTATACATAGCTCCCAATCAGGATGCACAGCACCCAGTCCAAGGATAATACAAGTACAAGGTGTTACAATAATTCCATTTTCAAAGGAGTACCACAGAAAACCAGCACGACAATGTTTTAGTGATTTTCTTCTTGACTCTATTTGTCACAGAAGAATCATTCTATAATTACATCATTCAGATTTACAGATCTCTGCTGACATTTTTCTAGGACTTCTTTTTAAATTGGACACCTACAAATAAAATGTTAGAAACCACTCACTCTCTCAACACCATGCAGTAGTAATCAACTGTAGGATAGTTTGCAGAGAATTAAGGAGTTAGAAATACAGCAAGGCAATTACATACAAAACTTCACAATAAATTTACAGGGAGCAACTAGAAACACAGAAACCCACTTTTTTTTTTTTCTTCTAAGAACCACGGTGTTTTCCTACGGCATCAAAACGTGACAAATGCCTCATGGCTCAGAAACACACAGGGTTACAAGACAAAAGAGAAAGCTGAAAGGTTGCCAAGGGTTTTATAGATCAAGAGCAAGAACACCTCGAAGCCACTCAGACCAAGCCTTGCTGGCAAAGAACTGCAGTCACCCAGTTCCAGTTGGCACCAAGACATCAGAGTTCAGCATTTCTAAATTACCAGACTGGATTGAGAGTAGTGGGAAGTGTACAATGAAAGTAAATACTCTAAATCAGATCTCAGCAAAATACAAATCAAATATACATACAGAAATATCTGCTTTCACATCAAACTATAAATACAGCACAGATCTCTATTAAAATGCCCTGACTTAAATGAAGAACATGATTCAGCCCATTTCACAACTCCAGGACACTGTGGGGGAAAAGAACACTAAACTGAATAGGTTTTTAATGTATAGCCCAAAATGTTTGCACCTAATTGCCTACATTGAAGTTATATCCAAACAATTTATACTTTCAAAGGGAGGTAATCAGTGAAATGTTGTTTCTGCCTCGATTAAATAACCCAGACAGGCCACATTCGTATGCTCTAACAAATATTGCTTTGTTGATTTTTTTTCAGTTTATTTGTCTGCAATAATTAAGGTGCTTTGTCTAAGCCACTCAACCCAGGAATTACACAGAGTTATGTTCTATAGGCTAAATAAAGGACATTGCCTCTGATCTGCTGGCAAATTTTAAGAGTGGATCATCCTGACTCAATTAACTTGTCCTGTTAGACTGATTGTTTTTGCTGAGAGATGCAGACAAGAATAGCTTAAAGCCAGGCCATGCAAAGCAACATGTGCTGGCATCCTTAGCAATAAGGATTACGAAGAAATGCAGAAAGCTTTGTGTATTCTCTATGTCCCTTAAGGTCATGAAGGGAATGTCCCACTCAGCCACCTAAATAGTAGAAATTACAATAGGCAAAGCCCAGGCTGTATTTAGTTTTGCAGTTCCACAGCAAACGAGCTTGTCCATCTTCTTTCTGCCAATAACAAGTGGGTGAGTCACACACGGCAGATTTGTGTGGCAGAGATAGATGTGACAAAGGGAGGGAGCTACACAGCCTATTGTGTGCAGCACAACACCCTGAAGTTACAGCTGAAACATGTATACAGGAATATACACGTACATAGGGGAGATATTTGAAATATATACATGCCTGGAACTTAGTACTGACTGGCATGAAAGCAACCCTGGGGTCTTCTTATCCTTCACGTGTATATGCAAGAGGGACCTGCTGTATATTGCCAAACTTTGGTTGACAAAGACAGTTTTCTCCTGCAGATACTCTTCAGTCTAAACTATGAGAGCATAAGCAAGCAAAGCATCATGACAAGTGCAGTTTCATGGGCTTAAAACGCAACTTCATGCAATACCAAAGGGAAGAATAAAATCCTAGGACAGCCTCTCAGCTGCTGTAGTTATCCTTGATCCAGTGCCTGCACCAAGCTTGTACTGATTTTAAACACAAACCCCTCCTGAACCGCCTGCTGCTGCTCCAGGCAAAGCGCAGGGATGACTCCTGCTGCGGAAGGGACCAGGTGCGAGCAGCGGCACAGCCCCAGGGATCTGTGAGACTCAGTGACACACACCACTCCTGGACCTGAAGCTCTGGGGTAGCACCACCACCACGTTCTGTTACACAGCCTGGGCCTGCTCGAGGGGCTGCCCTGGCACAGATTTAATAAACCTCGCTGTGGGGGATGCTGTGCCAGCAGAGCTCACTCCTCTTCCAGATGGACGGGGCATCTGTGCCCAGGGGCGGCGGCACAGCCTCTGTGAGGTGAGGCGAGGGCTGCCTCGGGTGGGGAGGGACGTTCCAGGTGATTCCAGCAGGTTCTGCAGTATTCCAGGCCCTCAGTCCCCGAGCCCCCCAAACCCCTGACAACATGGGAGGTGCCTCGGGGGAGAAAAGCCCAGCAGGAGCAGGGAGAGGCAGGAGCTGGGAATAAAGGAGGGAGGCGGAGGTGGGGCTCCTGCCCTGAGCATGACAGAGCCATTACAGACTGATGAGAATAATTTCTGCCTCTATCCATTTTGAATCCACGCTTTTTCAAAGGCAAGCAGCATATGCCATTTGTACCTCAGATTTTTCACATCTTTTCTGAGCACAAATGGAGCACAATAGCGTCTCTGAGGGAGGAATTCTGCTTTCTGAAATAGGAGACTGTTTTTAAGAGTGAGAAAAGCTCTTTGTGAATTCCTACTCACAGAGGAGACCTGAAGCTCTAGAGGATGAAAATAATAAAGTCAAATCCTGCCAATAAACATACCTTCTTCAGCATGATAAAAACAGGGAAGGAATTAGCTGAATATTTAAAGCAAAAGTGGATATTTGAGTTACATAATACCTTTGAGGTGGTGAACATTTAAATTTCCCCTGTTCTTTTTTCTCTGAAGAGCAACCTTTCCAACACACACACACTACTGTAATAAAGCACAGAAGACAGTCAAAAAAGCCTTTGGGTAATTTCCATTAATGATACACCTTGTTAATGTCTCAATTCAGATCATACATACCTGGCAAAACCGTAACAGCAAGGGTACTTCTTTGACAAAAATGGTTTACCAAACCTTGTAGTGAACTCTGTCAATTTCAAATGAAAGTTAGCACTTTGTACCAATTGTGTTGCCATTTAACCAGCCTTACCCACAGATGTTACATTCTACTTTGTAGCTAAAGCAAGACAGGTTGAAAGCAAGACACAACAATCTTTGACTGGTTTTCTTAATCTTATGTAATCTTATGTAAAAACTCTCCAATTTTCCAGCATGAGGTGCTGAATTACAGATTTTGCAATGATAATAGATGGTACTTTTACTCTTGCCTTCCTTCTCTCTTTCTGCTGTGAACCACTGCCCACATGGTTTTTAAACTTAGACATTTCTCACGTCAGGTTTAAAAGTTCCGTGGCCTTCCCTCTGTCACAGGAAAGCTGTACATCTTGCGGTGAAAAAAAGCACAAATCAACTTCTCAACACTCTGGGAAGCCCAGCAGTACTCTTTTGGGAGCATTTAAGCCTTAGCATTCATAAACATTGATTCTTTCAGTAAAGCACCACTGCACGGCACCTTCTTGGCAAAAGGGCTATTTTCACATTCACTGCATTTGCACCTCTCAGAGAATGAACCTTTTACAGTATTTATAACTCATTCCCAAGGCTGAGGAAATTTCAGAAAACAGAGTGTTCCTTCCAGCTTTGCATAAACCTTCTGTCCTGTATGAGAGCCCTCCAAACCTCACTGTACATCTTGTCCATTACAACTTTAGTAGTAGCAACAACACTCTCACATCAGTCTGAACACTGTATGGCTTCTTCCTCTAGAGTTTTCCCCCATGTCGGACCAGGAGATGAATTTTAGTAGCCCAAAAGCATAGCCAACAACAAGCATATTTCCAGCATCTTCTTGTAAAGGACATCCTCTTGGTGAGAGGTCAGTAAAGGTTGCTATGCCTCTTCCATGGCTTTTGATTCCCATGTGTTGCTGCTCTTACTTTCTAGCAAAAATTAAGAATTAGTGCTGTCATGAAAACAGTGCCTAAAAGGAACAATTCCTTGAACTTACATTTTTCTAGCTAAGCTAAAGCATATTACTGGAATAACAATAACACATACAAACCACTGTAATACTAAAAATAAAACATCTGTAAGGATATGCCTCCTCCACCTAATTGCAAACAAGATTACACGGTGTATAATCAATATAAAATTGTGTTAGCCACAGAGGCTATTTTCTACCAATATTACCTAAATGCAAATGCACATTTCATTTTAAAATCATTGTGTTTTTATGTCACCACCACAGAAAATGCTATGCCATTGTTATAAAATTAAATTCTTCTCACAGTTAGAAATGATGGAAGAAAAGACAAAACCAGTTGCAGCCTGTAGTTGTGCTAATTAAAAATCAATCCATTGCCAGTGTCTTACACCAGGTAAAATCACCAAGTTAAGATGGTGTGATTTGGTAGCGAGACAAGCACTGCATTAATTTAAAAGTTAAAGGTGAGGGAAAATTCCACAAGAACGGGGTGAGAGTCATAACTGTCTCCAGTACTGGAGCTGAATGCTCTTCACACATCCAACATGAATTGACAGGATTTTCTAAAGCTCTGCAAGGGGAGTCCCTGCAGTGCCACACAGGTGCTTCTCTTCCTCTGTGGGGACCCATCAGGGCACCTCCTGTGTGCCCACCTTGGGACAGAAGCCCAGAACAGCGAGCATGACAGAGCACAAGCACAGATAATGCACTGCCTTTCCTGCTAAAAGCAGAGATTGAATGCTAATTCTCCTGCCCTGAAATGCATTTTCAGTCCCACTTGTCCTTACAGCAAGGAAGCCATTAACACTGTGCCTCGGGAATGAGGGGTAAAACTTAAATAAAACAGATTAGATTAACGTGTCTTCCAAACCTTGCCCTGAGCTTCACCCCAGTCCCCAACCTACACAGCAAAGCATTCACCTTATCCACCCCCCAATCTCACAGGGCTAAAGGGTAAGGCTGGAAGGGTTTTGCCACTTGGGTGGATAAAGGCAGTCCTATCTCTAAAAAAAATGTACTTTTTTTTTAGATCTACCTTTCTATTTTTATAATTATCACCCAAATAAGCAGAATACACACACACAAGTTGCTGAGAATATACAAGTCATATAATCATTATGTTAAGTTTATAGCTGAGATTTTCCCACCTCAACAACTTTAGCAAACACCCACAGGTTTCCCAAACAAGGATTTGCCAGTATTTTTTAATGAAGGCTAGTTTACTGGAAAACATCCTGAATTTGCTACCTCCTGCTTTTACCCTACAGAAAACAAGAGGATAGGGTGCCCATTTTTAGTATGGGCACCCCTCTAATGAAATAGCAAGGATATAAACTCGTAGCTGTGATGTGACCATAAATAATGGTGATTTTGTATATGGAAATACCATTAAAATAATGCAAAAGAATCATGAAGTAACCAACTGCAGAGACACTTTCAAAAATAAGATTAGAGTGAAATTCAGCTAAATGGAACACTTGCAAATTACCTAACCAGCCATTTACACCTAGAGAGAGCTGGGTGTTATTTTTCTAGAATGAAATTTAACTACTGATTTATTCATTTATCCTTGAAAGATCAGCATCTGCGGGGTCTGGTTCTCAGTCTGCAAATTTTGTTCTGGAGCTCCAAAATGAATATAGCAAAAGAGAAATATAATGAGTCACACAAAATCCCAGCCTGGCCTTAAAGGACATGCATAACCACACAGCCACAGTAATTCATAAGCCAAAAATCTCAGCTAGAAAACAGGTGACCTCCGTGAAGTTTCCACTCCCAAGGCAGACAGTGTTGACATTCAGCAATTATCAAAAGAACATTCACAAAATGAAATGAAAAGATTCAAAAGAATCTTTCCAATTTCACTGGAAATTAGCTATAGAGCTGATAGAACACATGATATAAATGGCCAAATTTGTCTTTTTTTTGCGGGAGAGTGGGAACCAACCAACCAAAAATCCCAACCACAAATCAAGATAATGCAACCACAGCTTTTACACCTTTACCGATGACAGCTTCTCAGGGTTTTGTTCTACCAACAACTGCAAAGTCTGTGTGTATGTGCATGTTATCAGGTAAGTAGCCTTAAAAAACAGACTTCCAAATAAATCTGTCAGACAGTTCCAATGCACATATTAATGGCTATCCAATACCCACTTATCAGTCATTCACAAATAGAACTTTGCATACATAAGAACAGAAAATAGACAGAGATAAAGAGCAGGCAGAGCCTCAAAAATAAGTGCCCATTTACAATTCTAAATGCAAATAGTAACTTCTAAACTCATGTTATTTAGTAAAAATTAATGCTAAGCCAATAAATTAATACTTTTTACAAGCACAAATCAAGCCAAAGAGGATGAACATAGGCTAATTTCAAATCTAAATACTCTGCTTGATTATTTATTTAGTACTAGAGAGATGTATTTTAAGCACATTTACATATATAGTCGTAAAGCAAAGCTGTATGCCAAATTACCATGACCAGAGCAGATGATCAGAAGGCTTATTCTCAGAATTGTGAACACTGTTCTAGAGGTAACCAAGGAATACATCTAGAAAAAGCTCAATATTTCAATATACTCAAATTACTCAGTATACTCAAAATATATTCAATATACTCAAATATATATAGTATATAATATATATACCATATTTTTTAATTTTTATATATGTATTGTATACTCAAATAGACTCAATATACCCAAAATTATTTATCAATTTTGTTTCCAGAGATTTGCCACTTTGCCACGCCCTTGTAAGAAAAGCAGGGAGCAGTTCAGACTGGTGACAACCTGAATTTCTAACGTGACAGCTGGGCAGGTGAGCTGACCAGAGAAGCTCACCAGTGCAAGTTACTGAAGCACAAATATTGAGGTACAAATCTCTGCAAGCTGTGAACCAGCCATGTCAGCTTGGCCAAACAGACACTGCTGGTGGTGCCTAAGAACAAAGGTGCCCTGTCAGACTGGACCTCACCACAGCCTCCACCATCTCCTCCACTTGATTCTCTCCCTTTTTTCAGCACTACCTCAGTCACGTTCCTGTTGATGAAGGCAGCTAGTTTTCTTCCCCCACACACCCTCAGACTGTGTTACTCCATCAAGTGATTCCAGCTGGATGTCACACTTGACAGCCTCACAGCCCATGTTTCATCACAAACCCTTCCCTTGGCGTGATGTACACATCAAAGGACAACTACACAACTTCCTGACATATTACAGGAGAGTAACTGCCCCTAGCTGTATATGGGACCTCTTGTTTCTTTCACTCACCCTCAAAATGTTAAATAAGTGAGAACAATCCAAGTTCCAGGGGAAAAAAAAAAAAAAAAAAAAAAAAAAAACAAAGGTAGCTTTACAAAAGTGAAAAAATTAGCTTTTATAATCAATCTCTAAATCTTAACTGTTCTCATAATCGTGCTACAGACATGACTTGTGCGTGTACTAAAAACAAAGCCCTAAACATTTTATAGCATTCTGTGAATCATACTAGTTTTAAACAAGGAGAGATTGTAATAGCAAATACCAAAACCTTGCACATAATGTAAACCACCTATTCAACAGATGCAGATGATATCATAAAATATTCCAAAACTATAAATATTATTTAATTTATATCCCAGGGGATGGTTTAAACCCCACATTTTTACAGAAAAGATTATATTATGCAAATATATTCACACATATATACATATGTGTATTGACAATAGAAAAAACATTCTGTAAAACAAAAGGCTTATGAACAAATAATTACCCCATAAGAATTGCAGTAAGGCATTCAGGAACAGTGAATTTTTTCTTTACATATCTCTTTTATATTGTATTTGATACTCTGGTATTTTATCTCCCATAATGACTCTGGAAAATGGTTATGTAAGTAGCTTTAACTAATGTTGTAAACACGTTTTCAACTATTTTGCCATATGTTAAAGATGACAGAAGATGTTACAACAAGTGATGAAATTCATTCACAAAGAATTCATAGGGTTTTATGCTCTAAGGGTAGGAAATCATTTTGGCTGTCTCCCAGAAAGAACTGTTTAATCAGAAAACAGTTGCACTGAATTAACTAGCAGCTCCATGCAGCACAACTCACTGACTCTTCCCATCATCAAAATTCTCATTCAAGAGACAAACCTATTCTCAGTTAATTGGTAGAAATAAGGGTTTGTGCAGTTGTGACTGCTGAGGCTACACAATATTGTGACAGACACTGATGTATCAGCATTGCAGGAGTTCCTTTTAACCCCCTGAAGATCCCAGGAAAACTCCCCATTTGCCACTGCCACTAGACTGTGGAGGAGGCATCACAGTAGTGGGCAGACTGGCCTTTGCAAGTGTGAAAGGCAAAGAGGAACCAGGAATTTTTATCCCTAGAGGAGGAGAAGGAATAATTTGCCCCTCTGAAAGCATAAACTCCTTAGAATCCCTTTGAGCAAAACAGGGACCTTTAAAGGGGACAATATTACTGCTCCCAGAGATACTTAATGTAAAAGATGGCATTTAAAAAAACCATCCTGGTAACAGCCCTCGTTTATAAGGATTTAAGTAGACCTGCTCAAAGGCATTCACATGTCAGGCTATGAATAGGTGCTGCTGTAGATAGCAAAAAATACATGATTGCCTTCTCTGGAAATGCAGCAAAATACTGAGCTCACTTGGAACTCCATCTGCCTTAACACTCAGATCAACAGCTCATTCTTTTCTTTTTCCTTTAAATACCAGTTGATATCGGTACAGTTCCATTCCACCAAAAATCTCCCTGGCATTTTGCATCTCCTGAAGCACAATTAAAGCATACCTGTAAAACCTGACTAATTTCCAATTTGTAAAAAGTAATGCATTTATCTTGTTCAAAATAGATTTAATTACAAAGGTTCTGAGCAGTCTAAGAATATTTTTTGATGCGTGCTCAGTTGAAGACTGCCATCATTTCCAGCAGGGAACACAATGTCTATTTCTGGTTGTGTTGCTCTCCCCTTCCAGTCTGATCATCTCTGGTTAATTACACCACCCTGGCACATCTCAAATGGTATCTGGTTTCCAAGCTGAAACATCCAAACCCAAAGGAAGATGCTAATAACCTTTCAGAGACAGTACATCCAAACCCCCTGCGATCCAAGAAAAAAACAAATCCACAGAAAACTGGCATCCACCAATCCAACAAAACATCTCCCACTTTCTTCTTCCTTCCAGCAACACCACAGAGAACTGGTTGCCAAGAGCACAACAGGCTGCTGCTACTTGTCAGCAGCAAATAATCAAAAATGCTATCATGATGTAGGTGAAGATGGAAAACATCCCACTTACCATCTCTCTCAGAATATACACTCCGACAGCATCCACAGTACCTGCATGTCAGTACTCTCCAACTGCCTTTTTTGTTTTCACTCCATAAATTGGCATCAGAAATAAGAGCCAAAGAAAGTGATAATAATGTAGATAGGGATGCTGAATGCCACATTCACTTACCTGCAAAAGGAAAAGGACAGGGTTTGAGCTCACTAATCACACTAGTTGGCTAATCTTATTAGATGGCTGCTAATTATCTCTGACACAAAGAAGGATTACACGAGGCAGGCAGAGAAATATTTTTTTTTAATAGATACAGAAATGTTGTTAATAGACATTGATTGGTTATACTGGGAAAAGAAACAAATAATATATTTATGGAGAGATCATAAACATTTCCCTTTCTGTTTGCTGAAGAGCAGATGTGACAATGAAACAGGTGGTGGAAATATAAACCCTCCTAAAACCTCCAGGGTGTTTTCTCAGGAAGTGTCTAATGATTGTCACTGGATCTGTTGCAGCGCTTGCTTTATAGGCTAACGTGGTACAGGGAGTTGCTGGGGTTTTGCCAGTGATCTCCTTGGCAACTGGCTGCTCAAAGGAGCCACAAATAGAAGCAGTAAACCCCACTCCCGATTTCAGCCTCCAAGCAGGTTGCACTTCTAACATTCACCAAGCAAGAAAACCTGCATCCTACAAAGGCAGGGTGCTCAGAAGAGAATGCATTCCCTCTCTTAGCATACTACAGCCACATGTGTGAGAAAAACAACCTCATTCATGCACCAGTTATGACAAAACAACTGAATAAATAATTTTTAAAAGGTTTCCAAAGTGATCCATTTTACAAGGAAAATCTTAATTAACAACAGTGCAGTGCTCACACAGATTTCTCAGGAATACAAGGTACTCATCTGGGCTCCTCAAGTGCCAGAAAAAATGAGAATTTATTCGCATCTATTTTAAAGATTTTCTCTAGTGACTTAATACGATTGCTTATTTCTGCTTAGCCTACAATACAAGCATAAATTTATTAAATGTAGGTCACTCATGTATTTTATATAGTAAGACAATAAATAGCAATCAAAAACCTAGAAAGAGTAATTTGCTTTCAGCTGTTCTGAGTAACCACTTCATATATTATTTAACTGAATCACTTCAAGAATAGCAATTAATCATTTATGCTCATTAAATATGTTTTATTTTTTCTGCATTTTTCTTTGTAGCTCATTGGTAAAACAAAAGGGTGTTTTCTTTAATATAAAAGTATTATTATTACAAAAGAATTATTAACTTTTATCTACATAGCAGGTTTATTTATACAAATACATAGGAAACTAAGATATAGCTTCATAATATTTAGATAAAATTAATCATCTTCTAGGAAAGATTTCTAGGAAAGAATTAAGATTAATCCTGACAAAGCAAATGAATTTTAAAAGATATTTCAGTATAAAATGCTATCAGGATAAGGTATTCCCTGAGTTACTGAAACAGAATGCATGTGTTAGATAACACCACGCATAGCTTCCCCAACAAAGTAAACACAACCAAAACATAAGAAAATTGCATGCCACTAACTAATATCAATGTCATAATCAAGGTCAAAATTAATTTTAAAGCCTCCTGCAATCTCTTAACAGAGAAAAAACCCAAAGAAATGCATAAATAAACACATCACTCATACAGATGCCTTTATAAAGAGACACAAAGTACATGCTTTGCTCAGGATAAGTTAGACTAAATGAACCTTGAGGTCCCCTTCCAACTTGGTATTTTTCAACTCTATGTAATACATGGCATAACTGTACACAATTAAATTGCTTTTACTTGAATAAATACATAGTTCAATTTTAAAACTTGAAGCAGGTTTTTCAAGTCTGTAAAGGTTTAATTATATAAAAAATGTCTTACAGTGTCTTGTTTAAGCTAAGTACAGAGTTTTACTGGAACGTGGAGTGTATTATTTACCTTTTTAATTAGAGCCACAAAGATGTGTGGTTCAAAAGGGAGTCATTACATGCAGCTGACATGACGAAGTTAGAAATAAAGGTGTACATGAGCTGGCCCCAGTATCAGACACAGCACAGGGACATCACTCACACCCGAGCTCAGCCCAACCTACTTTTCAGTGGCGTTCTGAGATACCTTGCAGAGATCTTTCTGACGTGTGCATAACGCACTGTGTCACACAGACACAGCCAAAGTGATCCATCGGATCCTCTCGTTCAACCCCTACCAACACAGAGTGTGCAGCCTGGAGAGAGGCAGAGCATTTGGAATTAAACTGCCTTCCAATGCTCAGCTGCCAAGCTGGCACTCCAGTATGAGTAGATACACCATGTCTTTTGACTGTTCCTCAGATGGAAGTGTTGAGCATTTGGAGGCTCATCTCTGTGTGAGCAAATGAGTTACAGTCGTTAGTGAACCAGCAGCAACTCAGCTGATGAGGTAATAAACATCTCATGAGGCGATTTCCTCCTTTTCCATGAAAACTACCTTCTGTTTGTAGGCTGGGGTCAACGCACCAGAGTTAATCTCTGTTTAGCTGAAATCATCTGAAAGCTTCCTCAGCTGCTGATCACGTGAAGGACCTGGGCAGGTTCAAAGGAATGGGAACAGCCAGTGCCCACAGACTTTGAAGAGATCATACGAAAGGTCTCAGCCTGACAAAAGCAATGACTAAAGGATTTAAAAGCTTGGCCTCAGGCGCACAAGGTGGTTGATAGCAATTTTACAGGTATTTCTGTAGAATTTGATGCAAGTCCTTACAATCAACAGCAATTGCTAAGAAAAGGACAAGGTGTACATATATTCCCTACACCCCTTAGAGGAGCAAGGCCAGCAAGGAAGGCAGAAGTACAGAAACCAAAACAACCTTTGCAATGCGTTATTGGACTGGAGGGAGGAGCAGATACCCAAAGAGATTACAGCACTTCCTTTCTCCAGTGTTTAAGACCAAGTGCCTGTGACAAGCCCACAAATAGTTAGGAATGGGTAGCTGTTCTCTGCCATCAAATTTCTGCTAACTGAAGAAGCCAGAGCACTATTTAGATTAAAAAAACCCTCCACAAACCAAACATGCAGAGATACAGACCACTGTCAAAAGATGTTCTAAAGGACAGAAGAAAATGTACTCATTAATTCAAGGAGAAATTTATGAACAGACATTTCTCATTAAGAGGACTAGTAATGAAGTTATTTACAACTGTTGCAATTCCAGGGCTTCATTGCTAGTAGGGAATTACAAAAACCAAGGGCTCAGGTTATTTCTTCAACCACAAACAAGTTACCACAGGATAAATGAGCAGACTTCCCACAAGAGACAACCCAAGAATTTTTATTTGTTTTTCAATGCCCAGTTTTCCATAGCAAAAAGATAGTGAAAAATTACTCCAAGCTTGTCATATGCTTCCACCTGCCTGAATGTGTTCTGTAAAGGAGATGAGAAAACCACCAGAAGAGCTGGCCCCTGTTCTGAACCACAGCCAGGCGAGATTAAGAGAAAAAGAAGCAAAACCTAATCAGCTAAAAATTATGCAGGAGACCTACACTAAAATCACTAAAGGTGTGAAAAGCAGAATAAAAGATATTGCATCATCTGAAAAGAGAGTGGGATGGAAGCAGCCTTTGAGCTGGTCAAAAGTCTTAGAAATCACAACACAGAATATTAATTTCATATGGAAAGACAGAGATTAAAAGAGCAGCATGACAAAAACACATGCCAAACACAAGTCTGAGGGAAATAGGGTATTCAGAGCTGACAGAAGAGGGATGAACAGACCTAGCCAAGAGAAAACCATGGCATAAGCCAACTTTACATCAGGGGAAGTGAACAGATAGTGACAGATTTTAGAACTCCGCAGTACAAAAAGCCAAGCCAAGAGATGATGGGAGAAGGAAAGGAAAAGGAAGACTTCCCAGAGGACAGTCAAGGTCAGCAGAGGATCAGGATGAAGTAGGGAGGCATTGTTTTTTCCCCTTCCCTTAAGAACAGCCCACTATTTTATAGTGAGGTTATATTAAGAAGGTGAGAAAAGCTACATCTGCATAGGGAAAGCACAGTTATTTAAGGAGTAGAAAGAAGAGAAGCTCTAGTTAGGGTACAGGTAAGAAAAATACAAAGCACCCAAATAGGAGGAAATCTAGGAGGACAAGTATGAACACAAACCAAATACTGGATTTGAACCTATAGTAAACAATTTCTATAAACTAGAGTAGGATATGAGGTAGGAAGGATGTAAGCAAGGAAGATTTTGAATAGAATGTAAAGGCAGCATGAAAAAGTCTGGTCAAGTAACAAAGTTCAGTGAAGCACCAGCACAACTTCCAGTTCCATTTAGGAGTGGCAATCAAAATTCAAAATGATGCCAATGGCATGGTACCGTCTCTAAAAGTGTGCAGGATTCTGAAAACTGGGACTTTTGGCAAGATAAATAGACGCTGGCAAAGACAGATGTGATATTCTCCGGAACAAGAAAAAAAAAATACAGCAAAGTAAAACTAGATACACTTTAGGGGAACACATCATCTCCCCAGTCCACACATGAGCAATCAAACTATGTATCAGTTTTACTCAGCTCTAACATTGTAACCGTGCTGTCCTAAGTTCTGTTTTCCAGGTGATGCTGTTATTTTCTGCTTCTAAAATGTTATCTTTATTTTAAAAAATGAATTAAATTCTCTTGTGTACAATAAAGAGGAAACTGAAAGGAATCACTGCACTAAACACACAGTAAGAATCTCATCAGCAAACTGATAATTCCACATCTTGTGGAATTATCAGCCCCAATGGTCTGCAAAGGACTATGAAGGTTCTCTGGTGTGCAAGGAAGGTGTAGACAGAGGTTGGCATCAGCACTTCAGCTGAGGCTGCAGACAGCTCATACCCCCTGGTCCTGATCCCACCAACAACCAGTGAATTCTTGTCCCTGTGCACCAGGTCCTGCTGCCCCACAGCAGCCTGGGGGTTCCCTCTGCCAGGGCAAGGTGTAAGAACATCTTAAAGCATTGACTCACAAAAAATTTGTCACAGGCTTTAATAAAAATGAACAAAACTGTTGACTCATTAAGTAGATTTGGGATCGGATCTCAACCAAATAATTTAGGTTTCCTTCTGTTCACTCCTTCTGATTTTATGACATCAACACAGTATGATTCCAGTTTTTACTGTGTGCAGTCAGTCAAGAGCAATATCTGGGAAGGTTTTCTCTATACAAAAGTGAATACTAATATTGTGAAGTGTCCCTTTGCTCCATTTATATTTCAAAATTTATAAAAGGATCTATTGCACCTTTCAGGCACCATTTTCCATGCCCTGCAATTCACTCTTAACAAAGACTGTTGAGAAAAAAGGGATGTCTAGAAGACTTCAAGACAAACCCCCCAAACCTTTAATGTTCAAAATGGTCCATGATGTTTTTTTAAACTATTTCTGTCAGTAGAGGAAGACTTGCATTTGCTTGAAAAGAAAAAGGCATTATTGTTTAAGGAGCAGGGTTTCATCTACAGAACATGAACACTGTTCATCTCATCAAAGTAACTTGGGGGTCATGTAAGTCACTCCTGACCACAACTGCTGGAAGCAAAAAAATCTCTAAACCATTGTGTTGTGATCTGATACAAGCAACTAAACTGAAAATGACCAAGCTGTTTGAATAAAAAATTCCATCCACAGTCAACTGTTATCATGCTGTTTAACAGTTAAGATAAGCTGCAGTTAAAACATGTATCGGCTGTATATATTATTTTCAATCACACATGAACATGTTCACATAGAGCCAAGAAAAAAACTCAAAGGCTCCATTAACAAAACCTGACATGATACTTTATCCTCCTAAAAGAGGGACAGGTAGCTCATGAGTGCTGTAGTCATGGTAAAGGCAAAAAGCCTCAAAAAACACCCGACAAAAAAAAAACTGACAACAAAAAGAACCCAAAACAAACAGAGCCAGAGAAAACCCTAAATAATTCCTGAAAACAGAAACTCATTCCATATATATAATTCCATTGTCAGGGAAAAAAAAAGTCAGCAAATGCTTTTCTAGAGGAAAATGCACTCATTCCAATTCACAGTAAGCAACAAGGGCAGGCAAGTGCTTGTCCCTACTCTGGTTAAAATTAAATACTTTTTCTGCCCAAAATCCTGTGAAGGCACACCATATGAACAGAACTCCTGGAGTTTTACTTTTTCAGCAACTGCAAATGGCTCCAACTTTAGTTTATGCAAGGTTGTGACAAGCTGAAACTATGAGAAATTGGGGGGAAAAAAAGAAAACTTATTTCACAGTAAAATCTCTGACACAGTGAGCATTAATTTGCATTTTAGCAGAAATTCATCATCTGGCCATATCACAGATATCCCCCACGCACAGTCTCTCTCTTCTCTTTGCTCTTGGCTGGGTATCTTTAGGTCAGAATTTTGGAAAAAAAAAAAATTAAAAGGAGGCAGTTGCGAGGGTTGTATTAGATGGAAAGACTGAAGAGAAAGCTGTGGCTGGAATCAGATTTTCCATATGATCCCTGCATATATGGCCTGAATCCCAAAAGGTCCCTGATGTCTTTTCACTATGCAGCTCTTAGGTACAGTTTGAAAAGGCAAAGATGGAAAACTCAGTGCAAGGATTATCAAGGGCTCTCCAAAAATCACAGGCAAGTGCTGCACATACTGACAGCAACACTTACCTGAGAAGGCTGATAGAAAACACAGCCCAAAATTTGATGAAAAGAATAAATTTTGCACATTTGTCAAAGTTTGCTCTCCTACACTTTCTCTCTTATTTGTTTTGTCAGAAAAGTAGGTAGCTCTATAGTAGCTTTAATGCTTTCTTCACTAAAATAATTGCTATTGCTTTTGGTACAATTCCAGCAAATTCCACAGCTGGGGGGGTGGTAAAAAAAAAATCAAAGAGTAAAATTTTGATTTTTGATCCAATATTTATGTCATGAAAGGAAATACCCTTTCATCACAACACAGACCTTGTTTTCTATGAAGCACCATACCTTATCTGGCATTCAGTCAACTCTTGGCACTTTATCCAGAAGTACCAAGTTTCACCTCATGGAACTGGCATTCACAAGTGTTATATATCCCACAATCATTTCAGTAAATACCAAGTCAACGTCATTAAACAGCAAACATAAGCACATTATAATGAATTACAGTAATGCCAGTAAAAAACCCCACCTCCAATGGACACTTAAGGGCATTATTTAGTAGAAGAGACTGATTAAAAGGTATAACATATACTTTCAGAATTTTAAAATCAAAATCAGTCACCCTTCTAGAAGACCATACTTTTGTTGAAGTACAAATTATGGAGCTGACTAAAGAAATCAGAGTGAAATTCTCTGCCTCATGCTGTGGAAGAGTTTAATCACCATGTTTCTTCCTAGCTCTGTGTGCTATGAATTTATGAATTTCAGGTAAGTTAAGTGTGCTTTACAGACCCTGCAAGAGACTGAAATGTTTGCCAAGTATTATCCCCAATATCTGAAACCAGCTGGAGCCCAGGCAGTTGCTGTACCCATCTCAGAAATTTCAAACACAAAGGAATCAGAGAGAAAGAGTGGGGTGAATTCAGGCATACACCAATCTAAGAATCTTGCAAAATTAGACTCAGANCGGGGTGAATTCAGGCATATTTTGCAATCTAAGAATCTTGCAAAATTAGACTCAGACATCTCTGTACCTGACTTTACAAGAATCTTCCTGCTAAACGTTCCCCAAAAGGTGAATTCAGCTCTGAACATTTATTCACATCAACAGTCCTGCTGAGATGTTATGAAGTAATAAAGCACTTGTGCTTTTGTGCCATTGTTAAATGCAATTGTGCAGCACACTCAGAGCAGGCTGACTCATTTATTGACTGTATTTTGCCATGGTTACCTGGATTCATGAGCTATAGGAAAGCAAGTATTTATTCTGATGCTGTAGGAAACCCAGGAGGGTAATATGCAATATTGATGAACTGGACTAAGAAAAGTATTACATGAGGACACAGGAAGTTGATTTGGAAAGAACAGTGGGGAAGAAGACCAAAATCAAGCCTGCTACAGAGTTGTTCGGAGAACTGACCTCAATATTAACAAAAGCAGCACACACAGCAATGAAAAATGCAATTCTGGAAAAGCTCTGTAATTTACTAGGATTTTAATTTCTGTCACTTGGAGCAACTTTGCCAGAAAAGTTTAAAAATAAACTAGTTTGCAACCCACTGTGAAAACAACTTATCTAGGTCTCCTATTTTCATCTATGATGTACATTCCCACATGTGAGAAAAGCACTGCAGATTTTTTTTTGTATCAGTTTGCTGTTACTGGTTCTGTGTAGATTAACATGTCTCAATCTCTCAGTTCTCAGCTAGGTTATCTAGTTTCTTCCTCCAAGTTACTCATGGGTTTTTTCGTACAATAGCAGCATGCAATTCAAGTTCAGCAATACAAACACTCTGCAGGTGAGATTCATACTACTGGCACCATTAGTAAAACGTGACACATTACACATGACAGTGCAGTGCCTCTGGCAAATATTTTTTTTTATTTCAGTGAGTCAGTTAAGAGCCCTGCAGAAATCAAGTGATCTCCACCTGAAGAAAGGGCACATCACCTTCCCCTATCAGACAGCTTTGAGAAAAAAAAATTGCCAAAAGTATGGTTTGAAGCCAGTGGTTGAAGGTGTGGTGGAACAGTAAGTCACAATAAAAGTCACACAAGGTTTCCAGGTGCAGCACTTCACCAACATAGCTGCAGAACTTCCACACTACAGCTTCAGCAGCCAGGTGAGACTCAACAGAGCTGCCTACCCCACTCCTAAAAAATGAATTATTTCAGAGTAGAACAGGAAGGTAGCGAAAGTTGAGCAAAATCATTAAGCAACAGATTCAGTCCCCCATGTCACACTGTTCCTTGGAAAGTTGGGAACACTTTTTGGGAAACTCTACAGCATGTTCAAGAACCATGGCTATATGTATCAAACCAGCCTGTGCTGCTTCTTCCTTTTGAGAGACCTGGCAAAAAGCTTGCACAGAAACACAAACACCAGGATACCACTGCAGCAGTCAACTCCAATTATTTACAGGAAAGAAGAAGTGTCACTGCTTCAAGAACTTACTTCCCTTCTTCTAACAGCTACTGGTTCACTGATCACAGCTTGTGAAACAGCTTGTTTTTCAGCTTATAGCCAGAATGCAATTCAACTAGGGGTAATGTAAGATTTCATATGAAAAGCTACCGCAATGACAATATGGGCAAAGTTTCATTTATTCCTATCCTCACTGCTGACGGAGAGGTTAGAGCTTCCCCAGGGGCTCTGGACATCAGGTCAAGGTCTGCTGGGTAAGCAGGAGCATGCACTTGCCTAGAAACTGCATAACAGATCAGGAGAAAAAATAAAAATATCTAGTGAGTCTCTTCATCCTCCAGATTCCCTTCAAAGACCCTCAGCCTTTTGGAGGAAACTTAACTGCTCTCAGCCTTTCAAAACACCAGGATAGTACCAGTGCTGCCATGCTCACTTTATGCTTAACTCCAAGCCCTTCCAGCAGCTGGTTGACCATTTGCTCCTCCTGACCCTTGGGAGCTCCACAGGTTTTCTTTTTGTTACTATTATTACTGCCTTCATCCTAACAGGCCTCCCAAATTTGTGCCTTCTGTGCCAAAGACACGTATTGAAACAGTAAAATTTAGGGATGAAATGGAACCATCATTGCTGTTATGTTCTCCTTAAACACATAATTTGCTCCCCAATTTCTTATCATTTAGATGGTAAAAAGGTTGAAGACAAGGACCAAGTCCTTACCTTATGCAGAATGCAGTATAAAAGGCCTCTGAGGATAATTGTGGATTCTTCGCTACTATTAAAAACCAACCTACAATTATACTTTACTACACAGGAATGTCTCAGCTCAGGCTCTTCAGCATCTCAAAACAGCAGCTGAAACTGAAGGCTGTTATTTCTCAGGCTGTCTTTCCTTTCTTGACTCTTTTTTCACTATAAACACACCATCCTTTCCTCCCAAAATCATCCTACAACCACTGGCATTTAATATTTCATGATGATTGTCCAGTGAGTGGCATGTATGCAAAAGATAACCAAGACAACAAATAATTAGCAGGTTTTGGCTGGCTGAATGCCTCCTGCAAAGAAACAGCAATTCATCTCCTCACAAGAGACAAAGGAAAAGACTGAGGGAGCTCTAAGACATCTTGCATTAAACCATTATATTCCTTCCCTGCAGTGTAATTGCTTATTTAAACACATTAAGAGAACTAAGAGTTTCTGTGCAGTAAACAGAGACAGTGCCCCACGCCCCCTCCCTTTTCACTCAGCTTTAAAATCAACTGAAATAATGCAAAAGTAATTGGAGTGATAAGTCAGAGCTATGTTTTATTTCTTTTTCAAATTAAACAGTTTCAGTTTTAACTGGTGACAAAAACTGGATTGGATTTTTCAATTTCCTAGATTGTCATCAATTGCTTTTTTCACTGTTGTACCCTCTCTGAGCTTCCTTCATTTTCCCTGGACATGATTGAAAATTAACTGGAACACAAAATGGAAATGTTCCTCCTCTCGATTAGGAACATCTGCCAGTGTAATGCTGGAAGTCTGCATTCCCTCTCTGCCTGTCATCCCCTCATACTGAAAGTGGAGACAAAAATGCTTTCATTTCCATCTCAGGCAGGAACACAGCCCTTCTTCTATGCAGCTGCAAATCCCTCATCTCCCCTCACCCTACTGCACAGCAAAGATGGAGAAACCCACTCCCAAATCCTAGTGGCTTGTGGAACCAACAGAGGGAGAACATTTGTGAGTTAAGTTCATCTTTTACAAAGCCATGTCAGAAACACCATCAGAAAACCATGTAACTGACTAAATACCACAAGATCTCCCATCTTCTTCCCATTCTGGAGCCCCAAACCCAGTGAGACTACACAGGGACACAGTGGGATTGAGCTGGGAGGGGGGAAGTGTGTCTCTAACAATGAATATTCCTGAAATTCTGCCTGCACTGCCCAGCTCAACTTATGGAAGAAGTGGCTGTAAACAGCTGGGCCCTTCCAAAGCTGACCTCCCTAAGAGCAGGAAGCACCTTTGGGAGGCAGCTGCTCCTGCTGACAGCACAGCAGCACCAGCTGCCCTCCCCACCTCACACCAGTGCCTCAGAGAGCCCCAGCGAGGTCTGCAGCCCAGACTTGGTCATTCCTGTTCCTCAGCAGCCTTCACGCCTTACAGCATCATGTGCTTTTGAGTTCTGGCTTGTCAGCCACTTGGGGACTGTTCTGAAGCCACATGTGGCTCCAGAGAGAAGCCACTTTCCCTAAACAGGAAGGCTAAGATTAGCTTCCTGCACCCCAAATGCCTCTCAGATTGAATGGCATGCTCTGAGACATGGCCATGGAAAAAGAGGCCAAGTTGCTATTTCAGCTCTCAAACCTTGTCTAGGAACTGCACTGAAAAAACAGTGCCTTTACATTGAAGGAAGAGAAGTGTTACATTAAGACTTCATTGAAATTGTCAGCAGTACTGGAGAGCAATGAATGGAAGAAGTGAGGCAGAGGAGTGAGAAAATTGTTACTGAATGCATAAATACTGCCAAGTATTAATCAAGTGTGTTTCTCCCTATATCAAGTTCATGGCGTATAGAACAACATAGTGTGAAAGTTTTCACCCTAAGTGCTCTTCATATCAAGAGATAGCAGCAGATTCTGCTTCCAGTGAGGAGGGTCTTCTTTGAAGCCTTTGCATCTGATAAATTATCAGTCAGAGAGAACACAATTACTTTCCATCCTCTCCCATATTTCCACACTTACACATCTCCAGAGAAAGCCAGCCATTTCCAAAGTGTTTCCAGTGTTAATATGCACAATTCTTTTAAATAAGAAAATACATATGTATTAGTCACATAAAAAGCTGCAAAACTATATATAAAATCTGCAAAACCTACAGCAACCCATGCTTATTAGCACATCTGTGCTAGTTTAAGTGGATGCCATTGATGTGGCTCATCAGATAAACGTGTTTACCATCAGCTATGCTTCTCCCATACTTCCAGTATAAAACTCCATGACAGATACATGATGCAGAGTCTTAAAAAAGGACAAAACAAGCACTGATGACTTGTCATCAGTGATTTTATGCAGAAGCTTCTAGTCCTAAATCGCTATTTGCATAAATTCAAACTCATGAATAAAGGAGTTCTAAGAGTAACTACCTCAGTAATCAGTTTTTCCACCACTGGCACTTTTCAGCAGCAAAATACACCTACCTCACCCTGGTCCTGGGGAAAATGTGCTCATTGTCTCATGCATCTGAGGAGGAGAGCACAGATTACCCTGAAGTTGGTTTAATTGTTATTTTTCCCCTTAAAAATTCCATTGAAATTGAAAGAGAAAACGCAAAGGGGAAGGAGTGCGTTGAACAAATCGAGCTTCACATTTTTTGTTTTTCTTCCCCTCTGAAAAGATCATCCTCTAGCATTTCCAGATTGATTTTTGAGATGCCAGTGAGGGGAGATAACTAACATGCAGGCTTAATCCCATCAGTGCCACTGTCTTACAAATAGTGGAACTCCCAAGAGAAGACAACAAAGGCAAAACCAGGCAGTATGAATTCGAGTATTAACCTGCCGTAGCAGGGATATAGCAAAGGTAACTAAATACACCCTGAGCACATGCAGCAGCTTTTTTTGGCTGCTAATCTGGAGATGGTGTCAGTTTTTGATAGCTCATGCTATGAAACACATCAGTCTTCCTGGCTGGCCTCACTCTGTGTTGCTGCAGTTAGGTAACAATCAGAAATCCCCCTGACCAGCTTTCTTTCCACCCTGTTAACGCTTTTACCCAACTCAGCCTGTTTACTGCAGACTTCAGCAAATCAAAACAGTGACATCAAAATTACAAGGGGTTTGCTACTGCTGAAAGTGTATTCTTGCTATAGTACAAACACACAATCAACTACTTTCAGGGTATACTCTTGCAACCCTATTAAAGACTAACCACTTTGGAAAAATGTTTGACATTTTATCTTCAGGTCAGTAAACTGCATTAAAAACACTGGACTAAGATCTCCAATACAGGAAACAACTTCACTACAAGCTCTGAAACATCACCTACAACATTGTGTACTACCTTTCAAGCTGCCAATCATGAGGTATTGCTGCTGGTTGGTTATATTGTGTATGAAAGTGGTTCAGAAGTTACAGCACAAGACTACAAATTGATCCTTCTTGGGTTTATTCCCAGCTCTATTTGTGGGTCACAGTGAAACAAGGAGTACGACAGCAACTTTAAACTACCCAAGGCTTTGAAGACAGAGACCAAGCAAGGTAGTTAAAACTGTGGAGTGCTGGGAATTGCAGAAAACACTGATTTTAGCTCTCCTGGCTCTTTGTTACTGTGTAAGTCTCAGTCAGGCAATACAGGTTAAGTCAAACACATTGAAACGTGCCCTGTGCTGCCGCAGTACAGCACATTTATCCATCACCCCTTTACAAGGCTGTGGTGGCAACCCATACATGATGTGTACTGCTCAGTTAGGTAGCAAGCAGCATCCTGTGTTTCACATTAAGGTAGATAGGATGAAAATCTGTTAGTCATTTAATAAACCTTGGTTTGTGCTGCCCACTGCTTTGCCTCTCTGCTCTCATCACAAACTGGACAGTTTTTATTGCTACCACATCATTTCTAAGCTTCCTCTTGCTGATCAGAGACTTCTTGTCACTCCTGTATTCCCCTGATTCTCAAACCCTGTCTATGCCCTGCCACTTTAGACTTCCTGTGTTTTCTTCTGTTGTCATTTTTCCTTCCTCTGTTCTCCTAGGAAATCTGCCATATTTCCATTTCTGTGCCCTATCACCTCTGTCTGACATTCCAATTCTGCAAACACAGATTTGTGCTAGGAGACTCAAGATGGCAAGCTAGCTCCTTCAAATCTGTGATATTTAAGCTCTTACTCAACAAATAACCAAGTCACTTCTTTTTCACTTTGGTGTTAGCTGCTTTTGCTATCATGACTGCATTTGGCAACTAAAATTAAATGCTCCTTTGCTGAATTCGCTAAAAAGTAAGGTGAAGAAAGTAGTGCCATGGATGCATTCAGAAGAACAGATTTTAATAATATTAATTCAGCAATACTAAATATGCTTATTTCCACAGAGGCAATAATGCCATATATACCATGTCATCAGAAATAATTTATGCAACTATTTATCCAATATACAGCAACTGTATGTGAAAAGGCTGTTTCAGCCTGATTACAGATGCATTTCAAATTTGACAAGTAATTCAGCTGGAAAAATAATCATCATGCCGTACTGACATGCTCTTCTTGCCTTGTCTGCCTTTGGCCTTACAGCTCCACGTCCTACTTGTGGGGATTTGAGAAAGACAAGTATTCATGTTCCTCTCCACAAAGGGATGCGAATCCCCACATCTCCCAGTCACCAGCCAAAAGCTTCAAAATCTCTGTCCTGAATCAGCAGATTGTGGATTAAGTACAGAATTTAAACGTTGACTTGAGGTAGGTTCCTTCTGAGATCTGTCGTCAGGATTATTCTGTTTTGTGAAAAACATTTTAACATGGTGGGGAGAATGACGGGGGGGAGATGTCATTTGACTTAGGGAACTCAGAATAGAAAGGAGAACCCCTATCATGTTATGTGGAAGGAATTATCACGTGCTCATACCAGCAAGCAACCAAACACTGATGAATATGCGCTCAGGTTGTTTGAGTTTTTTTGTCCTATGCATGTTTCTGTGGTCATCTCCTCCAGGGAAGCGAATGTTCCTGAGCAGATTTATAACAGCCAGGTCACACCCTGCCCTGGCATGTCTGGAGCAGACTGATCAGCTCTGCTTCCTGCCTGCAGCACATGAGGTCATCCCCGCCCGCCCTCCAGTCACACCGGGCACCTCGGACAGGCAGCAAGGAGGGCAAAGCTGCTCTTCTCCACTCAATCTATATTAAGGGGCTTACACTGCAAAGCAAAGGAAGTGCTGAAAGAGGATACAAATAGATTAATATTACAGCTCGCAAGCAATCCCAGGAAATTAAAAACAGTCTGCCTGAACAACACAGACTGATGTGCTACAGGCATCCTCCCCAGCTCTCACCATAGTAACCAGATAGCCAAACTGTCTGTGTCTGTTAGCTCGGGCATTTATAGCTGAGAACATTTTCCTCCATTTCTGTAACATAATTTGTAGCAGGGCAAAAGGCTTCAAACAGCTGAAAAACAATAATCAAAATCTAAAGGAGATGTCCTCTTTTTGAAATATATATACAAAGCAAAGGGAGAGAGAAAGCTGAGAGTTCTGAAACATAGTTTCTTCACACAATAAAGCCTTCGCACTACAGAGATATCCTAATAAACAAGATATATACCCCTCTGAACATTATAGATCTTGCATTCCATCACACATCACAGATATTTTGTATTTGTGTGCAATGAGATAATTTATTTTGCAAGTTATTAATTCTAGCAAAAACACTTGTCTATATTTAGGTATTATATTGAAATAGTATTTCCACAAAGTTCTTGTACTTGAAATGTACATAAATAATCAACAGCTAGTAGCCAAAACAAACAAACAGATAAATTACAATGAATACCCAAGTAATTTTTTTAATTATTCTTTTCAAGCTTTATGGTAAATTTTCAGTATAGAGCAAGTTGAGCAGATAAGAATGGTAACTGCTATGTTAATAGTCTGTGGTGAACACACTCCTTTAAGCTCACTCTGGAAGGTCAGGCTTCAATCACACCCTCCAGCTTGCATCTTTCCAGCAGCTCACACAGATTATTTTGCTGATACCACCATGTCAAAGGGACCAGGCTTCCATCTGTACATTCCCTTAATATACTTCAAATTCCTAAAAAAAAACCTGCTCTATTTTTCCTTTACAGTTCCTTGGCTGTACTAAAGTTAGCCAATGTGAGGACACACACGAGCAGCTGTACACCAACCCCCTGCTACAGAGCACAGACAAGATCATTCAGGATCATGCTCTCGGTGTCATGTCAGAGGAGGGAAACAAACCCCAGGGACCCACCATCAGACCTCCCGGCTGCTCCAGGAGATGAGAACATTTGCATGCCACAAATCCCACGCTGAGGCTTCAGACCAACGCCAAGCCCCTCTGGCCACACCTTGCCTCCAGCACTGTGGCCCTACACAGGTCTGCACATTTGCAAAAGGGATTACTGAGGTCCAGATAATACATCCCACAGGTAGAGGGAGATTCTTTATACACTTGGGGTTTGATTCCTACATTTTAACTGAAATGTACCTTTCTTGCTTCTCCGTGAGCATGCAGACCTCATTTCTCACAAGATAATTCATCACAAAAAAGGGCTGCCAGAACTGCCATTTTGCGCTGTCTGCCACCCAAGATTTTGCTGAGATAGCCATTAGTGCTAATGCTTATCCTGGCAATGGATCACTCTACTAAATAGATTTGCTTGCTGTAATTATTTGAATTACTTAAAATTAGTGAGGTGCCAATCATTTGTTCAGAAGGGAGGAGATGCATACATTTTCTAGCAATAATCAACACAAAGTTGCCACAGTCAACCAAAATGGATTCCTGTCCTTAAATTCCTCTTAGGGTTACAAAATGTTTTAAATTAACAGCCACTTGGGCCTTAGTTAAGTAGTCTTTTAAGAAAAGTTATAAAGAACTCTTATGAGACAGAATGAATATACAGCAATTCTAAACATGGTCATGCAAGTACAATGACTCACATAATTCCCCAAAAACTACCATAATTTACTAAGCACTATTGAAGTATTCAACAAACCACTGGAATACACTAAAAATATAACACCTGGAAAGAGCAACTGAGTTGTGCACTTTGGCTACCACGTCTGAGTGGAGCCTGCAGTGCCTCAGATGCACACCCCTGTCCCCAGGAGGCAACGGAAGTGCTGGAGATCAGTCAAAAATGTAAATCCTCACCGGATGAGGATGTAAATCCTACCAGCTGAGTGTAAGCTCACTGTTGTTATGCACCCTCATATCATGTTTACAAGTCATAAGAGGTCCTGGCTGTAAGCAAGCTACTATTTTCTGGGGGTTTAGAGAACGAAAAAGCTGCAAGGGAAACCCAACAGATTTCTCAGCACACAGGGAGGGGCTGTTCTCTACTCATGGCTGAATTTTTGCTTTTAACTTTAATGGACAGTTCAGAAATGAAGGCACATAAGTACTGCAGCAAATTAGTTGTAAAGAGTTTTACTGCCCCGATTAATATCCACTGAACATGACTATAAAAAGGAAATTAAAGTAAAATTACAGTGATTGTTGAATAACCCACACACACACACACACATTTTCGTTTCCAGATATTTTTACTTTACAAACAATTATGGCTTGCCTTGAAATGCTGCACCCCCTCAGGACCTTGCCTCTGCTTTTGTGAGTACTTGTTTCCTGACAGCCCCACCATCAGGGCAGCAACCACCAGTACTGACATGCAAACCCCTGTGAGCCTGGTAAATTTGGTAACTGTTTATAGCCATTCTGAATGGGTACAAAGGAAACGAATGGCAAATTTAGGTTTGGAAGCAGCATGTATCCACTTTTCACTGCAATAAATATAGATGACAGAGAGACAACGACATGTCAGGTATAGACAATAACCCACTTTCAAGGCAGATGCTCCAAATCTCCTCCCCTTCTGTTCCCTCCCCAAATCACTGACAACATTCTTCTCAATGTTGATTTTTTGCAAGAACAGGCTTGTAACAGCTTCTGTTCAATTTAGGTTAAGTGTGAAGGTCCCACAAAACCTCAAACACCCCAAAACTGCACAAGTCTCAAATACTAACACTGAAGCAGGAAGAGAAAACACAGAATTCTGTACTTGAGGTTACACATCATACACATTACCCAAAGTATATTTTATTTTTGCCTCAGTGGCACAAATTTAAAGCTATTATAGATGATAATAACTTAAGCTCATTCTGTAAACTGTGGATGCTACATTCATTTCCCTGCTGTAATGGTAGTCCCATTTCTGCAATGGGAGTATGGCAGCTGCCTGAGGTTTGGATTTGGCAATGCTTTGTACAGGTAACAATGCAACCAGATGCAGATAAGGACTCAGTTCTTCTATACTTTCCTCACAATCCAGTGATGTCCATGAAAATATCCTTCTGAAGCAAAGTTTGAAATCCAGGTGCTTAGTCCATCCAATCCTTGTTCTGAGGGTTTTTTTTGGGGGGGTGTTATGTTTAATTTTGATTTTTTTTTTTTTCCAAAAAAGCAAAGCAAGGACAGATTGCCCATGCCTCCTGCTGAATCACAGAATAGAAGCTCAGGATTTCTTTTATTCTTGGTGGTGTATATGCTAGACATGTGTTCCTGGTTAGGGATAAAGACTCATTTTTCCTTTGAATTATTTGATAAAGGACTAACAATGACGTGTTTATTTGCATCATATTACCATAATATGAAAAACCTGGCCTTAGAAGAAATGTATAACAATATTAAGTGAATAAGATGACATTTCTCTTTTGGAGCACTTCAATTTCTGCATTAATGACTAAATCCAAGCAAGCAGGGTACAATATGAATCAAGAGATGATTAATTCTGCCATGAATTAATATGCATTAACTTAATGAAAAAATCTAAAGGTTATTTAAAAATCCCACCAGGGTGTTCATTTTCCAAGGATAAAATTAATCAGACTACATAAAATTTCAAGACAGTCTCAATCCTGTAACAATTGTTTTCATCTCTTCACAGCATCAGTTTAGACACGAGGGCTGAGGAGCTGGTAACACTTCACATGGATATTCTGCACATTAGCTGTAAGGAAACAGGAATTCTGACCAGGAAGACATCAGGATTTCTCTACATGATGCCCTTAAGGGGATCTCCACAAGGCCCAAGATGCCCTTGCAGAGTCCATCCTGCTCCACTATCAGCGCCCCACCACTACCTCAGCCTCAAAAGCAATGGAAAACTCCTCAAACTCCCAAAACTCCAACACAGCATCACTTTCATACTTTGACAGCTGTAGCTAACTCAGCACAAGGTGCCATCACTTCAAATGTTGGGGTAAAGACCACAGTGCACTAAAAGGTTCAATTTGCACTCTCCTGAGCACCAACAGCCCTTACCATGCCCAGTATAAACCACACACTCATGTGCAGTTGTCACTAATGCAGCACCCAGAAGTTATTTACTTAGAAAACATGTGAAAATAATACAAAAAGTCTCTCACTTCTGAACAGTCCTAAAATGAAGCGGCCATTTACATTCTTGGCCCCTAATTAGCCCACAGAACCAAATGGGTTTTTTTCTTTACAGTTTTATTTCAATATACATTCAGCACCATGATTATAAAGATGGAACAGTTCAGATTGCAGTACTTGGGGTAGATTTTACAATATACTTTGTATGCTAAATACCCAGGTCTCTGAGGCACTATTCCTTTCTGCTGAAATGCACACCCCAGCGATAAGATGAACTGTAAAACACTTACAAAATCTCATGTAATGGTGGTGAAATACTTTAAAAAAATGGCTAAAATTTCCGAAAATAAAAATCAAGCCAACACTATGACTGATTATTTCAGCCTCTGTCCTGTGCATGATCAGCTCTCTGCAACAGAGACCTAGATTCAGTTCATGAGAGTATGACTGCTACAGCCAAGTAAGGGAAGAGCTACTCCTGGGATAGAAGCTGCTGTGAGAAGAGGATTTGTCAGAACATTCCATCATTCTTTTCCCAACCAACCGAGCAGAGATATTGCTTAGCTCCAGATGGACATATCACACATTTTCAGAAATAAAGACGAAGCAAAAATATGTTCCAAATAACTTTCTCTCCCCTTCCCCCTCTCTAATTATAAACCTGTCCCTAGTTTTGTGGGATTTATCTCAGCATGCACCCTGCAGTATGCCTATCACTATGAATGGCAAAGAATTGCATCATGGCATTGTTAATAGTCATTCACAGAAGTGTGCTGTAATGCATTTAAAAAAACCTCACAGGCTAAGTCGGGCCAAACAAGTTGCCTGATTTTAAAACTGCTGAACAGACAAGCAACTCCCACTCTTCAGTGAAGCTGCTGAGTGCTCAACACTTGAGAACTGGAGCACTCTAATCTCTGCTCCTAGTTTGCCTTCTGAAAATTTTGGCTTTAGACAAAAAGTCTAGTCAGTATTCATCCTTGCCATAGGAGTAAAATAAAGAGAGTCAGGACTACTCCCAGACTAATTCTGGAGCTTTGACAGGAAACGTACTGGCAGGTGTAAGGGGCAAAGATTTGGATGCTCTCTTTCAACAACCTGTATTACAGACCTGGATTTTGCCCAGATCTGGATGTTTTCCTCCATTGCATTAAGGTAACCTTCAGAAAAATTATTGTATACTCCTGTTTCATCAGACTTCTCAACTGTCATTCCTTTAGAGTTCCAAACCTTAAACAGTAGTTAATAGTCTTTTTTGACATTTTGCACTACAATCCAGCTCTGCATAGATTAACATTTTGTTTCCTATTTTAGAACTAGTCCTGTCCCTCACAGCTGTGGAATAGCTTCAAGCACAAGTAACAAACATCAAAAGACAAAACAGTAACTGCATTTGACAAAGCCCTCGAACTCTGTTTTACAATCTCACAGGCAAAGTGCTATTGTGTATTTATCGTGTGGATTTGCAATTAAAGAGATTATATCCTGGGTAACAGGAAAATGCCTAAGTACTGTGGGGTTTTCCCCCTCATATTTCCAGCACTCCTCATTATCTGGGGTGTACAAACACCCCAAAGAATTTTTTGCACCTATATAAATCCTTTGTCTTGTTTCCAAACACGGACTCCTGAAAAATGAACAAACGAAAAGGATGACTTGTTCCTGATTAGTTCCTGTTCCAAAAAGGAGTATAAAGTCCTGTTTTTATGAACTTTGCTCAATAAAAATCAGTATTCCTGTCAAGATTGGAAAAAAAATGGGGGGAAAACCCACATACCAACCATAAATAAATCTCAAATGACTACAAAAGTGATGCTGACTTTAGTAAGTCAACATCCTTCTGCTGTTTGTTGAAATTTTCTGTCCTTTCAGGGTGCCCTACAGAGACTTGAACAAGATGAGCAAAGGACACTATTTCAGGATCACTAAGATTGGGATCAGTGGTAAGCTTGTCATTTCGATTTCTCAGTGTGCTCACAGTAAATTTAAAAGGTGAGAAAAAGACCTAGGATGCAATACATAAATTTATTCCTAAACTTGCTGTAAGCAATCTTACTATTGCTGTGAATATATTTTATATATACTTTAAACCTCTGATAATGTAGCAAACTGATCCAGCAGTATCTGAAATCTATTGGTGTCTAAGACACGACTGAAGAAAAAATATCTGTAAGAGATATGCTGACCATTCTTTAGCCACATCCTTTGCAAGCAGATTTCCCTTTCTATTTTGGAATACAGTATAAAAAAAATTATAGATCTTAAAGTATGTGCAAGACCTAAAGAAGAGAAAGCAATAACAAAAGAAGCGAGGTGAGCACTATGAGAACAAATGGCTCTTGCCCATCTGCCCCATCCCACCACCACCCACCAAACTGTTCTTGGTCATTTTAATAAGTGATGAAGACCTCAAAAGGCCTAAGGACTAGTAGCTGGCTGGTGCCTGTTCCTCCTTTTCCACAGTGCCCTCAACAGCAGCTGGAGTCAGAGCCAGCAGCTTTGCAGGTCAGAAAAGCACCGCTCCTCCTGCACTGCATGACCTGCCAAAAATCAGAGCAGGAGATCTCCTTAAAGGCAGCCAGCTTGCCTGCCTCATACTCAAACTTTTCCAGATTGCTAACCTCCTTTTCCTTACTGCTGCTGAGGTTTGCTGGTATGCCTGGAAGCAATCTACCAAGTATGAAGTAGATAGGTCCCTTCCATTAAATGTAATTTCCAGAAAATGAGCCATACTTATCCCTGGTTTACAGGTGTAAACACCAGGCTCTGCAATCCAATGGTAAAAACACCCACCCCAGAAATTAGGCAGAATCTGTGCTGCTTTCTTCTCACTCAGAGTTTCCAGTACAGGGAATAGTTGGATGCTGCAGCCCACGGGAGCTCTCTTCCTCTCAAGGTCATTGCAAAGGGCTGTTGACTGTCCCTCCCAACTGGCCCTGCTTGCTTTGCATTTCATTTGACATTAGGGTCAGTTCTGCCACAATGGAGCTTCCTTCAAATACATATGTATGTGTAGAGAAGCAAAAAACAAAGAGATGGGTGGCCACATCTTAATTTTGTTTTCAAGATCTTATTGCAGCCAACACCTAAAAGCAGAATTGTGAGTGAATACAGAAGTCAAAGGCTGGCTGTACAGCTCAGAGTGAAACATTCCACTGTAAATGGATTTCATTCCATCTTTTCATTTAACACAGCTATAGATTTTCATAAATGAAAAGCCTGAGATGTGACAAGGAGTAGGAAGGACACAATTCTCTGCTAAATACATGTGTGTGTGTGTGTATTACAAAGGAAAGGAGAAGGCATGGAGAGGGACAGGAAATCCCTGTATTAGGAAGTCAAGCCATGCCTATAACAAAGATGCCTGGAAAGGGTAAGTAGAATATTTTTAGTTGTGGGACACCTACTTTTACATCCAAGTAAACAGAACAGAAGCTCTTAGTTGCATTCATTACATAACAGACATCACATCGGGAAGAAGAGGTTTGGTGCAGCAAGAGAAAATATTAGGGTGGAAGCAAATAACTTTTCAGTTTTGTTGCATTTGGGTTTGTTTGGGTTCTTTTGGTTCCTATTTAAAGGCAACGCTAGAGGGCAATGCAGAACGGACCTGCATCCTGCAGATAACGCCCAGCGGGGGCTGCTCCTCACTCCTCACGCAGCACCCGGGGGCTCCCATTCCCAGGGCTTGGGAACTTTCTAAAGAAAATGTCAAATCTCTCTCCTCAAAGAGAGATATCTGAAAGATACCTGTTTGCAGAGAGTTCACTTGATTTCTACTTTTTGCAATACTAAGTTGCCAAGTAATGTGGTAACCAGACTCAGCAAGAATCTGGGCATACCACCAGTCATGTGGCTGCTCGAACTGGTACATCTGAGGGCTGGATAAAAAAAAAAAAATATGTTGCAGTTCTTGAGTTTAACTCCACTCCTAAATTCAATAAAAGAAGTTATGATCATGTTTAAAAGTTACTCTGAAAGTCAGCCTTGGATTTTGTTCTTCAATTCCTCTTTAATACCATAATGAATTAGAAGGTTTCAGGCCACTATTCCACTTTCAAAAGTTCAGCTTTTGGACAAATCACCTTCAGCCCTTACTGCAAATACAATACTTCAATATTCCTGATAGTTTCATCTATACCTGTAGATGAACAGAATCCTCTTTGGTTTTATTTTAACAGCCGGCTTTTGGTCTTCAAATACTTTCATTTGTTGAGTTACTTAGTTGCTAAATTTAGTGCATTAGTAAGTTATGAGGCTCCATCTTTTTAAAACCCCCCATAATTTTCACATTTTTAGAATATTTGTCTCCTACTGTATATTTTTTTAAAAAAAAGTGGTGGCTGCTAAAGTCTGCTTTAAGAGCAAAACTGTGAAAACCCTATAAACCATATTTTACACAAGTTTGCTATAGCTACTTGGGAACCTTTTCTCTCAAATAGTTTGGTAGTAGCTAATTACAATATTGTAAGCACCACCCTTGAAATACCTTTCATTCTCATGTAAAATAAGCAGGCTTGAATCACCTAACTCGAGCTGTACTTTAATTCAGATCCCTACCCTCCTTGCTATACACATTACCTGCCTGGGTTTTGTTACCTAAAACTATCATTACATTTATGCTCACAATACTTCTTTCTTTTAAAAAAGGTTAATAATATCCTTTTATGCTCCACAGATGCATTCTAAAAGAATATATAGCTTCATTTTCATCTGGGACTGAATGATGAATGATAGAATGACTCTTCTGGCTACAAAAGCAAAGCTATTTCCTCATTTCACCTGCCTAAGAAACACCTTTTCCTAATCTTGCCTTCCAAAACGACTTCAGCTGATGCTCCTAATGACAGAAAATTGTTTCTTACCACGTGGCAAGGAATGCCAGGATGTTGCATGTAACTGGTGTGGAAGGGGCTCTAAGAAGAAAAGACACAGTGCAGGATAGGTAGCAATGAAAGGAAAGAGGTTAATTGCTTCCATTGTCACTTGCACTCATCAGCTCATCCTTTTGAAGGAGCTGTACAAGATTTATGCAATGAACACACATGAAGAGCAAGAAATGTTCTAAATGAAACTTGTTTGAAAACTTAACTTAGACAAGAAAAGTGATTGAGAAACCACTCTGTACCTAACAAGCTTAAATTTGTGGTGCCTGAATGACTGAAATAACTAAATCTCACCATGGTTTAGAGTGGACTGACATCCCCATGCTTAGATTTTGCTGAAATAAAATGACTACTACATAAAACCCCTCTCTGGGATGTGTCCTTCAGAGTCAACAGAATGTGAGTGGAACCAGCTGCCAGAATTACACAGACCATCTTTGATAACAAATTTTCAGCTGGAAAACTATTCCAAGTGACATCACTCCATTTGCTAAGGCTTTCCCCTGTGATAACTCCTTGCTGGCATTCTATTGCAAATATTAACTACTAATTAGCAGTGATACTGCCTCCCAAGCAAACACAACAGTAATTAAGTAAATGAAATTACAGGTCTGTTTAGGGGAGCAGGGAAACAGGGAAGAGCCCTCTGCATCACCTGCACAGCATTAGCCCCACCTGAGGAGAGTACCTGTGCATCCCAAGGACTCTGCCTGAGGGCTCTGCACTCTGCATTCACATCCCTCACACCGGCTGAGATTTTGCCTGGAGAGGACCATCCCCATCAGGGTGAATTTCATCCTCATCACATACAGTACCTCCTGTTTTGGAGTGCTTTAGCAAACACCATTTGTTCTCACAGGCTGCAAGACAGGTATATCCCTGTCTCTTAGGAGGCAAACAAGCCCAGGCACCGCCCCAGCCAAAGGAAAAACGCTGGAAATGAGCAGAGGAGGGTGAGTGTCCTCTCCCTGTTGCTGCCCAAGGAAAACTGCCACTATGGATGGACCTTCTGCTTCCACTTCCCCCACCACCTCCCTCATTTCCTAGATTCTCCCATTCACTCCTCTGACACAAATTCCAAGATAATTAGCAACTCCCAGCACACTAGAATCACTCAGATTAAAAGGATTTTATCAACATGTTCAAGAGCTTTTCAGAAAGTGTCTTACTTTCTAGTTTAGAAACTGACTGATGGAAATGAGTGATGGGACCTTGTTTAAAAGCATCAGCCACTCCCTGACTAAGGATCTCCTTAAAAACATGGTTTGGGGACATCACACAAATACCAGGTAGTACAGCCAAATAGTACTGTTGGTGTTCTTTTCACCTTTTGGGTTTCATATTATTTCATTTAGACTAAAACTGATAAAACTGTTCACTACAGATTATTCCATAAATGACACACCCCAAACTAGAGGAAGAACAGAGATTGCAGTGATCTGACACAAATATAAACTTAGACCAAACTAGAAGGCCACACAACCCTCAGCAATACATAATGGTTATACACCCATTATTACGCAAAGAAGAATTATTCCCATCAAACAGCAATTTTAAACAAAGCCATGGAACAGATTTAATGGTGAATATGAAGCATCACATTTCTTTATATTATTCTCTTTCTCAATGCAAGATGCTTTAAAAAATGATTTAGTCAAATCAATCCTTGTTTACATTCACAAATTGCTAATGCACCATAGAGAATTCTCAGCATACACAATCTCTTGTGAGCACAAACCCGAAACAAGTCTCTAATGATAACACCTTAAGTGTCTTAAATATACTTAGCTATGCATTTAATTTAGGCATAGCAAGACATGGAGTATCTTACATTACAGAGAAATGCTAAGTAAAATATACATGTGTAGTTTTAGCCTACCTAACCAATTAATTCCTCACCTTCCATGCTAAGGGAAAAATGCCAAGTTTGTCCTGAGCTGGTTTGGGAAAGAAAGGGTAGGAAAGTTCATGCCTTGTTGCCATTTATCCAGCAAATACTTTCAAATTAACTGAGCCAGCACCTGGCAGCCAATGGAATGCAACAGCCTGCACCTCCATTAGCAACTTAGAAAATAACTGGGAGACGTGGCAAATACTGTTTCTGTAAAAATACCTTACTATTACACATACTCCAAACTTCAAGTCTGAGGTCTTTAGAAGAGTAATCAATGAGAATTCATTCCATTATTGGCTTGATCAGATACCAAAAAGCTTCATCACTTGAAATAAGGACCTAACAGCAATTTAATAAAATGTTTTTATACAACATTAAGATTTAAATCCTGAAGGTGAACCTTTCTGACAAGGGAAAGATCCAACTGCCAGGCATGGTGCCTTGTTTAATGAAGTTAATAGGGAGCTTCAGCAACATCTACTTTTTCAACTTAAACCCCTCAATTGCCTGCTTCTCTAATTACCTCTTCCCTGCTAAGCTACCTTGCTATTTTCAGCAGAAAGAGGGGATAGAAGCAGTTCCCTCTAGCAAAGTGGAACCCAGCACAGCACCATCCCCTACTCTACCTGCAGTCAGCCAGAGGTGGAGGAAAGCTGCAGGTTCCAACACCACCTCCACAAGCTGGAAACGAGGTGAGGAGGTTGAGGAACAAGCCCATGTTCAGTCAGGGTTATGCAGATATACAGGCTCTTGTCAGGAACTCAAAGGGGGATGCCCAGATGTAGTTAGTTTTCTCAATCTGTGATTGACAGTATTTTTAGCTTAAGTGACAACCATTATATAACTGTGATAAGCTCTTCAACACCTACCACACCTACCTAGGTGCTTTCACTAAGACCTACTGAAATTCTATGGCTGCATCAGTCACAGGGTTTGGGAAAAGGAGATAGAAAAGAGACCATTCAGGTTCTACTGGACTTGGGAAAGGTCTCCATAGGATCCAAAATAATTTGAAGTTTACACAGAGGTTTAATAAAGACTGTTACAAAAACTTTCATACTGGTTGCTGTCATACTGATGATGCAGAACTGCAGGATGGAACTGGAGCTGCTCCACTGTGCCTCTTGCAGCCCAAACCCACTTTCCGTAATCAAATCTAATTGGAACCTAATTGTACTTAAAACAATTTACTGCAAAGGAGACAACCTGGCCTGGACAGTAAGTGCCCAGCTTGTGGAGTAGGAGACACTGGAAGTCCTCCAGCTGAGGCGCCAGCAACAACCCAAGTCATGCTGGAACACTTCCCACTGCATTCCTGCTCTGCCGTCCTGCACCCAGCAAACACCACCAAGGAAACGGACCCTTCAGAGGCCTCAGCCCTGTGGGTGACAGAAGGTGTGAAAGCACACAGGCTCCATTCTGGAGATGGAAAACCCACTATAACGGGGCAGTGCAACATGAGGGAAGTGCTGAGAGAACAGCAGCTTCAACCCACAACTGGACTCAAGGCCAGCAGCTTCCTGATGGAGGACGTGCACTGACAGGGTCATTCAAGGGAAGGAACAGGTCAGAAAAGCAGTGAGGAGATGCTGAAAAAGAAATTTAAAAACAAAAAGGGAAGAAGGCAACACATCCCTTAGAAAGAAGGCAGCATGGGGAAATGAGTGGTCCTACAGCAGCTGGAAATGTGGCTTGTTGAAACAAGGGGGAGATTGCCACAAGAGGGGCAGAATTTGGTGAAGAGGAGGAAAAAAGAGATCAACTGAAGCACTGTTCTCCAGTTGCGCTTCAACTTCTTAGACCTATCCCTCAGAAGGACAAGAACTGTTCACTCATGGATTTTCTGGGAAAAGCTCAAAACTGTAGGATGAACTTGTGTCACACAATCCAGTAATCTAACTCAGGTTTCATGTTCTCTCACAAACTGCAAGATTCCTCTGTTAAAAAAACCCATTTTTTTTTTCAGCAGGAGCGGTAATTGAGCAGCAAGATGGAAGGATTGTCACTCAAAGTTACAAGTTATGTCACTTATCCAGAGAGAATTATATTAAAAACATGAGTAACATAACACACCATACTGTTTCATTTCATATAGACTATAACAACCTCTCCCTACAATTTCTGAACCATATATGCCTAGGGGCCAGGAGCTGCTGACTAATACTACCAAAGTCAGATAATGTCAATTAGAGTATTTTCTCCAGGGAAAAGGGACATTTGAAATACTTTCAAAAACAGTAAGATTTTCAAAACTTACTTTCAAAACAGTAAGATTTTTAACTTTCCATTACATATGCTTTCTTTTGTTCCAGTATGACAAAAGACAAAAGTATTACCATGTACTAAAGTGATTCCAATTGAGTGACAGGAATCAATACATTTTAATTTTTCTGTGTCAGTTCAGAAAACTGAGATGGCAAGAAAATGTAAATGTGCTTGATTCAAGGGAAAACTGTTTTAAAGGCTAAAGTTTCAGAAAACAATTAGGTTTAAGAATAATCATAATGATCGAAAACTACTCCATTCCACTGTTCCTGGGCATTTATTGTTTGGACATGCAAATGAGGAGTATCTTCCAGAAGTTCCAGGGGCTCTTTGTGCTTGGTTTCCTCTTTAATATATCGGCTGAAAATGTGAGGTTAAAAATCTACAACATCAATAAAATCGGATGCTAAAGCTGAACAAGTAGAAATTTGCAAGCAAGGCCAACCCAAATCTATTTATCATGCACCAGATTCAATTTTCAGCACAGGATGTATTGACATACTAAGGATTAAGACTATCACCATATAATCAAATTAAGACCTATAAGAACCATTTCTCATCCATAGAAACTTGAAATTAACAACATAGTATAAACTTTATTTACCAAGACAAGAATAGATATGGTTTCCCTATAGAGTCTATTTGCATTTTATTCCACGAATCTAAGCAGATTTTCATTTCTCAGCTTGTCAGGAACAACCCAAATTTAGAAATCAATTTACACTCCACATAATAACTTAATTTTATGAATAAATTAAGAGCTATAAAGCTATTCAGAAGAGTCTACCATGAGCATTTGCTTTACCATTAGCAATGAGTGCTTCTCCAGTGGGGGCAAACAGCAGTGAACACTCTCCCCCGACAGCAATAGTGTGCATGGGAACTGAGGCAACCACAGCAGGAAATGTAGTGGTAAGAGACAGCTTTGAAAGAAGTGCAACACCACCACAGTCTCAGAAACAGAACACAAGTGCTCATCTGGTCATGACAAAAGCTGGTATTCACAGGTTACAAGCACCAGAAGATCCACTGCCACCGTTCACACAGAGATGAATCATTCGACCACAAAATGATGCAATGCCAAGAGCTCAGGCCCCAGTATTGGCTCCACTAAAATCAGTGATGTTGTTACAGGAGAATCAGGGTTTGCTCATAAAGGATCTGATCCAGCTCCACCAGAGCCATGGATAGCTCTTCTTCCAGACCACTACTGATCTTGCAGTGGGGAATAGCTCATCACACCCAGGAGTCTCTATCTCTCAGCACCTGTCCCCACACAAATTGAAATTTCTGCCCCTCGAAATTTCCCATCCCAAGACACACTGCTGACCAGATTTTCAGCAGTGTGCCACAACGGAAGAGTCCCCTCTGGAGACTGCCCCTAATGCTGCTGAGTCAAACCTTGGAGGCACAACAGAGCAAATGTCCCTGGCAGAGATTGCAAAGTGTGTTCCCAGTGCAGTGAGCTCAGGGTGTTGGCTCAAGAAAAGTGGATTGAGCTAAACTGCCTATTAGTCCAAAAAATAATGCTGGCTGCCCTAAGCAGCCTGACCCCAAACACTGATTTTTCACCTGCTGCATAAGCAGCTGGCTCCTCTCTGCACAAGGCATTCATTCTTGATGGAAAGCAATGGAACACAATGCTGAAATCATGCTACAGTGATCAACTAAGCAAAGCAGACAGGTGAATTAATAAACAGATTAGAATGACCTTAAGAGGTCAGCATGAGGTCTCTCCTGTGTACTTCTAAGAAGACACTCTACATATTTCTCTTAGGAGTTTTCATTACTGATTTACACAATGCATACGCTGAGAGACATCAGCAACAGTAATTGTGTAGGTTTTCTAAAGAGCCTGGAGGAGGCAGAGGAAGAAGGGGAACAAAAGATTCTTCAAAACAAAAAATATGCATTTTCAGCAAAGCTTCTGATACTAGAGTTTAATGTGAAATTTCCCACTACTCAGAAGTGACTGAAGCCCAGCAAATAACCATGAAATGAAGTGGGGGAAAAAATTACTACAGAAGTTCTGGGCTGGTCTAATTTATTTTTAATTCCTGCACTTCTGATTATCTTTTAAAGCTTCAGAAGACCAAGGAATTTTCATGGCTAATTTCATTCTTGCAGTTTGAAGGGGAAGAGGAAAGAATACTCTTTTGTTAAAAAGCAAAGCACATTTTACATCTGTAATGACAGCTGAGTTCAGTGCTATCCTATATTGATATTCCAAAATTTACTGGAAAGTGATGACACAAATACAGGATAAAGCCCCTCCATAATGCCTTGGGACTCAACTTGGCAGTTTCAAAACACTGACACCGTACAAGTGTGGCTGGAAATTGCAGGACAACTGAAGCTCAGGCACAAGATGCAAAGGCTGCTGGTAGGGAGGAACCCTGAAGGATGAAGCAGAGAAACTAATTAGGCTTCCTATTCCATCAGAGCTAATCCTCTCCAGTGTAGCCTCAGCAATAAATATTGATGTGATACCTTCATCATCCTTTGAAAGCTGTATCCCCACTGAATACCACAGTGCTAAAACAAAGCATTGTTCTGCTTTCATCTAAATTGTCCATCCTTCTCAACAAATCTCAGTGACACCTCCTGGGTGGTTTCTTATCTTTATCCTCCCCACCAAGACCGGTATTTTCAGCATACTTGCTGAAAATCTATTCCTTTGGCCAATCTGTTCTAAATGCAGAGCTACCGCATGGCTTTATGCTCAGAAGTGAGACCCTGTTTGCCTGGTGAAGGCTTATTTTTGAGGTACAACCTAATCATATAACTCTGGAAAATTGGAAAATCTGTACACAGACTGCTGATTGTGTTTTCCCTACAGCCAACAGTGTGACCTTTTCCTTGCTGCCCCTCCTGCATATTTATTTCAGAAATTGTGTAAGAACAGGAAAACCAAGAGTGGATGAAGAGGTAATGGGACGTGAGCAGCAGTCAAAGAGAAAGAAGACTTGCCACCACTCAGCTCTAGAGATAAACGAGACAGAAGGCGAGGGAACAAATAAATACGGAGAAAGCACAGCTGCCAAGAAAGGAAGTATCTAAAGTGAACAGGAAGGCAGGAAATACCCATTTCAGGATACCTTCTCTAGGATGGACAGGTGGCATAACTCACTGGAACCACAGACCCAGTTTTCACCTGGCTCAGGAGCTCACAGCCAAATACCATTTGTTTATCTAACTCCTCTTGGTTAGCTCAGTAATGCTCTTCGGGTGCACCTTCAGTGGCCATTCAGGGATTCATCTTCTGAATCAAAACAATAAATTTAAAACCTTCCGCCAAACACATGGTGAAAAGAAGGGCAAATTTCTGCCAAGACCAGAAAAATGACAGCTGCCTGTTTAAAATAGAGTAGTTCCCTTCCCATCAGGCCATCCTGGGTCAAGCCCGTGTCCAACGCTGACGTGGAAGCAGCCTTAATGTGCAACTAGTCATGAGAGACGTGCTCCAGCCCAACATAGCACATCCCAGCTGCCTCCAGCATTCCAACAGCACAAAGGACAATCAGACTGAGGAGGGAAGGACCTCTTCCTGCAGGTTTCAGAAGCCGCAGCCACTCCATGGTGAAACGCAAAGGTTTGCAGTCACACCCTGGTTCTGGCTGCAGCTCGTGTGGCCAAGGCTCGAGGCACGAAGGGGAGCCTTTGCCATCACCTCACAAGACACCAGTGCTGGGGCTGTGCCCTGGGCCTCCCACGCTCACAGCAGAAGCTCACAAATGCAAACATGTTTCCTCCAGCCACCCCCCAGAGACCAGCGACAGTGTTCCAGTCACCAGAGGGGGATTTGGGCAGGGCAGCTGTGCCCAGGCAGCATCACCTTTTCTAGGTGGCAATACAAGCAGGCTGTGACCAGCCATTGCTGGAATAGCAGGTCAGACTCCAAAATTGGCTTAATCCTAAATCCCCTGGGCTGCTCTGTCTTGTTGGCAGTTGGGTTGGTGCTCTAGAATACATGGATCATCTGTATGAGCTTCAGCCACACAAAGTGGTGTGTGCTATAAAACTAACCACATTGTTGGACGCCACAAAACCATTTCTGTAACATGGTCAAACATTACCAGTCAAAATTTAAAACCCACCCCAGAATTTAGGTGTAAATGTATCTCCTAGACTTGAGGCAGCCTATCATCTCTGACAGAAACATATGTCAGGAGGGTATCCTAATTTACCATTAAAAGTGATTTCAATTATATTTTTCCATGCCTCCTTCCAAAGCAGCTCTTTGCAATTCTGGGAGAATAGAAGGGCCAATATGGTTTAATTTGCTTTTTCAACAACCTGTACTGAATCCTTCACCAGGGAAATGGATTAACTATGAGGCTGTCATACACTTTCATATGGTAGGAAGGCAAACACATGCTCAGAAAATAAAGGGTGGGAGTCTGAATACATTCTCTGCAACAATGATAAACCTTTCAGATGTCTTTTTTCTACAGTAGCCAAGGGAATTCGCATTATAAATTAAGATACCAAGTTAATATTTAAAACAAGTTAGAAAAAGCTGAAGAAGTGTACTTCCTAGATTTAGCAATCTGTTTTTTGAGTATAACCACATGAAAATCATCAATTTCCAAGTGGGAGGTAGAAATTACATGGATATCAGGAAAGCAAAAAACTGCAACATAGAAGGCAATAATCAAATTTGTCTTTTAAGTACAGTTTCAGGCAAAATGCTTACACCATAAGAGAAATTAGTCTCACTGAAACTGGAATTTTATTCCAGAATTTAATTGACCACAGTAATTTCAAGCCCCCAAAATATATAAAACTGATCAAAGTGACACACAGCAAAAACCATAGCTTTCATAAGATTAATGCTTATTGTACACTTGTTTTTCTTAGCCATGTCCATAATATTCATTTACATGAGCACATGTTGATTATCAGCCTCTCCTTTGAAAAAGGCTTCATTCAGATACCTGTTTATCTGTAATCCTATGTTTGGAACACACTATGAAAACTATAATCACATTGAAATTCTCTAACACACACATATTTAGAGGCAGGAATACTAAATAATGCAAAACAACTGAGTTGCAATGGTAATACTGATTCCAGCAAAGAACACACCCATCAGCATCTAGCATAAACAGAACCATCCTGATTCTACCACCATCCTTATTCAAAACAAATTATCAAACCAAAGCCACTCCACACCCAGAAGCAAATAGGTCGAACACAAAATGAGTCAAAAACAGAATGACAGCAGGCTGCCTGTACAGGGAGTTACCTTTTTTCCTTTCTTTTTCCTGTGAGCTGGTTTAGCATTTTTCTCCTTTGCTTCCTCACTCATTTTTCAGCAGGTAAATGTACAGGGGAAGGGGAATAAAAGAGATCACTGCTTGTATTCCAACATGCAAAGCCACTCAAGTATTCACAGCGCCGGAGCCAAAGTCCATCTGCTGACGCCTCTCAGACAAGTAACAGAATAACTGCTTTTAAAGGCAGCCTCTGCTCCTCCTGCACAGCCCGGAATCGCTCATAGCCTCGCTCCGCTCTCCCCGGCGACAAACGGGCTGTTCTCACATCAGTCCGACCCCTCTCAAGGAAAGCAAAGGCGTTTTCCTGTCTCTCTCTTAACCAGTCTTTACTCCCGAGATCAGGTCTGGTCCACGCTTCCTCGCTCGGTCGCTCCAATGGAGTTGATGAGGCGGGCAGCAATTAGCTGCAGACGCTGGCAGGTCTCCGAAGGGCTCAGCAGCCGCTCCTCTGCCGATTCTCGCACACACACAAAGTGAGCCCGAATCGCCCCGATCGCCGGTCGCGTACAATACCGACATGTGTTGAATGCATCGGGGCACACCAGAAAAGGAAGCCTCCAAGAGTGATAAAAGATCAGGTTACTGGATCTTAAAGCCACTCCCAGGCAGATCCGAACAATAAAAGGCACAACATGCTGCTGAAGAAATTGCTAGATGAGATGTTTGCGTTTCCAACAGCTCTATATCCCCGTCCAAAGGACCTGAAAATTGCCACTCTGAACAATAAGCTTTGCAACATTAATTATTCATCTCATAAAAGCAGCAACAGCATTTCAGCAAAACACCCATTTACAACTATATTCCTGCCTGTGCGAGCTTGCTCCTCCCTTGTTCGCCTGTTCCTAAGACAGGATTTGCAGGGTCCCTGCAAAAGGCAGCTCTCACACAAGCGTTACGTGCCTCATGTATGTGCACGACTGGCAAGTCACAGATCATGTTTCCACATGCTGCCACCTCTACTCCGCTGAATGCTTTGGCTACTTCCCTACAAGTCTCATGGAAAAAAAAATAATCAGGAGGGGCCAGAGACTTCAGAGCAACAATTCTCCCCGCTCTGTGCCCATTAAGACATGTTACACACAACCCACACGTTACCAACAGCCCTGACAGCAGCCGTTCAACACGTCTGGATTACGTCATTACCACATTTCGGGCTGTGCACCTCTTCAGGCGCATCCACAGATTCCTACACTGACACTGCCCCTTAGGATCCCCTTCAGGGAAGGTGAGAGGGTGGAACAGGTAGCAGACATCCTGCAACAGCCCCATCCTCTACACTCATACTGCAGACTTGAGGTAGAAAAACGGCAATTTGCCCATTTCTGAGGTGAAATCAGTCACATCAGAGATTGACAGAAGTGACAACGAGGGTTTGCTGTGTTGTTACTTTGCTGGGGGGTAAGGGGGTGGGGGTGATATTTGGCTTTGTTTGTTTGCATGTTGAGGTTTCCCTTAAACAGGCAACAACCAATTAATACATGCATTCTGGGGGTGGTTGAGGTTCATATCAGGATCCTCCTGCCTTGCCTCTTTCAGATCTTCTCGCCCTTCACTCTCCTTTCAGCAGCATTTCACTCACGACAAACAACATGCGTACCACAGGCTAAGAAAAGAAGAAGATGTAATGCACTGATTCATAATGCTATTTGCCTGAAAGCTTTCTCCTTGGATCATTCCCCTGCGAAGGAATTTCAGTGAGCAACCACAACAGCACCATCAGATGGAAGCTGTTTTCTGTGTGCTGGCAACAAGTCCCTGTGCTCTCCGTATCCATGGGCTGGAAACAAACTGGCATCACCTGACCCTGAGGCTCCAAACCGGGGAGTTAATTCCCCACATCAGCCTGGCAAGGTTCATATTCTGAGGAGCTGCACCTCATACAGTGCAGATCTTAAATAAACACTGTCAAAACTACCCAAAATTAACCTTGAATCTTCATTTAAGTCACTGATATACAGTGAAATTCATACTTACAAACAGTACCTTGGTACAAAACACAAACACTGTTGATAATGCACAAACACCAGAATTTAATTTTTTTCTTTTCAATGGCCATCTTGGAGAACGAAAAAGCACCCCAGCCTTTGCCAATTTCACTTTTTCTATATGTTACATTACAAACTAAACTGCTCTCTGCTGGTTAACAGTGGGTAAAACAATGCTTAAACAATCAAAATAACATCCTATCCTTAATGCATGTACAAAGCAAACCTCCTCTCTTCAAGACAATTTTCTACTATGTGTACATCCACCTGCACAACACATTGTTTTCTGAATTAAGTCCAAATAGGTACAATAAACTGTGTGTTCTTAAAAATAAGTTCAGGCTTGGATCCCTAACACTAGCTAGCTAAAAGAAAGCCTCTAATTTGTAGTATGCTTCGCTAATTGCATGCATTAAAAAAATCGTATTACTTTGTAAATTAAAATATTATAAACAGTAATGCTTCTTCAGGAATAGAAAAAAAGAAATAATAAAAGGCCTCTTCCCAGAGCAACTTGTTGGCTGTCAGATGCTGACACATTCAAACCATCCCTTCATCTCAGGCAGCCAATGGAGGAATACCACAGGCTCCCACCAACCTTGGGTTATTCCAAGGGGTACCTCCAAGTCCAGCCCATCAGATGGAAACAGTCTTTTAGGTCTTAGGACATATCACATCCTGTCCATAACTCAGGTAGCACTGAAGATATTGAATTATCGGTGCCCTACTTCAGAACCCTTTAATTTTTCATGTTTTCTCTCTCATTTTAACTAAAATGAGTAATCTCCCAAGCACTGGTATATTTAGAAAGTGAAGGAAAAATCTAGATAAGCAATAGAAGAATTTTATAGTCACAAGATGCTCAGAGAGGTAGGAAAAGCTCTCACACTCCTCTCCTCCCATATTGCTCAGCTAACCATAGCAACCCTGCTGAAAAGAAATGTAATGAATCTCTCTTCTACCACTTGAAATAATCATTCATCTGTCAACATTTAGACACTTTCATGAGGTCTTGTTTTTCATTTACTCTTTACCTCAAAAAATTTGGCAAGCTCTTATACTCCAGGTAAGGAGGCAGAAGAGGCAACTAAGTACTAGATATAAGAGTACTTAATAGAAATACACAACAGATTTCTTAGGAAAGGCTTTTAGGAAGGGAAAAAAAAAAAAGAAGAAATAAATTATTTTTCCTTCTGATAATCATGCCTTACAATTTTATTCCTCTGCAGACCCACAAATTAACTTTGATAGTAAAACTACTATCAAGTGACTGCTGACATCAGTCCATCTCTAAATTACACCATGGAAATTATTCGGATTATTCTTCCATCCTTAGGCTTTTAGCATGCTCAGCGTAACTCTGTGCATTTAAATGCCTAAGTCAACTGAAATGGAAGGAGAAATGCCAAACAAGACTGCCTGGAAACTTTTAGATTTTCAAACACCCAAGAAAAGTCTCTTATGTACATTAAAGTGTATCATAAGCAAAAAACCTAAACTCAAAAAAACTCAGTATTTTTAAGAAACAACAGGAAACAAGGAAAAATTTAAAGTTTTAGGAATTAGCTTAAAGAAAAAAAAGCAAATAAAACTAAGAGCAAATACCATGGCAGAATTACCTTAAAATGTGCTAAGGAAGCATTGGCATTCAAAAAGAACATATGCTTAGAGACACTGCAATAATGCTGTGATCAAAGCAGCAGTTCAATAAATTACAAATTACAGCTACTATCTCCAGTCTAGGTAGCCACGGAAACATTTTCATCTTTCCAAAGTTCACAACATTTACTTCTTTGTGGAGGTGCACGTATTTTGGTGTATTTTGTGTATGATTTGGTAAGCTACAGCAAAGGGACAACATGCAGAAATCTAACCCCAAGAAAATGCACAGCTACTAGGAAAAGCAAAGTTAATGCTTTGGAATCTTTTAGTTAGTGATGAGAACATGCACACTGCTCCCTGTAATTTGCTGCTTAATCACGGCAGTGTCTAGAAGTGAACTTTCCCAACCTCCTCGATACGTATCAGTTCTAGGACAGTTTCTATTTTTAAATCAAAATAACTCGCATAAGAGGACAAGAGGATGGGCCAAGTTCTGTCTATCAGGGCAGTTCTATTTATAAGTTAGAGTGACTTGCATGCAAGAAGCGAGGGGGACACAACTTGTTATTGGGAACCTGTTTTGTAACCGCGTGCAACGGGATTGGAAAAGAACGGCTACGGTAGTTCCTGGCTTTACCAAAACACCATCCAAATCCAAACAGCCAAGCAATTCCAAAGCATAACCACAGGACTAAGAGCACGGAGAAAGCAGGCCAGCCAACAAGCCACCTTGCTCCTAACAGTTGTAGAAACACACAAGCTTAATTTAACAAAAGACTAATGGCATTCAGGATCACTTTGGAGATGAGCCTCTTAGTACTTACTCGGACAATGTCCTACTCCATAAACAGCCAAAACTCAAGGTTAAACCAAGTATTACTTAGACAGGAATGGAATTTGTACTGAGAGTGTGGAAGGCAAAATAACTTTACTCCTCTTTCGCTTAAAAAATTAAAACCAAAAGTCAAGGTACAATGTCTATTTTCCTTTCAAATGTGAAAGAAAATACTTTGTGCAAACAATAAAATCATAGAAAAACATTTTCAACTCAGTCTTGATTGCTTTTCCAAATCCATAATTTGAGAAAAACAGCAGTTTAAGAAAATTCCAATCTAAATATTGGCATTACTGATTTCATTAACTTACACTAGACATCTAACCCAGTCTATTTACCAATCTGCTCTTGTTTCCAAAGCTGCACATGTGAAAGAGCCCATTATCCCACGCCAACATAAAAACAACCCAAAACCCACTTATCTTCAGGCTAAGATGATGAGAATAAAGTGGTGGTTACCATTTAGCAACCACACCCAGTTGCTGGCACAGTCCACTGTAGACTCAGCTACCAACCTGAAGATTTTCTTGGCCTAAAATTCCATGCTGTAGGTTAGATCTGCCCCACTATCTCCTCCCTCCCTCTAAATGGAAGTCCTGGAACAACATTCCAGAATAGAAGCAAAAATCAACTAAAGAAATAAGAGCCCTCTGACCAAACTTTCAATGAAGAGCACTGCACTCTCCTGTGCTAGCAGGAGAGAAGTTGCTACAACTCCTTCAGGAGGACAGATACCTATATTAAATGAAAGATTTATTCTCACCTTTAAAAAGCTAACTGAGAACTAAATACAAGCAATGGCAAAACAACTCAGGTTAACAAGTTAAAATTAACTTTTGTATTAAGTCTAGGGATGAACATGAGATGCTAACATGAATCAAAACCAAGCTGTCTTGCCACCACAATTACTTTAACATATGTTAGCTAACTGAATTTAGGAGCCTCGAGGACAAACACATCCCTTGAGGACAGAACTGAAGGGAGTCTGGGAGTGAAGCCCAGACTGGCTGGGAAGTTACTCTCAGGGAGAAAAAGCAAGCTCGGAGATGAAATTCCTTCCCTCGCTCCCTTCAGGGGGGTAAATTAGCTTGCCTTAAAACATCCTTCAGTAGCTGAAATTTGCAAGAACTCCAGTCCATTAACAAGGGAATACCAAACCAAAAATTAGGTAAGGAAAAAAGAATCACATCACAAAAGTCCTGCAAAATTTGTTAGCACAGTTAATTGTCTGCTGACTGCGTTTGTATAGAGAACATACTTCATCTCCAAGCTCTATAAATTCTTATTCACCAGCTGAGATATTTCATGAAAGATTTTGGTTTTGATTTCACTATTGTAGTGTTTTGTAAAACTTTTTTTTTTTTTGCCTTGTTTTTTTAGAAGCATTTTTCTAAGCATAAGCCCAGAAAAACAGACCAGAGGGGTTGTTTAAGACAGCAAATTTTATACTAAGCACACATACTGCTGTCAGGAAAGTCTTGCAGAGGAAGGATGGGAGTGAGAGCAGCCCATTTTGGACAAACAGGACCACAGTGAGGGACAGAGAAGCCCCACCCTACAAAGTAATATTTCAGACAAAGTCTTTCAATGTCCCTTTCCTTCAGCACCTTGGCAGGACTTGGAAGTTGGCCTGCCAGCACAGGGTGCTTCCCAGCATGCAGTGTTTACATTTAGGATGCAAGAGGACACCACCCAGGGCTGGTTTTCACAGGCTGTGTGGCAGCTCCATGGCCAGGGGCAGGTGTGTCACCTCACCACGGTGCCACCAGGCCAGGGCTCCTGTCATCACAGGGCGTCACCAGGTGTTCATCTGCCATCAGTGCCTCAGAACAGCTCATCTGTGGTCAGAGTCTCTCAAATCCAGCCTAACACCAGCCCCACTAAGTCTGTGGGGCAATGGAAGGTGGGCACGGAGCAGACCCACATGCAGGTGGTGCAGCCTCTGCTCCCCAGGACAGTGCTTAGTGTGACAAGCACTGTGAAAAGGACAGCAGCCTCACAAGCCAGGGAAATGGTGTAAGCCTTCATGACAGATTATTCACAAATGCACTGAACTAGGAAGTGCTGAACAACCCAAATTTAGCTTTGATTCTAAAGCCCCAGGCTGCAAGATTTTTTAAAGCCAGACCCTCCTCCGAATTTCACTGACAAAATCACAGCAGCAAGAAAAGCTTTTCTTTTAAGCATGGGGAAAAAAGTAATGTTGGAGCCACTCCACTTTGGAAGCACATTTGGAGCATAACAACACACTAAGTTATCTAGCAGCTTTTTGCCTAATTAGAGAGAAAAAATGAGCCTTGTGACATTTTGGTGAGGTGACAATTTCTTAATTTCTTACCTTTTAATTTAAATCATAATGTCACAAGTATCCGCTGTAATTTAAAATATGAAATTAAAACTGCAAGAGAAGCACTAAGTCACAGCACTAACTGAAAAATGCTTAACATTAAATCCTGAAGTTTCCACTGAGGGATAAAACAAAAATTATTTCTAGTTTCATGACTGTTATGGCCCAACAGTTCCTTAGGTGTGTATAGGAGCTGTTTCACAGTCATCTGCCCAAGTGCCTTTTAAAGACAAAAACCCCCAAATTTGATACCCCAGTCTACACTTAACAGTTATTGCAATATTATCTATAAAAATCTGTTTATATTTACACATAGAAAGCTATACTACAATATAGTCCTGAGGTAAATAAGCTGATATGAGCTATCAAATTAGAATTTTTGTCCTCCAGAGATTAAATTTTCCTTACATGTTTCACTTATTTTGCATTCGGACAAAAACACGACTAAGAAGAAAATATTTGGAGGCAGGGGAATAAAAAAAGAGGGGTTGTTTGCACTCCTGCTTCTCATACAGTATCTTTCTCCTACTCCATGTTTTAGGAAGAAAAGAGCGCCAAAAAATTAGGCTGTTTTCATTAAAAACTAATTATTGGTTTGGGGGGGTTTGTTTGTTGTTGGGGTTTTTTTAACATCTTCAACAACAAGAGGATTAGCTTTTGTGGTCCAGCTACAACACATAGAAAACCAGGTGAAATGATGGCCATAATTATTTCACAGAGCACCAGATGATGGGTCATACCCTATTTACATTCCAGGCTGTATGCTGGCCATGATTAGATTTCTCTCATTAAAAGATACGTGGATGGAAATGAATTCACAGATAATGGAGAGACAAGAGAGACTAAACTGGAGTGAGTGTGTGAGAGGTCAAACAGCAAAATGCATTAAATCTCATCACTCAGTAACAGAAGGGGAGAGACATTGTTAAATTTACTTTCCTCCTCACCCTGTGCCCATAATTTGTGGTGTCCCAGAGAACCTCAACATCTCATAGCAACAAATGTTCTTAGCTTTGGTGTGATTTTTTTTTCCTTAAATCTCATGTAAAGAGTAAAAGTAGTTTGAAGTTTCATCTCTTCTGAACATGAAAATAAGTATAATTTTTCTTTTCAAAAAACAACAATCAATCAAATGAGGCTTACCTGGGTCTGTGCCTGTCAATTAAAAATACACACTTTAAATTGAAATTATGAAGTTAATTTACACACAGCTCAAAAGGAACAACTTCCATCCATCAAGATCTGTCAGATATTTGCTTCAACAGACCTGAATCAAAATTGAGTCCTTCCTACAATCTGTTGATTTGTAATGATATAATAATATACAGCTTTGTGCCTAACACACATTACAAAGATTTAAAACTAACACCATCAATAAATTCAATCAATTCTATGTCTACAGAACTTCAAAGAATCTTTTCAAACCTGTAACTACACAAAAAGAATCTCTACTAAAATGTACAAATTAAAAAAAAATCCAAACCATGGACAAGCATCACCTAAAACCGCCTTTCCTTTAAGGCAGACTAAGGAATAAAGTCCACCAAAAAAATCAGTGAAGCACTTGCCGGGGGGAGGGCAGGTGTACATGACTATTCTTGTCTGGTTTCTGCAATTAAAAAAAAATCAAACTGGTCATAAAGAATACAGATTTTTCATCTTAGTGAGAAAATAGTCTTCCCCAACTTGTGTTTTTGTCCATGATGGTAATTGGTAAGTAATCTCCCTGCTTTTACCTCCATCCACAAACTTTTCCCTCTTAGTTCCTCCCCCTCTGCTACTGAGGGGGAGCAGTGAGAGAGGGGCTGGGGCATCTGGAGAACACTAACCAGGGACAATCACTGCTGTCTGGAACCCCTGCACAGGCCTCATGGTCGAGGCCAGATCATTCTGCTGCAATATTATGCGCTGTAGAACTGAGCATGAAGGAGGACTGACATTCTGAAATCTTCACCATGAGGATTAAATGGTTATGTAAATCAGGAAATCCTAAGGAAACAGAAAAAAAAAATTTTAAAAGGATTTATTTGGAGGGATCCAAAAAATTGAAAGGAAAAATGTCAGTGAAAAATGGCTGTACCAACATGTTCTGTTTATCCCCAATACAGTTTTCTATTCCTCTTTTCAGCCTGAAGGTGAGTGGGAGCAAGAAGCCTCTACTTGAGCAGCTAAAATGTTAGGATGCACTTTGTCATGATGGCACGTGCATCTTAGGCATGCAAGGAGCAATACCCAGTGTGCACTTAAGGCCCTGCACATCTGCAGCTTTTACAGTGGTGCTGCAGAACTGCTCAAGGGAACAAAAGCAGCAGGAGAGGAAAGAGCTTTGTCTGCCCGAGGCCAGGGGAGATGCTGCATGCAACACGACAGGACTGTGACAATTCACACCGTGCTCGTGGTGCTGCTATGACAGCAGCCACACAGCTCAAAAGGGATGCTGAGTGTGGTGCTGTTGCTGGGCTGATGGAAATAAATTTGTGTGCTGCACTTGTAATGCACAGCCCCACCCTCTCCCAGAACCGCTCGCTTTCAAGTGCTCCAATAATCTGCTGAATACAGAGCTTAAAAGCCATGCAAGAGCTGAAATTGTGCAGCATGACACTGCAGAAAGTGGTCCCTGGGGGAAAAGGGCTCTTCTCTCATTATCCACACAAAACAAATAACCCTTCTTGCTGCTGAACAGCTCTTTGTAATAATTCAGGCTCGTTTTCACTTCAGATTAATCCTTCCTGTTACAAATATGAAAAATATAGTAACTCTAATGTAGAGGAAGAATTAAAAATCTATAAATGAGCACCAGAGGATTCAAAGAACCTTATAAATTATGGCAGAGAATTAAAATACAAATGAAAGCATGTTCCCTAAATCCAAAGTCAAGTAGTTACAACTCAGATCTCTCCAAGAAGCTGGGATGAGGAGGATGGGGTTTATTTAAAAAGCACCCTTCATGATACTGTATTATTTAAGTAGCAGCAATCAAAACTCACAACAAGTAATATTGATGCATTACATGCAGAAACCTCAGTGCTGGGACTCCAGACACTCTGCAGACTCTGAAAAGATTCCAACACTCCTTTTAGGAAATACCTGAAAGGATACAGTACCTTAGCCAACATCTGAGATAGGAAAATATCATTATACCAGACCTTACAATTCTGCTGCCAACTTACTGTCCTATTAAGGGATAATAACCTCCAGTTTCAACAGGTTTTCAAGGTTAAAGAAAACCTGGCTATTTCTGCTGCAAACACCAGGTAACCAGACACTTAGTGGATATAGAAAAGTTCGCAGCCCCCAAGGCACAAAAATGATAAAGGGGAGCCCTTCTAGTAAGAAATTTAAACTTAAAAACTGTTTATTTTCTCAAGTACCAATCCACTACTACAATCTTATTCAACCAGTCTTCTTCCCTAGGGCTCTAGCCTTTTATGCAAGGCTTTTGCAGATAAAAGAAAAGTTAACATAAGGAATAAGCACATCATCTAAGCTCTTCAATGTGCCAGTGGAAGTCAAGGGTCTGCTGAAGAAGTGTATGACAGCAACAGCACAGCAACCTCTGGCTCCCAGATAACTTAAAGAAACTGACTGGAGAGATAAATAAGGGGCTGAAAAGCTCTTTCCTTCTCCCCAGCTCAGGATCCTGATCTTGCCCCTGCTAAGCATCACCTGCATCTCCTCAGTCATACCAAACAGGATTCCTACATGGAATATTTGGAAATATCAACTCATCTGGCCTCCAAAGAGCATTTACCACCACATTTAGTACCATTTTCTGTGGCAAATAAAAGTCACAATGTTGTCTGGAGCACTTGAGAGTATAATTTGCAGCTTTCTAGCCAAAACTGTTAAAAACCTGTAATTCACAGGTTCAAGTAATCCTTATGATGGCATAAACCACTGGCATTGGTTTCAACACCTCCAGTGTAGACTGAGTTTTAAAAACCAAAACATTTATTAACCTTTAGGGCTGCCCAATCTTTCCTTATTAATTCAAACTAGAGTGCTCATTTCCCACTACTATTACAAGTCATCTCCCTCTCTAATGATTTTTAGGAACACAAGTTTATATTTGGCCAACTTTCAGTTTCAGGTGTAACCCCCTCAACACAAACACTGCTTTTTTAAAACTTTAAACGTGAGAAGTTAGTGTGAAATTTTTTCAAGTTCAAAATAGGTGAATTACTACAGCCATGAAAGCAGCTTAGAAAAAAGAAACCTCTCTACATTCATCAACTGAAACTGACAGAGCATTAAAGGAGACCTACTGATACAATATTTACTATAACAACTGTAAACTAAGATCTTATGTTTGTTTCCCTTTTCTCATTTCTGTTCACTGCTTTGAACTTCATTGTCATTAATTTGGAAGCTCTCAAAAGAAGCAAACCCTCAACAGTAAACTTGATTGTAACAAAAAAATAGGTGTCAATTTCAGTTAAATGTTTGGTTTAAATATATATTTCTGTTCTAAGCAGGAGAAACAAAAGCAAGAAAAGACTGAAAGCTCTGACATTGTGACATGGACCTTGAAACAATTTTCTTTAGTATTACTTTTCACTTAGCTCACTAGTTAAGCCCTGACAATGCAGTGGATCATTACCAGAAGGAAAAACATTCCCATTTTCTTGATATTTTGCTGTGCCACATGAACTAACATTCCTGTTTAAAGGACCTTTTCAACCCACTGTTTTTTACTCGTGACAAAATCTTACACATTACCCACATGCCATATAAAATGTTTATACAGCCACACTTACAGCAGCTCCTTGCTACATGAAGGACCTTGAGTGCCTTCAACCCCAAAACCAATGAGTGTTCTAATAACAGGAGGCAATACCAGGAACAGCTTCCCATAAATTGCATCAGTGAGCTTCATGTTTCACTATCTGCCTCTGGCCTTGTGCTTCAGAGCAATTTCAGCTTATATTTATACAATTTTGTTGCCAGTAAGGCAGTTTAACTTACATTGAAAGTCCCAATGACCATCAGCCAGAAATGTTATACTTAAGATGCCCATTTTCAAAATCTTTACAAAACCAGTGATTTGATAAACTCCACCTGATTCTACAGCTCCAGGGGAAGGTCATAAATGCTTCAGGGCTACATCATTATTATTACCATGTGCAGAGAAAAGTGAACATTTTTAGCATATGCAGTGTGTGCAACACCTTTAAAGCACTGAAACTGTTCCAATTTACATGGCTACTTCATTTCAAGCTGCAAGAATTTGCTAGCAAAAACTGTTTTAAGTGGTCAGTATTTTCAACAAATTCAAAATGGACCTCATTGATCACTTTTTGTAGCAGCTTATCAGATGGCTGATTGAATTCAGGCTGAACACAGACAGCGGAATTTCTCTAGAAGTGCAATCCCATCATTCCCTTTATACAATTACATTATATGCATAAAGGAGAATTGCCATCATATTTTTCTAGATCCATACAGGGATCCATTGTGTCTCTGACATTCCTACTTCTAGCCAATTCAGGCCCTTCTGCAACTGGACCTTCTTGCCCCCCCTGGCAGATCATTTCTTGGTCACAAACTACCATTGCAGAGCAGTTACTGCTTCAATTTCCTCCTCACACGCTCCAAAGCTTTGGGTTCATCCTCTTTTAAACCTCTCTGGGACAATATTTTTTCACCATTCTGACCGAACTGAAAAAACATTGCAATAGAAGTTATACATAATCTCTCTCTGTTTTTGACAGAAGACTTCCCTGTCTCCCACTCCAAGGAAGCCAGGCAGTTTCTGCTGCTGGCAGGATGTGAGAATTTCGGGTAGTTTCTATTCCTAAGAAGCACAAAGTCATCTGCTTGTCTAAAGCAGGCTGCCCCAAAGTGACTGGCACCCTGAATCTTCAGGCAGACTTCACCAGCTCTCTTTCCTCCTTTTGGGTGATCTCTTGATCTTGCTAAAGACAAGGTTTGCTACAGGGCAGGGCTTTCCCTGTCCTTGGGGATTGTTTCTGTGAGCAGCTCCTGCTTGGAATGAGGTTTTACTTATTACCTGTCCTCCAACAGGTGCTGCCCAGATGGAGCAAAGTGATCACATAATGGAAGTTTGGAGGCCAGCCCAGAAGCTTTGCCATCTTCTGCTGGGGCATCACTTTGTCCTGGTACTTCAGAAGCCAGGAAAGTATGTTGGAATATCAACCTCCTGCCCAGCATTTTGCATATGAAATTGCTGCCTTAGGAAATAAAAAAACCCCTGATTTGTAATTAGAGGAGGAAAATTCAAAATGGTAATCTGTTTGAAAGAAAGGCAGAAAGCACTAACAACTGTTACTGGGTTAGGGTTTTATCCCTACTGAAAAAAAAAAAAATCATACAGGAATACAGAAAGTAACAACCAACAGAAAACACTTAATTTCAAAAGGCCAAATAAATTTAAAAAAACCCCAAACCATAGGTCACTGATACAAGGAGAAAATAAATGGTAGGACTCTGCTGATTGTTGATGTTACTGATGGCCACTACAACAACATTTCTGTGATGCTTAATTACCAAGAGGTTTTGCAATTTTTGTTCCTATTTACTATATGATTGTCTGATTGCATGGAGGAACACAAACCAGATCTAACTAAAACTTGAAAGAACAGCCTGTCTTGCTGAGAACGATTAATTTATTAATTATGTATTTATGAAAATGTTCTGAGAGGAATAGTGTACAATAAGTTCCCAGCTAAAGAAATACTCAACTGTCAGAAATAACTGTGCTAGCTCACTGGTTGATAGTCCTGAACACTGAAAAAAAAAAATTCTTTCCTTCCCCCCCGTGGTTAGGACTTTTCCCATTTGCACAGCAGACAAAACTTAAATTGGAACTCACAGTTATGATAATGCTTTTAAACACACACAACTGTGGAACATTTCCCTGCTTTACCACCTAGCAAATTGCATCTAATTACTGCACCTGTCCCAATTCTCACTTATGATTTATATACAATTCTGTAACATTTTCAAGTAAATTGTCCTTTTTACATCAAGTGAGGCTCATATTTAAAACTAAATCCCTAACATTACCTCTACTCTACCTACAAATCAGTACATCTCCGTCTTCTGATTGCAGTGCTCTGAGTAGAACTTTACACTTTATAAAATAAATGTTTATTTTAGAAAATAAAATAAAAATCTGAAAATCTTGGTTGTAGCTTTTAAGTACAGGAACATGCAAATACCCTCTGTGTTAATAACAGCCTCCTCTGGGACTTCAAATAAGCATAAGCACAAAAAAGGCAAAAGCCATTCATTTGTTATGCAGTTGCATTGTATTTTTATCTTCATAAAGGAGCTCAAAAGACCTCTGATGCCCATCAAGGCTAAGTATGAACACAGCTAAAAAGGCAATATAAACTGCACACTACTAGATAGTTTTACTATCAGCTGGAGAATCAGTGCTGACACAGAATTTTTCTTCTTTCCACTGGTTGACAATAAAATTTAATTTTGGAGGAGGGACCATCTCTTGCCCAGGCACAGATCACAGCTATAACACATTCTAAAGCAAAAGTGTAAAAGACTAATACTATGTTTTTAAAGTCATCATATGTTCCTGAAAATTATTTTGGTGGGGTTATTTTTATGCCACAGATTCCTACACAGAGACTCCAAAAGGCTCCTCATTACTCTTACAGCTGCTAGGTTCAAGGTNCTTCGGTGGGGTTATTTTATTATTTTATTCTCTGTGCAGGAATCTGCCACAGATTCCTGCACAGAGACTCCAATCTTACAGCTGCTAGGTTCAAGGTTAAAAAACAACAAACAAACAAACAAACAACAGAACAACTTCTGCACTTCCCAAATTCCAGGATAAGGCAGTGCATATACATGGATCAGCAAACACCATATAAAGGTTAACAGTGCTCAATCATTCTTCAAGGTTTCTGCAAGGCCCATTTATTCTCCATGCTTTGGACATACCACGCTGTGCACCACTGCCCAAGTGCCACCTCATGCCACTGTCTTCCAGCTCTCAGCCTCAAAGTTTGGGTTGGTTTTTTCCAGTCCTTACTTCTGGCTATTTCTATTAACTCAATTTAGCTTTAAACAGAGAGGCCTACAGATGCCAACGCTAATTTCCAAGCCCTTATATCACAGCCTTGACCAGACAGATAACTGGCACAAAAGTCTGAAGTGGTGAACTACATTTCTAAAATGCTGCCATCTGATTCTCATCCCACACAAATATGTAATTTAAGTAATGAAAAAAAAAAGCTTTAGTCTCAAATATCAGCTTGTTCAAATCTCTTGAAACAAATAAAATGCTGGAATTTGCATTGAGTCATGACAAGTTAGAGGTGTAACAGTAAGAAATAACCTTCTGAACAACAATAAAAAGAACATCCTTAATGTCAGGCAAAGAGTAAACAATTACATTTTTAAAGGCTGCCAGTTTAAAAATATACAATGTAAAGAACTAAAATGGTTTTAGATCTTTTCACAATTTTGTACAGTCTTCATATATTTTTAAGCTTTGCCTTATTTATAAAATGTTTTGCATTCCATTTTACTTTCCTCACAAGAAAATTGAAACTAATTTGTTATCATAAACTTCTGTCAGTGACATTTAAAGGAAAATATATTTCCCTCAGCTATGAAGACATAAAGTCACTCTCATACTTGAGTAATTTCTAAGCCTTCAAGGGAACAAGAATAGGAATTGAATATTACAGAACTCAGGACCAACACAGGTGTTGTGCATGGTGACAGTGTGGGAACAAGACTTGGGAAGAAAAATGACCATCACTGGTCAGCACAACTTGGAGAATCCCACTATAAATAGTTACCAGTCAGCTGTTCCCCCTGGTCAATGTTACAAGGGGACAAGCAGAAAGCAAAACAAGAGAAATGATTGCGAAGCAGGAACATTTCTGGCTGTTTGCTGGAAAATCCTTCCTTTCCCCCCTCATTTTCAGGCTGAGCACAACACAACAGGGAAGCAGCAGCACAACTTCCCTGCACAGCACTGCAGCAGGTGCAAGGCTAACAGCCAGATTCAGCTTCCTTAATCCAAAAGCTTTGTTGCACAGAATCCAACAATTATACAACCAACCTTGGCAAACCAACCAACCAAGCCAAACCCATCAAAAAAACCAAAACAAATTAAAAAAAGGCTTTCCTCTTTCTTCCCTCTTTTCTCCTGGGAAGTGGATTACCAGAGCATTCAAAGGGGCTTCCAGTCCCCAAGAAGATTAAAAACAAGAGCCATACTTCTTCCATTACACGCATTTAGCTCAGCAGAAGGTATCTGAGATTGTCCCACTTAAAATATGGAAAAGGGATCAAAGGCAGATTTACTCCCTTCCATTCCTCTCCAGTTCACACTGTACTATTCCTGCCTCATTTAAATTTATGACACTTTTAAAGTTCTAACAGGGTTGCCAAGAGACTTTTGTACCAGTTCATGTCACAGTGTCAGTGTGAGAGCTGAGTGCAGCTGCTTGGAAGGTTTGGAAGTGATCAAGAATGTTTCTTTTCTACTGAGATGGTGGCAGCTGCAGGACTAGTCTTCATCCTTCTCAGCTCAGAGTAGCTCAGATGACCACATACAGTGTTTTTAACAGCAAAATTCAGAGCACTTCTAAACCTTCATACTTAAACCACAAAAACATAGCATGGAAAGCTGGGTGACAGACTAGTCCACTGGAGCTTCTTGCACTGCTTAATACTTCAACCATGTCACTAGGTACAGCAAATCTGAAACCTACGTAGGAGACAGTTCTGCCAAATGCTTTTATTGAAGAAGAGAAATGCATCAATACAACAAAAAGGCATTTGTTCTATTAAACAATTTGCACACCTAGGGAGAACAGTGGCAAAGCTGAGATATGCAGTCAGCATAAGTACCTGAGCAGATGATGCCACAAGTCTCTAAACATTTGACTCCCACAGCCCCAGTGCTCACATTTGCTTCTGTAGGTGACAGTGACAACCAGGAGGAACAAAGTTTGCACTTTCAGTGCAAAGCCAGAGAAATATACCTTGAAGTGCCCCTCATTCTCTGGGCAGTAAATCATCCTCTGTCCTGCCTTTTAATTTGCCAAGGAATACAGCTAAGATTAATGCTACCCAGGCAGAAGGGGAGAAAAAAAACCAAAACCCACAAAACCACGCCCCCCCCCCAAACAAACAAACAAAACCCCAAACAATCAGATGAGGGAAAAGAAAATGAGAGAAGTAGCAAACACATGCCTGTCCAAAACCTGGAATCTGGTGATTTCATTCACCTTACTCAAACCTGACATAAGAGAAAGTGGCGTACGCCAGAACATTGGCCTAAACCCAAGGGAGTAAGTTGCACATTTGCCAACTATAAGTATCTCACACATTTTTCAGGTGGCATTTTAGAGGGAAAGGGAATAATTATTCAAATGCCAACACTAAGCACTAGTAACACAGGCATAAGAGAATAACATACCTTTATTTCTCTTCAAAGTGATTAATAGTTGCACATTCAGCTGATAAGGACATGGCTGAACACTAAGATAGAACTGCATGACTGCCATTTTCTAAGCATGGACATGGAATAAAATTGCTTTCAACCACAGGTGAGCACAGCTCAAATGACTGACAGAGGGATTTTGTTTAAGAATAAGCAAACTGTGGCAAGTGGTCTTTCGGATGTTATTGTCATATCAAAGGTGTGTAAATGTGCTGTCCTAAATAAAAGTGTCTTCCATGTGGTTCATGTGAAGAGTTGCTGCTTATTTATTCACATAAGCAAAGCAAGATCTATGATGTGGAACACAATAGCAACACAGACATTCTCTACAAGTACTCAAAAAGATCAGGCAACCCCAAAATTGTTGCTGTGTAGCATTCTGTGTTTTCTAGTGGTAAGCTCAGCATTATAACAGTACATCAAGGATAAAACCAAAACAAACACTGTTTGTTTAAACATTGAAAACCCAGGGAAAGAACAAGAGTGGGATTTTTAAGCTTTACCTTTCTAGGGTTTCCTGGAGGGTAGAATTTGTGGTATATCTAAAATAAAGAAATCAGATTGAAGAGAGTTAAAGCTGGTAGACAGAACAATCTCTGTAGTAGTACAAAAACAAGGTGCTTAAATGCAAAGATAACATTAGTAGGGTCTACTGTGGAGCAATCCAAAGGCCTTGAGACTCTGCAGCAAAGACATCAGGAGTGCACTCACCACAGCTTACAGGAAACATACAGTGTGGAACATCAGCACCTGAAGTATGAAGGCACAAATATACCATACAGCTGACTAATGACACAATAAGTGTTTAAAAAACCACTGAATGATGATGTCTCATTGTGTCACGGGGATATTGCATGAACCAGGGTCCTACATGAAAAAAACCCAACATCTGTGTGTCCTGTAAATCTGTTCATATAGCATTTCTGAGGAGATCCACACAGTGCCATAGGGCAAAAGATTAAGTCCCTCAAAAAAGAAAAGAAAAAATGAAGTTAAAGGGTGTGAAATATTGAGATGCTAGGCAGAAGGAAATGTCTGCACAGCCCCAAAGAGAACATGACATCCCTGCAGCACTGCCAAAATCTACAGAGAGGCAAAGAAACTACAAGATGAAGTCTATAGAAAAAGAAAAAAAAAAAACAGAAGGGAAAAAAACCACCCCAACAGTATAGAGACAGACCCATGGTCTTCAGTACAGTCCTTTTAAGCATCTCTGTGCTGTGCATTTGAGCAGCCACAGTGCTTGACCAAATGTTTTTCAACAAGGAGAGCAGTCAGAGATATGACTGCATAAACAATTTCTTGGCAGGGGTTGGGAAAGAGGCCAAGCAGGTATCATGGAGCTAGGACACAAGTCCCCAGAACCATTCTTGGATCTATACAGAGTTAGGACTATCCAACTGCTCAGTTCCTCAGGTGAAAAAGCAGGAAGTTGGACTTGCCAATCTAATGAAGCACTGGCTTTTTATGGAAGTCCATCTGTTCCAAGTCTCCAGCTCAAAATACAAGGAAATGTAAGAATCAAAAAAGAATGCCAACACAATTCCAGCAAAGAACATTATTCTATTTGCTCTCCTAAATCTATTTGAAATATACAGAGATTATGTGATCAGGCCAGCTGTTAAGATGAAAAGCAAAGTTCTTTTGGTTTTGAGGTTTTTTTAAATTTCATTTTAGGAGATGTCTGGAGTTTGTGGTTGGGTTTTTGGTTGTGTTGGGGGTTTTTAAATAGTATTTATGTATTCCCACAGTACAGCTGCTCACTTTGAGGTGCTTAATTTCCATATCCATTACAAAACACTTAGCCAAGCTTTAAATTGCAGACACATCTCTGCTTTCATTGTGAAAAAGCATGCAATGTGGTAAAATTTAATTGGAGTGTGTGCTTTACTGTCACTGATTGGCCAGGCTGAGTATCATCTGAGCAAAAGTCCCAACTTTATAGAAACAGTCCCACCGAGAGACCATTGCCTAGAACTGCTCATTTTCTACTACTCTTCTACAAGTTACTTAAAACTCCTTTAAGTAACTAAGTTCCACACTTGCTTTAGTTTTTGTCACAGTAGGTATATAGCAGTTACTTTGACATGGTGGCAGTTCAGAATGTACTTGCAATTAGCACTATTTATCTAAAGATCAGCTAGTTCTCTGTATTTACATAAAAATACAAGTAGCTCAGGGTATTCCCTTTCCCAAATAAATGTCTTATGTACAATAACCCCAGTAATGAAAAATAAAATATTTTCACATCATGTCTTGAGTTTTTATCCCAAGATTTAATTTGAATACAAAACACTAATAGCAAAAAAATCAAGAAGTCAAATAGCATTGCTGAACAACTCATTAAAATTTTCTCACTACAAAGACAAAGCAGAAACCCTTTCAGGAATTATTTGGCTATAATTCTAAACAAACAATAGGTTCTGCCTCTATAAACACTGTCCTGGCTCTAATTTATAAGTTATGCAAAATATTACACAGATCACTCAACAATCCATCCTTAATGTACCTGAAGAGGTCTTTACAATCCCTAGTGAATAATGCATGTTTCCATTTTGCCATTCTCCTACAGCATAAAAGGAGCAGCTTTAATTCAGCTCTAACTTTGAGATCTGAACACCACCAAAGACCAGTCAAAAAGCTTAAGGAGAAATTGTTTTACAACTCCAATCTACTTCCCAAATGGAAGAACTAAGTAGTCCTAAATATATTTGAAATAAACCAGCCTCTGAAGAGACTGGCCATATGCTAAACTGTCACTCTCCCATAGTGAGTGATGAATTAAGCTGGCTGTGTAGCTGGCTGCTTTCTACAATACTGTTCATGTCACTCACATATGCTGCTTTGGCAGTCATTACAGCTTTTTGTAAACCAAGCCCCACATTAGATTTGAGAACAAATTACAGACCAGCTAAAAGCATTGCACTCCTGACTGATTTCCAAAGAACTGGAAGAAACACTACAAAAGACTGGAAAGGTATAAAGAGAAATCGCAGTACCTTTGAAACCTGCATGATTAAAAGCATGAGAAATACCCAGCCAGCTAGACACGAGTCCAGTACTCAGTGTTTGCTGGGATCTGTGCAATCTGTGCAGTTTTCTGTCATCTAGGATATTGCAAAGCTCTGGTAAAGAGAATGCACAGAGGGAGAAGATTCATCCACAGCACCCGGGGAATATATACCAGGAATTTAACTAGCTGGTTAGCACAAGCTTCTCACTGAAGTGAGCACTTGGAGATTTTCTCCATTCTTGGCACAGAGGTAAAAAAATCCAGTCCTTATGTCAGTGGCCTAATAGTCAAGAGGCTGCACAATAAAATATGCAATGAAGCAGTGAAATATTTATGGTAGGTATGTCTGAATCCCTAGGCAAGGTTCTGGTTACTCAAGAGTTGCAGCACAACAAAACCAAGCAAATCAATCCTTGGAGCATTGGGACCAGAGGAACAGACCAGCACAGTGTGTCTGTGGCCAAAAGGACAAGAACTCATCATCTCTTACATTCCACAGGAATGTCAGGCTCCATCTTACCCTGAATTTGCATGAGGAAAAAACTGTTATTTTGACAGCTTTATAACTGAGGTTCCCAGAATTATCACATGGACATCTATAAAATCTCTTGTGATAAATTAGAAGTTGAGGGATTTGGTTTGCAAATTAGTGGTGAGGGGAGAAGTAGAATACATCTTTAGTTTCTGTAAACACCAAAGTACTTGTAAGGTACAAGGAGTCCTCTGAATTATGACATTTTTCATAAGTTGAACCCTTCTTGCTCTTGATTCATTTTCTCTTAATTTACTTTCAGGCTACACTGAAGCTTCTGTAAATGACAGAACTACAACACTCTGTTCTTCCCACAGCTGTTTGTGTGCCTTGTCTGATAGACAAGCAGGGTTTGACAGAGCACAGATGTAGAGATCCTGTGGGCAGCAGAGGGTGAGGTAAGGCACCCAGCACAAGTCCGTGGTCACCCTGCTGAGTGGTGCTGTGATACCCCGGCCTAAATACAATGTTAAATGCAGAGATGCACACGGCTGTGATGGTACTTTGTGAAATACTGATTTTAGGTTGATACGCAGGAATAGGCACCTCTAAGCCTGACCTAACACCTTCACTGATGTCTGTTATTCTGCTTTTTCAGGCAGTGGAGATAGCATCTTTGAGGAAAGAAATTTAATCACTTTCCATCTGTAAAGAACTTGGCTCCCAGTTAAGCATCCCAGACAAGGTCTACCCTGTTATTTGCTCCATGATCAGAAGGAATTTGAAATATCCAGTGTTTGCCATTACCTGGAACAGTCACTACATGCCAGACAGTACCAGTTACACTGAAAGACCCACTGTCACACATAAAAGCTTTGCCAACCCAATAATGAGAAGACCAATTTGGTACCAGTAAGGCTTCACCTTCTTAAGATGCAGACAAGAAAAATATCCATGAATTTCCACAGCAATTCCAATTAAACGAAATATTTAACCGTACCATTGGTAGACCTCTGGATTTTTTATGCTAGGGTAAAAGTTCTAGACAATCATTTGAGCTACTGCTTTTACATTTCAACAATAATGAAAGTGTAACATTTCTGGGAGAGATTTTAAGAGTCCCCAGGGCCTCTTCTGTCACATAGTTCCTCTCACACCCCTCAGTCTTTGTTCTGAAATCAATTGGGGGCTCAGGTTAGTCCCATTACTCACTAATACAAGTAGCCAGGGAAAACAGATACAGACATACTAGCAATTCTTCCTGAACATCTTTGCACATTCTACAGAAGATTACTACTTCCCCTCTAGTTAGCAGCAGCAGCTTCAGCTGATGGATGAATTCTGAAGAGCTCTTTCTCACTCAGAACTGGTACATTTTAAATGTTGAAATGATGTACTGGGTCCCATTTCAACACAGGCTTTTGTAGCATTTTAATGTCCTGCCATTTAGTGCCTGGAATCCAGAAAAGGGGATACAAGTGCTATTACTGGTAGCTAATGGATATTCTTCTTGGGTTCAACTGCTGAACTACACTTTGAATAAAGGACTCAATTCCCAGAGGGAACAGCCTCCTTTCATTATTGCCCAATGCTTAGAGTAAAGGAAAATTCTCTGCAAGTATTAAGTAGGGGCAAGGTTCATATTTCCATTCCTAGGTTCCCACACAGATTGCATTGCACAATATTGAGTGAATGCAGATCACATCCAATATCATAAGTTCTATAGCTGGACATTTTCATATTACAGTCCTTTCTTATTCCCATTTTAAAATGGCTTTTTTTTCAGAGCATTCTTCTGGATAAAAACAGACTTAAAGAATATGTAGTAACAGCAGAAAACTCTACTTTTTGAGCTGTCCCACCCAAGAAGTGCCACTAGCTGTGTGCTCACAGAGTTTATATCCACCTTGGTCAGCTGCCCCACACAGAGCTGCGTTCACACTGCTCTGAGCCACCAGAGCATATGCTACCAGCCAGAAGTCACATCCTCACTCAGGTTTCAGGGTTCCCTCAGCAACAAAAGCCACCCTCGTGTGATTATACTCTTTACTGATGCGGAGACACCCCCACAATTCAGCTCAGCCCTGCTTTAAAGCAGCACTCCTGCATGATTGTTGTGGCTTCCAGTTTCTCTCTGCATCCGTGCCTGCCGTGAGAAAGGGTTAAAAGCCCAGTGCTGGAAGGCACATCCTGCAGCTCCACTGGCTGGAATGGGAGATGCCAACCCTGCCAAGGCTGCCCTTGGGACAGAAGTCCTGAACAGCAGCTTCAAAGCGCTGCTCCTCTGCCACACGTCTGCAGCTACTGCCACAAGTGCAAAATGAGAGAATTCTCACTCAACCACCACTGCTGAGCACCCTGCTGCTGCTGGAGATACAGAGCAAAGTTAGGAAAATGAGTCACCTGTTTTTGGAATTCTCTCTAGATAACTGCAAGATAACTAATGACAGATTCCCTCAACACTTCCCTCTATGTCCTTTCTGTTCCTCCATGTACATGCAGTAGAACACTTTACAGAAGTCAGAGCCTGAAGTCCAAGTCTTTGAAATTCCTTTATGGGTTTTTTAAGTCCAGTGCAAGTCACACTTTTAATCTCACCCTGGTGAGGACTAAATGAGAACTTGGTTTGTTCAGGACACACATTCAGGGAAAACCATTTTCTGTCTCAGGAGTGCTCAACTAGGAGACCACCTAAACCAGCTGAAGTGCCCCTAGTGACACCTATATACTTGCCAGGACTTAGAGTTGTTGACACCTCATTCTAACTTGAATTTTAGTAAGGCTTTTCAAAACATGATTAATATTTTAAGACTGTTGATGAAACGGCATTATCATCAAGCAAAAAGGATATTCTCTTAAAAATATTATGAAGACAAAGAGCAACTTCTTTAATAGTACCATAATAACAAATGCATAAAAGGCTTCTTATTTAAAATATAACATTACCGCAGTTCTAGAATATTGTACGATTTAAGTTGTCTGGGTTGTTTGGCTTGGATTTAATTACTCAGCCAAAAAAGAAAAATTTCTTTCAAGATTGAAGCTGCTGCCTTCCTTTGTATTAATAATTTGTACAGGAGTGCTGTGTGCATTAGACAATCTGCATGTTTGCTCAGTTACAGACCTGCATGCGGGCTCAGCCTACAGTTTAACATTTCAGTGCAACCTACTGGCATGCTAATTAATACCTAATCAGAAAGTTCCTAACAAGTATACCAGATATTTACATTCAGACTCGCTATTTTTAAGTTAATGACTTAATGACTTATAGCATTTAGAATGATAAAAATAAATCAAAGTCATCCCATGCCACACAATTTACTTCCAATATTTTTCAGAAAAGAGTAATTAACTTCTACTCAAAATGCACTTGTATGAGAATATCATCAATATTAGGACAGCAAAAATAATGGCAAACATGAAATTCCATGGGTATCATTGCATAAGGTTAATTTTACCAAATCCCTTCCCCCTCACCCATGCAAAATTAACATTATATTAAAAGAAACAGCTGACATAGCAAGTTAACAGACTATGTCTAATGCCATGCAATTAACTTTCTACTCTCATCAACAGGAATATCTATTTAGAGGAATAAAGCCCATGGTTCATTTATTGCTGAGGAAAAAGAAGAAAAATAAATAGGAAAAGTCAAACTAAAACCCAGAAAATGGCTTAGCAAACCAACAGGCCACAGCTGAATGCCAAGCCCTCCTGTCAAGGTGCCCTGCTCACTCAAAACTTCCAGCTGCATCCATGACTTACCTAGAGACTTCCAAGTTCAAATGAGGGAAGTAACAACTCTGCTCCTTCCCTCTTTTCAACAGTCACACTCTGGACTCTGCTGTCCCCAAACTGGCCATGAAGAGACTTACTGATCTCATCTACGATTCCACCAGCACCCACTACACTTACAGTTCTATTAAAATTTGACTGATGAAGAAATGCCACAATTATTCCACTTAGCAGTAAGACTCTTGCCTCTACAGGAAGCGTTCACACAGGTTTGTAACAGGTTTTATTTGGCATTCACTGGTCCCTTCACAGCTGACTGCTCCCAACAAACAATGGACATCTGCAGCAACAACTAAAGTCATCATGAGAGGCTATTCAAAAAGTGTAAGTTATGTAACTTAAACTTAACTTTTCATATGAATGTTTAAGGGTTCTATTCCAACTGGCAGAGAAAGGGATCATTCCATAAGAGCTGCTCATGCTCTGAGTGAGCACTTCAAATCAAATGCATACGAACCACCTACAGACTAACACTATTTCAAGACTGATTTTTGCTTTCAATATATTTTTTTCAGTCCATCAAAGGAAAACAAAACTCACAATTTCAAGTTACCAGGCAATAGCTTGGGTTACCCAGTCATGAAATGGTTATGTTTCTATGTAAAAGATCACAGACAACAAATTTCCAAGTAGCCAGGCATCAGCTCTGCTTGCAAGGTTAGGTTAAGGGCACAAGAACACATGTTGAAGCACAACTCATTCTTGTTATCATGTCAGATATTTTGGGCTCTCCTTTTCTTTTGCACATTAATTCCAGTGCTTCAGGGAAAGGCCTCCACAGGCAGAGCCTGAGCATGCCTCTGGTGTTTCTGAGAGAAAACAAGAACTGGCTGAAGCTGTCTTCAGGAAAGCTCTAAGCTTGAGCAGTGTTTTATTTACAAACAACAAACACCAAATCCGCAGGCTACAGACAAGTGTCTCTTGGGCTTTGTGTTTCTATACCTATGAGGATGACTGAGCAGCTGTACACTCTCCTCCCTCTTCTTAATCTAACTGAGAAAAAAGGATAGAAAAACACACAGAAATGCCCCACACACCCAGTATCAGCCAGGTGCAGAGGTAGAGCAAAATTGTTACAGCAGGTGATGCCAGTTAAAAACTCCCACAACCCCAGTGCAATTTTGGCAATTTATTCCACAGTCTTAATTCCTTCATAAGTGTTGTTTGCTGATTTCCAGCAGCTATTCTTCATTTCTTTAAACTACTTTGGCAGGCATTGGGTGGGGGGGAAGGGAGAGAAGTGACAGACAGAAAAGAAAATACATAAAAATGAGCTTCCCATCGCTTTTTACTGATCAGTTCTAGATTTTTATATATATGTATCTAAATCTAAAGAAGCTTAAATGTCTGCTCATGTTAGCACAGCTCTTCACTGTGCAGATTAATCATACTCCACTTCCTGCCTTTTAATATAAATCAGTGTTTGAAAATCTTTTTCTGTTTATTACAAAAAAAAAAAAAAAAAAAAAAAAAAAAAAAAAAAAAAAAAAAAAAAAAAGGACTCAATAAAGAATCAATGGCAATCAAGATGGAAGCAAAGCCTGACCTGGTCATTGCAAATGCCCATCTTCATTGATTCAAGGAAGCCATGTGTTTTAACTGCTGCTACACCCACATACAAATTACAATTATTAAACAAAGATAGCAGCTGCTTATCACAAGAGATTCTCAAGCTGCTGCAAACAAACCTTCAAGCTGAAGATATTTTTTTAAATGGATTAGCACATTTATAATATAAAAGTACATTCTTTTGCCCCTCACAGTGGTTTGTTTATTTTTAACCAAGCACTTAGAGCATGCTGCTCCTAATCATTTTTGAGGGTACTGCAAGATAGCATTTTCAGGAGTATTGGTGTGATTCAGGCCATGCTGTCTGGCTCAGTTGGAAGCCAAATCCAATCTGAAAAAACATAGGAAATACAAAAAGCCTTGGCCTTCCTGGCCCTCAGCTTTTACTCTGTTAAAAGACAGCATTGCTTGAAAACAAACTCAGCCATTTGATTATCAATTCAGATTTAATTTCATGGTGTTCTCCAAGCAAGGGTATTAAAAAAAAGGTCTTTTTCAGCACAGACATTTGAAAAGTGAAACAGCTTACAGAAAAGTCCCAAGAAACATCTGAAATTCTAAATGCAGTTAGGAAAGAGGCCAAGGGATCTGTACAAACCCACTCTACCAACTTAAAGAAAACAAGAATATGACTTGATGAAGTGATTTTGAGTGTTTAAATCTTTAAAGAATTTAATTCAACTTAGGATCTTTGTTTAAGTCACCATTTTTATCTGTTAAGCACAACGAAGAACTGGTGACAAATCTGTGGGTCTTTTAAATGCTCTGTGGCAATGCAGAATGAAATCCTCCCAGATGTGTGACATCACCACTTTTCAGGACACTGCATTATCAGTTTTTGATATTTGATTTTTCAAATTGGACAGGTTTCTACATCCCAGCCAGTATATTTTTTTAAGACTGAAAGGAGAAACTGGATGGACATCTCCATAACTGTCCCATCTAAAGAGGCTCCATAGGCATACTCCCCTTCCAAATGCATAGCACTCCACATGTTTCAGAGCATTTAAAAGACCCACACATTTGCCACCAGTTCATTGACTGTGTACATTACATAAACCAAAAAAATGTACCAATGGAGAACAAAATTTGAGACAAGTAAACAGGCTGTCATTAGCAAGGAACTGGCAGATATTAATTTGTCTGTCACTTCTCTAAACAACTCCCAACATCAGAACAGATTCTCCATCAGTGGCTAGAAAACTTCCCTGATCCAAACTAACCACCTGCAGTGTTGTTCCACACCAGCAGTACCACCTTGGGCCCTAAAACAAACCACAGCAAGCTGTGTGCCAGAGGGCAATTTGCTTTCTCTCCCCAGTAAGAAAAAGCAAAAATTATGTTCAAAGAGCAGAATGCTCAGATGCACTGGGTGTACACAGGAATGTGGTTACTGCTCAAGGTCATTCAAGGGAGGAGCTGCAAGCTCAGATCCAGACACACGCAGGAACATGTGAAAAATGTAAACAGTCTCAACACCACGATTTTGTTTTAGCCTCTTTAGAGGTCAGGTTATCCCTCGGTGCTGCTTTTTGAAAACAATCCTCCTGCAGCCTGACACTGTGCTGTGTTGTACTGACCCAACCAGTCACAACCTCACATAGCAAACACATCTGCAGTGAGAATCACCTCGGGAGAGCATGGCAGTGTTATTTAAAACATTAATGCTACCCTGAGATCATCTTAGAGTTACCCAAACAGATTTGCTAGCAGATCTATCTGCTCGAGGTACCTAATGGTGGAGGTTGCCATGGGAACACGGTACAACTACACACTTTGCCATGACAACCAGGCCTCCCTGGAATACTAATGAGTGCCCATGGCAACAGCAAGCTAAAGACAAGATGTCTGGGGACCAAATATTTCATGTATCATTTATAACAAAAGCTATAAATACATTTGTACGCTTCCTATGTGAGATTTGACGGGTTTTGGTACCCTACAAAACGCCACATATGGGGCAATGCTGCGGAGTGTAAAAACTGTGTGGCTGCAGTATAAATGGAAAATCCTATTTCAAGGCAACGCTGCAGCTGAAGTTCAGTTCCACAAACAACAACAGAAATATCTGTAGTCAACACGCCCCACGTGTGCATCACCTTGCACATGAACACTACTGCCAGCTCACAGTGGAGCAGTTACCTGCACACGGTGCTTTGTCTGGGCTGTGTCCACCAAAAAGCTGCTTCCCACCCAGTGCAGAATCCTGTACTGAGCATGGATCTGTTCTCCAGATGGCAGCTACTGCAGCTCGTGTTGTGAAGGCAGCAGAAAGCATTGCCTTGGTATTTCAGAAAAGGCTCATGATCAAGAGATCCTTGTTACTTTATAGGAATGTTCCAGCAATTCAATCCATGAGCAGTGTTTTACATTTATTTGTTTACAGGAAAACAGTGCATTATAGCAAGTTACACATCAGAACAAAATGTTGGCATTAAAAGTGAAAAAGTCATCAGTTAAGTGACATCTGGTGCCTTTTTTTTGCTCTCTCTGCAGATGAATTTCAGAACACTTTCTAGATATTTTACACAGATTATCAAAGCCTAAGACATTTTCAGGCACCCTGCCAGAAATCTATCATTTAAAAAAGAGGCAGTACCAGCTGGAAAGCCAATGCTGCTTGTCCCAAAAGTACTCCATGTGAGAAGTCACATTCAGAGACAGCAAAATTTTAGGTCCCAGGGATCACAAGTACTAGGATTCAGCTCACCAGCAGTGCAGAAACCAAAGGTAATAAATTTTCTAAGATTTTTCCTCATGTCTTATTATTTGGTTTTATTAGGTTATAAAAGCTTATTAGGTTGTAAGTCTCCTTGCATGAGCTCCTCCTCAAAAGTATAAAAAACCAGGAAAGCACTAATAAGCAAAAAATTAATTTTCTCCTCTCCCTAAACATCCATGATCTGTGATATGTATTTATTAACCATCTTCCAGGTGTAAATAGAGCAACTGCTGCACTTCCTCAATGACAGAGCACAGAGGTCAGCAATAAGGGATAAGGAGCTGTTCTTTGTGTGAGATACTTCACTATAGTCCCATGGCTGCAGAGCTGCTCAGGTGGCAGGTTCTCACTGCTTTTGACCACAGCTGAGGCTCTCCCAGTGACAAAATCCCCAGTCCCCTGTCCCTTCAGCAGATCTCCTCAGGCCTAGAAGATGCAGCCCCACACCAAAGAGGAACTTCCTGGCCTAGATCAGGTGCCTCAGCCACAATCACCCATCTTCTCACCTGCTGACAGCTTAGAGAGGCCAGGAGGAACCTCAAGTACACACACTTAGGAACCCCACAGGAAGGCACATAATGGGGTCTGCACCACTGACTGCTTTCCCACAGCTGTAACCCAAACAAGTCATTCTCCAGCATGCTGCAGGAATGCCAAAACCAGGTAAACTGGGAAGATTCCCACACATGGAAGTGGTAGTTAAAAGATAAGTAGATGTGGCACTTGGGGACATGGTTTAGTGGTGGACTTGATGTTCATAAGGATCTTTTCCAGATTAAATTATTCTTTGATTTTATAACTACATGTGAGGCCAAAGTGTTACAGAACAGAAACCTCAGTAGCAGTGCAACCTAGCACAGGAGACTAACCCTGGCAAATCCCTCTTCTGCTTCCAAATGCTGCTGGCTGAGGCCACAACGTTCTGAATATGCAAACACAATATTAAACCAACACCATCACATTCAGAGTTATCCAATTAGTGCAAGCACTGGCCATGATCACATTAAGAGTTTTCAGGGAATTGCAATTCAGTGCTAATTGGCATGTTTGGAGGGACCTAAGGAAAAGGAATGGGATGAAACAGCAACACAAAATGCAGGCCATGGCCTTGGCACTGAATTTAAGATATAATCACTTTAAATAGTATCCAAGGACAAAAAAATATATATTAGCAGGATAAATGAGCACTTTTGTTTCATAAACTTCAATCGATACAGATTAAATCATGAACAAAAAGAGAAGAAAAGGCAAGCTGCTTTTGTAAGTGGTCCAACACAGCGCAGATTAACACATTCAACAAACACAGCCCATAGTGGACCTTCAAGCAACAGTTTCTCAGAGGAGCAGAACTTGCATTACTTTTGTGATGAAACACATCATTACTCTACAAAATTTGTTATCTTGAATCTAATCTGTTGGCACAGGACTGATTCCAATTATTATTTTCAACTATTTTAATTCCTTTAAATACCACAGAGCCCAACACAGGCCAGCACTACTTCTGTCAGCACAGAGATCCAGTTTTAACAGCAGCTGACTACAAAGAGACAGGAAAAGCACATTTGCATTAAATTTCAAGATTACACAACAGCCTACCTAAGCATGCATGGCAAAGACTACTTTTTTTATTCTAACCCTTTTTTTCCATTAATATTTTGGGTTGTCATTTGTTGGTTTGAGGTTTTTTTCTCCCCAAGCTGGCACTTTTCATTCTCTCTCTTGCACTCCTCTTTCTTTGGGACTATTTTGTGTCAGGGGACATGACAGATAGTTCTACAGTATCTCCTACAAAGAAAACACAGAATTTAATTGATTAGTGGCCAGCAGGGGCAATTACTACTTAGGGGGGAAAAAAAAAAAAAAAAGCACTGGGATAGGCACTGAGTGATGAACACTGTCAATGGATAAGCTGTCCCAAGACAATACAATAATTTCAGCATGACTGGAGCTCAGGGCCTGGTTTCATAGCTGCACTGTATTTCCTCCCAATAACAAATGCAGTGATATGCACACAAAAAAACAGTGTTTCATATGGGGAATGCACTTGCACACTTTGACCACAGTCTCTGCATCACTCTGAAAAACACAAGGACTCATCTTGTTCAGGAAGGACTGGCAGCACTGCCAGTGATGGCAGCCAGGCAAGCAAGGCAAGTTAAGAACAGCAACAAGATGCCGTTTGCCAAATAAACCAAATAAATTCCTCCCTACGTAAATGACAATTAAAAAGGTTTCATCTGGAAAATATGGGAAATCCCATAAGTCCTATCTAAGAAATACACATTAAGATCCACCCCAGCCAGTTTGGGCTATTAGAGCCTTAAATCCTCTTAATCCTTCCCATGCTATTACTTACTTTGTGTTTCCTTGTGGGGAAAAAAATATCAACACCTTTCTGCAAGGTTTTTTTTTTAAATCCCTTTTCTCAGTTAATATACTTAGCTTGCAATAACCTCTCACTTTCCCCCTCGGCCCCCCACGCTACAGATACTGAATAGCTGTGTTACTTCAGGGAACAGTCATAAACGTGAATGATGGCACTTGAACCTGCTAAACTGATTAAATGCTGAAAGGAGGGATCAATTACCAGAGAAAGGCAAGCTGGGGAGCCATACATAACACCGCAGACAGAACAAAGAGCTCCTACTGCCCCGACCTAGCACAATCTGTGGGACAAAAAAGAAAGGAAAAGCATTTCGAAGTGCTTTCTTCCTTGCAGCTTAGGGCATCCACCTTCCACCAAGATAGTCAGGCAAGAGCAGCACACACTCACGTACTGAAACTCCTCAGAAGAAAGAGGGAGAGAAAGGAACTACATGTTTGGGCAGAGGCAGATGTGCTTTGCTCTCTCCAGCGTTTACTTAGCATCTACCTGTCCAGCGGGACATTAAAGTCTATTAGTTCTGCATTTCAGATAAAGAGCATTCTCTTCCAGCAGCCCTTGTTTAAATGCATGCAAAGGAACGCACAGGAGATAACGCAAAGCTACAGCCTTTCGGAGCACAGTTATCCCGCTCAGCAAAGCACTTCCACATTATCCACGGGAACAGCCCTCAGGAGAAAGGCTTTCAACCAGCAATCTCATTACTTTTTNACTGTGTAACAGCCCAAGCCCCGGAGCCCCGCGCAGCTCCGTGCCCACCGCGGCGGCCCGGTGCCATCTGGTGGCCGCTCGCCCCGCTCCGCAGGCAGGCTGCGCTCCCCCGCCGTCCCAGCTGGGCGAGAGGCCGCTCCCCAGAACCCAAACGCCGGGACCTGTGTGCGGCACGCCTCTCCAGGCTTGCTCAGGAGTTCGGTAATATCAAAGCTCTGCGCGAGTGTGTCAGTGACAATGTTCACTTCGGTGTTTTCACTTTTTCAGTGAATGAATTCTTCTTTCCCCTACGCTTTTCATTCACTTCCCAGCTATACCAGCTTCAGAGCCATTATAGAGCTATAAGCTCCAACAATAAACCAAAGAGGTGTTATCTTTTATTCAGCTGACTGATAAAGGTGGGAGAAGAGAAAAGGAGAAAGTCATTTCACACAATAAAAACCTTGTGCGGTTTCCTCTCTTCCTGACAGATTATAAAAGCCAAAGGTTATGCAAGTTTATATGAGACCTTTTCTTTTTATATCTTGAAATTACTACTGCTAAAACACTTTCACTAGAATTACTAACACCACCCACCTACAACAGCTCCAGGCCTCTGGCTTCTTTTGCTTTTTCTTAATATACGTCACCCAGCTCCAGGACATTTGTTTTGAGGTGAGCATCTGGCATTGCCCTCATACAGAGATAAAAGTCCACTGTGCAACATCCCATAATATGAGTGATATTTAACAAAATGACAACTGTCCCCTGACACTCTCAGAGCAATGCCACGTCATTTGTAACACTTGGGTGCAGACTCCAGGGAGTGGGCGTGGGAAGCATGCACTGGCAGCTACAATTCAGAGCCCTACATATGCTTGATGAATAAACTGTAAAATAGTCACAGGCAGAGGGAGAAACGGTGAAGTCAGGACTTGAAGGATAAAGTTGAATTTGGTCACTCCTGATTCTAGCTTTTTCTTCAGATCCATCAAATGCTGACAAAGGTGATGAGTCACACATGGTTTTTTGGCCTGTCAATGAAGGAGTCACATAAAGCTGAATGTCTTGCAGGGAAAAAAAATGCTAGAATGCTTGAAATAAAGCAGTAAGTATAACTAACAACTGGAACATGGTGCCCAGACTGTATTCCAGTATTTGTCTGGAAACAGATATACATCTCTGTAGCCAATCTGCTTGACCTGAATCAGTGAAACGTGGCAAAATATTGCCATACAATGATTGCTGGGAAGAGTGATAGAATGGGTGATTGCTTCTAGCAAATATGCAGGAAATTAAAGTACCTTCCTTCCTCCACTCCCAAAAATGGTCTGAGGACATGGAGCAAAATTTAGAGGAAGCACTTAAACAGCAACAATGATAACAGGGCACTCTGATCCTGACAGCAGACATAGAAAGAAACAGAGGTGAAAGTGTTGTGAAGGAATAAAACAAGGAATAAGCTTGATTTCTGGCAAGTAAGAGGGAGTTACCAATGTAATTAAAAAAGAAAATTCAGATCTCTACAGAAAAAAATGAACAAACAAAAACAAACAAACAAAAAGAAAACAAACAAAAAACCCCAAACAAAACCACCTTTATCCAAGCACTATTATAAAATAAGGGGTAAAAAATCTGGAGCACAATTGTGGTAAGCATGTCTTGCTGTCCCACAAGGGCCCTGGCAATGCAGGGCAGCACAAAGCTTTAAGAGTAGCCCAACTACACATGTTCTCCCTCACTGCTCCGTGCTCTGAAGAAAGCATCAGGCCTACAGCACAGACTAAAAGCTTCCCAAGTGTGTGCTGAAATCCTGTCATTTTGGTTTGCATCAAGCCTTACTGCACATTTACAGAAAGGTGAAGGAACATACACACTCCAAGTCTGCTGCTGCCCAGAAGCACTGATTTAACACACAAAACAACTGTAACTACAAACATTCATGTTGCTTTACAGAAAATAGTGCTCCACACATATGCCTGCTAGAGGGGAAAGCCACACACATGGCACAGGAGTCATCACATCCAGCAGCTGTTGGATGTTCCCCAGTTCTGTTCCCTGGTTTGGACATGGGCTCTGAGCCTGCTGAGCCATTCAAAGCTCTTGGTCATCATCAGAGGTTTTACAAGCTTATCCACAGACCTTCCCATGGTTTTGAGAAAACATCTTTCAACTAAAAAAATGGCATAGAAGACTGGAGTCAACATGTTTTAACTACTCCATTAAAAGGCTACAAATGAAACTCTCTGTGAATCACCTTTGTTGTTTCCACACCCCGCCCCCAATAAAGGCAATGGCAAATCACCATTGGCAAATTGATTAAACAAGTAAATTTACTAATTTAGTCAGGTCACCTAGGGAGGACTGACTGACTGCTTTCTGTGAAGCATAAAAATACAACACCCAATGTCATTATGCAGTAAGCTTTGTTGCTGTGATCATGCAGCACATACCAGAGAGTGGCCCTGAATGTCTAAAAGCACAAGGACAGGTGATGAATATTAATACCTTAGGATCAATTCCACATCCCTACTACTGTAAAAGCGTTCTTGCTGGTTGCCATTCTCCAAGACTTTTCTCATTTCTAAGTCACATGGTACAAGACTATGCTCTGCAACATAATTATTCTCTCAAATATGTTTTTAAACTACAAACCCCGTTCAGTGCGGACCACTACAGGTTGGTGCGATGACCCTTGGAGTACTAATTTTGAAGTATTATGAAGTCTAAATCCAAAGTTTTCTGCCTTGATGTCTCATGGTTCACTAAATAAACAGCATGTGACTGTACTGCACATGGAAATCACTGTACTTGCTATTGGTGTTGTGCAATCACAGCTGGAAGCATGAAAATATAAGCTTGGCAGGTCAGCCACCTTTTCCTACTATTGACATTAGTATTGCTCCTAGTAACAAGTATTAGAGAGCCCAAGTTTTTCATTAAGTAATTGAGCTGTATATTTCCTTTACATTTTCTCAGTGGGCAGGATCCTAGAGGATCTAATTAGAAATTTCCTGTTTTAGAAAAAACCTTTTGTGCAGTTTCCATGCATTTAGTAATGTCCTTCTCTCTAGGAGGAAAAAAAAAGTGTCAATCACCACATGAACAAATTTCCTGCAAAGGACTGATATCATCTGTGGTGATGATGTTCAAGCAAATGCTTATGAGTATTTGGAAAATAATTTCAAAATGCACAAGTTAAATACTACTTCTAGCAAAATGAAGTTCTCTGAATAACAGTATCATCAATGCAATTCATGGCCCTTACAAGACAGGAACATGGTTTTGGGTGTATGAATTGACTCATATTGCACATACCGGGACTAAGCTCAGTCATGACCGTTATGAAAAGTGAATTTTTTTTATTTCACAATTCTAAGGGCCTTCTTATACAAAACCAACAAACTTCTGTTTTGCAATAACATTGCAAAACAACAACAATTAACCTCTGGGCTAATAATCAAGACACTGAAGGATCACTGACATTTGGAGGTTTGGAAGAGAGATGCAGTGCCATGAAGAAATGCTATCACATCAGAACTGAGAGCACCATTGAAACCACCACCACCAGATTTTCATGCAGTCAATTCTCTAATCAAACTCCTTAGCATGTTTGAACAACAAAAAACCAAGTCTATAAAATATGATGGAACTAGACTAAGACCTAAATATATCCCTAAATCTATAGATTGGGTTTCACATACAGATATGAGTAAGTACAAAGAATGATTTATTAATTTTCTGTTTATAAAAATAACACACAAAGCAGAAAATGTAGGCTACGAGTCCATCAGTTCAGATCCCTACCAAAAAGTGGCACAGAAAAATCATCATTCCTTATTTTCATATCATACATATTCACAGCTGGAATACTTTTAAATGGTACATAACATGATCTATGAATGCACATGTTATGAAATAAGGCATACAATTAGCCTAAATGTCTGCAACCATCATCCTGACATGTTCTTGTCTATGGAGAGATGCAGTTCTGCAGACCACAGTGTTCTGACCCAATACTATAGTTTTAATACATCACTTATTTATAACTTACTGTAAAAGGAAAGTGTTTTTCTTCCTCATTCTTTTCTGAATGCTTCACATGCCCTTCATATATCAACTTCAAAATCATGTTTGTTTTAAGAGCAAATAATGCAAAACTACCCTTTTTCCCTATGCACTTGCCCAGGGAGCTCAGGTTCAGAGTCAAGTGAAAGCAGACTTTCTGCCATGCCCACTGCTTCAGCACTAGTCTATTATTCAATTTTTTTTTTAAGACTGAACTCAGAAACTGTAAATAAAAGTTAAAATCCAAAGTACCCAGCCTGTCTTTTTCCACTATACAGCTTTTTCCCAGTGGTTGCAAAGATGACAAAGGTAATTCCAATGAAGATGGTGCCTAGCAAGTCTCTAAGACTACAGAGGACAGAAACTCAGGCTATGGGCAAAGTTAATGAACTTTTTAAGGTACTAGATAATTAGATGAGAATTTTAAGAATACTTAAAATGAGTACAGAAGTGTCCATTCAATAAAAAAGGCTATCAATTCGATTTAAAATGATCCTTTAACCAAGTAACTAAATTTTGGCATCACCTTGATCTCCTAGGTAAATCTAGTATGGACTGGCCTTATGCAAATTGGTCATTTCAGTTGGTAAAAAGCAGACAGCTGGGAGACACAATAAGTGAGTGGAACTGAAATTGCCAGGGGCAGAAACTCTTTTCATAAGTTGTTGGTAAGTTACAAGAACGTACACCTTAAAGGTAAAAAGAAACCCTTGTCCTTTCTAAAACTGTATCCAGAAAACAACAAATGCTTGCCTTTTTATGAAAATAGCTTTGGTTACAGAGCATTCTTGTTAATTTATCCTTCTCCTTGACAGACAGACATATCAATCCAAACATCACAAAGAAAAAGAAAGAGCAGGCAGAAATAGGCAAGGAAATGCAACCATCAGAAAGCCCCAAGAGCTGACCCCCAGACACTTGTTCCAAAGCCTGGTAGCTCCCAAGATAAGGAGGTCTGGAGACCACAGGCAGGACTGCCTCAGGTCCTACAATAGCAGAGCTACAGGAAGCACATTCCACAGGTAAGACCATGAAGAACCCATGATTCTGTTTTTTAAACTTTTTAGGAGTGCCTGCCTATGACAACCTCATTTTTGTAAGGATGAGACATGCATACCCATTGGGCACGTGGTCCTACTAACTATATAACATAAAGGGAACAAAAAATCTCTTTGGTTTCTTAAACCTGTTCCACATCTTTGGACAGTCTCCAAGCTGGATCTCAACTTCATTTTTGGTAAACTTTAACAAAGGTTGGTGGCAAAGCTGTTTAATGGGCATGTGACACAATTAAGCAAGTCATTTTGTGAGCACTGGAACTTACCCTGCCTGCTCCCCACCCCAGCTTAGATTCTTTGCTGTGTGGTAATGCAGCTAAGCCCACACTACAGTGCATGAACTGGGAATGTGAATTTGTCTGTGCACCTATTTTCAAGAAGCTTGTGGAAAACTAGCTTTGAACTATTTCTGCTCTGTCAAACTTAATCAAAAGCAGCCAAGAAGTTCAAGTTGTCTGGAGCGTCAGTAGAGAGATACTGACAGAAAGGATTACTGGTGCAGGAAAACCCAGATGAAAAGTACATTCTCTCACCAAAAACATTCTGTCAGCTCGTTGCAGGGTTATGTATTTAATAGGTCATAGAGTGACACAGTTGGCAGATGAAAGTATATAAATTATTTGCCTGGGATCTTTGTCCTCTCAACCAGCTATCCCCAGATGATTACATTCTGTTAGCAGAGCCACCATGGGCAGTTTTAGGACTCAGACTTCTTCCCATACTTGGCTCTGCTCACAACTTCTGCCTTACTTCTTGCAGCTGTCAGCTCCTGCTGGAGTCCTTACCAGGCAGCAGAGGCTGTGAAAATGAGAAATAGGACAGCAGGTCACAGTAACTCAGGACTGTGTGCCCTGCTCTCTCCTCCAGCTCTCACAAGCACCTCTGTCTGTGCCTGCTGCCTCCCCAGCCCAGGTGATGACAGCAGCCAGATGAACTGCAGGGGGCTGTGGGAAACACCAAATCAGCTGGACACAGGCAACAGGAATGGAAGCAGACACCAGGGAGGTTCACAACCTTCCCTGCACATGAGCTATACTGCCGCCAAAGCTCTTCAGACCTGTACATCCTCAGCCTCTGTGGGGCACTGGGCAAGTAAAAGTGCTTTGCATATCAGATCCCATGTACATATTGGTCTTATCTTGGAGCTAAATCAATTAAATGTAAGTGAAAATAATAGTTCCCCTTTTACTAAATCCAGAAGTTTAAATAGCTACAAATCACACCCTTCCTCCAATACCTTCCCTGCTTTCCCAAAACATTTCAACAGCATAAACTGTTTATACTTCAGAGGCAAGTGCATACAATAGGCATAGAGCTTGTTTCCAACACAGCAGAGAAATAATTACACTGAACTTTTTACCTCCCACCTGCAATTCCTCCCCAAAAGAAACAATTGCAAGGCTAAACAGTGATTTAGCTGAATGTTGACACTGTGGTTCAGCAACCTCCACAATGCTCACATGAAACAATTTTTATGCATCCTCAATAACCAACAAACTCAAAGCAGCAAAAAACAATAAAAGGAATGTGTAGTTTCTTAATCCTGAAGCTTTTAAATGTTTGGAAGTAGGTATGCTTTGGGGAAAAAAGGGTTCTTTTCTTTCATTCTCAAATGGAGTCTCATAATAAAACCCAGAATTTTTCACACCTAAAATACCAAGCTGAGCCAAGCTTCCTTACAGTAACTGATTTACAGGCCTATTTTTTTATCAAGTGAGCCCAACACAAGATTTGTGTTTTAGCTCCAGCTTTAAGGCTTCAATTCAGTTTTCTCCATCTTGCACTGAATCTTCCAGGAAGACTCTGACTCAGTCACAGCTGTGCCACTGATTTCTGGCTCTGATGCATGAGTACATGCCTGTTCTGAAGAATCAGGTGCTACACTCATCAGGTGCTACAGTCCGATGGAAAGCATAAATACTCACAGGAACTGTCCTGAAATACCATCAAACGCCAAAAATCCAGCACAATATTAGTATAAATTGGGTAGAAATTCTTTTACTCTCCTTTTTTTTGTCAGAGAGTAAACAAAAATGTTTGCACTGCAGTGGAAGGGTAGAAAGTCATCCAGACTTCACTAATTTCAGTGTAAAATTAAACATCCAGTCCTGATTCTGAATAGACATTCAGGAAGAGAAGCAGTAAACTTGGATCACAAAATCAGGTTAAAAAAAAGCAACAGCTCTGAGGAAGCATATATCCTGTATTTTTTTTGTGGTTTTACCTAAAGACCGAGTCCTGCAAAATGCTTGTGGCTCTGCAGTTGATATTCCATATTTGATTTCTTATAGGCAAGAAATCGTGATCATTGAATTTATATATAAAAATATAGCCCAACTCTCCAGAAGAAATTAGCCTGCAAATAAAACTGAAAAGAAAAATACAGCTTACAGAATTTTCTTCGCTCAGAAGGTCTCCAGTGTACAGGACTGTTCACACAGCTCCTGAAACAGCTTATTTTATCCCCACCCTCATGGACCTCACAGTTCTGCAAGACACAATTTCAGTCTACAGTTTATGAACATTATGAACTCACCAGCACAGAATATGCTTCTCAAATCTCTGTCTACTTGCTCTTTTTCTCAAAAGAATGAGCCCCAAAATCTTGTGACTAAAAGGCATCATATTATCCCAAATAAAATAATGGGGAGGTAGGAACTGTTGGCATATACAGAAATGCATATATACATTATCTTTTTCTGTTGCAAAAGCTGATTCTTGGAGTCTGACTTGACAACAGCACACACATATTCATTTGTGTCAGTTGTGACTCCCAAAATGCCTTTTTGTGCAGCTGTTGGAGGGAACTCTAAGCACTATTTGTAATTAGATTAAATGCAACAAAAAACAAACCAGATCTAATCTGGGAAGATCCACGGTCAAACATTTTAAGGCCAAACTCTTAAATTTAAGATAAAGCGGCTGTTTCCATCTTTGCAGTTTTTATGCCAAAATACTCCCCATTCCTGAATTAAGGAACTTCTACTTATTTATAAGTATTTCACTTTTCAGATTCTTTGGCCTCTGGAGCAAGCCAATTTCCATTTCTCTTTTATTCTCAGGGTGGGGAAAACCTCTTTTACAGAAAAATAAAACAAACTAGAAAAACCCTACAGCAGGTCTAAAGAAAAAAAGGCCTCAATTATCCTCTCACTTCAAGATATACACTACAAATTGCATGTAACCACTTACATCAAAACTTAGGGATTATAGCCTCTTCTTTGGCAAGTTATTTGACTAAAATATTTTTAGCTTTTTTTTTTCTCTAAGTTGGCATTCAGCAGTGAATGGGCTGAGTTGTTTTTATCACTAATTCAAACAATCACCCTCTCCATTCACTACAGAAACGTGCAAGTTCTTCCTTATCTATTTATTCACCAAGAAAATACTTGAGAGTTGCCAATACCAACATGACTGGTGTTCTTTTGTGCGGTAACACTACAGAAATATTAAGATGATACAAGGAAACCTTTTATTTTGTTTTTCTTGTCCTGATGGCATAGAATTAAACCACTTATTTTGAGCAAAGGACACAGTTTTGGACACTCGCTGCAGAGAAATACCGTACAAGCTTACTGCACACTGAAAACTCAATTTCTCTTTCCACCATTGCACAAAGACCCAAACTACAGAAGAAACTTCCTCAAATACAGAAGAGTAAACAAACGCACTTCTAACCATGCTACAGGAAGAGTGTGAAGGGCAAGAAGTCTTGGAAAAATGTTTAAATTATTTAGGCATGCATACAGGAGAAGGTCAGTTTGTGAAAAGAGGTGAAACCTCCTTATCCAGGGATGGCCAGAACCACTCCACACTTGGACTTATTAAACTTCATCCTATTGGACTCTGCCCACCCATCCAACCATTCCAGGTCTCTCTGCAGAGCCCTCCTCCTTTCCAACAGATTGACACACGCTCCCAGCATAGGGTTGTCCACAAGTTTACCAATGAAAGACTCAATCCCCTCATCCAGGCCATCAATGAAACTATTGAGCAGCGCTGGCCCCAGCACAGGCCCTGAGGAGCACCACGGGTGCCTGTCCCCAGCTGGATGCAGCCCCGTCCCCCAGCACGCTCTGGGCCCGGCCATGCAGCCGGTTCTGAACCCAGCAAGGAGCGCTCCTGTCCAAGCCCTGGGCTGCAGCTTTTCCAGGAGTGTGCTCTGGGAGACGGTGTCCAAGGCCTTGCTGAAGTCCAAAGAGACAACATCCACAGCCTGGCCTGCAACCACCAGGCGGGTCAGCTGCTCATAAAAGGAGAGCAGGTTGGGCAAACACGACCTGCCCCTCCTAAACCCTCAAGTATAGATATCAAACTGCACTTCAAGATGTGTAGGACAAGAAAAAAATGTGCTAAAGAAAAAAAAGAAAAAATTGTAAGAGAAAAATACTCTGCATCACATTTTCCTAGATGCTGGGATTTGAAACTGACTTACATCGCAAGATGCTTGCTAGGGGGAAAAATCTTGGTATTCCCAGTACTGCCCATGATTAAAAATTTAAAAGTACTCAAAACATCTCATTTCAACAAGAACATATCACAGTGAAGATATCTACAGTAGAAGACCATTAAGTTAAATCTCATGCACATGTTGACTACTACTTTAAATGATAGGCCTTCAGTTACAGAACGACCCACCGATTGTCCCTCAGAGCTCTTAATCTTTGAGAAGTGTTGCTGCCTCTATGACAGCATAGAATACCCATTATTAAGTCGATTTGAAACTCATCTCTTCCTAAAAGCCATGTTTTAAGACAACCCCTGATCACAGGAATTTACAGACACCACCTGAGCTCACTCAGCTCTCACGCCAGGCCACCTCAGAGCTCAGCGCTGCGAGTAAGGCCTGCACTAACCACAGTCACCATCAAAATCCTTCTGAGGAATAAAACAAAAATACATGACCCAAACAAAAGAAACGAGCAGCCCAGACTGCGCTGCAGTCATGCCAGAGTGAACTTTAGAGGGTGAACCTGAGCTGTTTGTGACTATGAACACCATTTTCTGCTGGCTGGGGTAATTTGTGCCCTTAAATACTCTGAAGTCATTTGTTTAGAACATAACTGATGCTCATGTCCCAGGAGCAGTGGAAAACCTGTCAAAATTAGCACAGTTTATAATTCCTACCAAAGATCTACAAAGATCCTGAAAGGACTAGGAAAACATATAATGTGCCAAAAGCATTTGTTTACATCTGATACTCACAAATAAGTGTTGGGGTGGATGGAGATAAGCAATAAGCAGGGAAAAAATACCTAAGATATTTGAAGTTCATATAGTTAAAAATTTCCAAACTAGAACCTGAGCAAAAGTTCCCGAACATTATATATGTTCTGAATGTAAAGACTTATTTTCACTTGTTCACTTAAGCACAGGAGAAAAATTATTTGTATACATATGCAAATTAAACTTTCTGCTAGTCCTAAAATATGCCATGAAATACATGTTTCTTCCACTTCAAAGCATTTAACTACAATTTAGGGAATATTATTATAACAATGTTACCCTCTTTAATTTATTTTTTTCTACTGAGTATGCAATTTTCTACTTGGCTAATCATGTAGACATGATTATGAAACAGAAATTCATTGGGTCTCAATTGAAGAGCAGGGAGCTCATTTATTAGAAGTTAGCCATGTCAAAGAAATGAAAGAGGATAAATGGAGTTTTACTGCTGACTAGCATTAAAACAACATCAGTTTTCACACAGGGTTTTTTTTCTCCCCCAAGCTGTAACAGGGGATAGGGAAATGAGAAAAATTATTGCAGCACCTTATTTAACAATTGTTATATAGATTAATTGTTGTTTATGGTAATTGTTATTTTAAAATAAACTACAATATTTCATAATAAATAACCTATGTGTTTGAATACAGATTAAAATATCCTTACACCACATTAAGATATACATTAAAAAAGATTAAGCAATGTATTGCTACCTAATTTTTTTGCTCTTAATTGATTTAACTGGTAGTAAAACAAAACAAATCTCTGGATCCATTTTCAAATTAAACTCATTTTTTACAGCTAGAAGTTGCAAAAGTGGCCTTTCCATCTTTAACAAAAGCATTTGCTCATGGTTAGATATTCCAGTGAGTTTTGCACACCTGGCCCCATTCACCTACTGCACCCAGAGATGTGCTGTGCATTTCTTCTTCTGAAATTCTACATCCTCATGTCACGTTGGGCTGCCTGGTTGGTTACACAGGGCACAGTGCCAAATACCCAAAAATGCAGTGACAGACATTTGTGTTGACAAGTGCCAACACAGAAATAATCACAGCTAAAAACAGACAAAAAGAAATAAATTTCAGATGAGTGACTGACAGCATTAGTGCAAATCTCCAAGAGCAGAAAATGTTGTTTCACCACAGACTTTTAGGAAAAAATTTAGGCTTTGAGGGAAATCCAGTATCAAAGCTAAGGATGATTCTCCCTGGTTTAGCAGACAGAACAAGTCAGAGCATTCAGCAGTCCCAGAAAGCAGAGAGCTCACTCACAGTAGGATTCAAGAGTTCCTTGTAACACTAATGGGGAAAATTATCAGAAAAGATCTCAGAACAAAAATGAAACATTGGTTTCCTCTGATGTTTTGGTTTTGTTTTGTTTGTTTGTTTTTTAATTTGTTTTTGGTTTTTTTTCCTTGGAAGGTAATTCAATGGACTTGAGAAGGTAAGAATACACTAGAAAAAGTATTAATAAAAGTATTACTTTTCACTAGAAACTGGGGGATTCTGAGTAAAATAAATTCTTGGACAGTCCTTCTGTAGTATTAATTATAGCCTTCTAGGTACAGATATGTGAACACCACAAAATCAGTTTTCAAATGTGCTTTAATTCAAACAGAGAACAAGCACTGCAAGTTTTACCATCATTTACCTAATCACTATGAAAAAGAACAATAAATTGATGTTGAAGTTGAGAAGGTTACTGTAGTGTCAGTTACAAAGAAAGGCACTCCTGCACACATAATCAGCTTCAGGGTTTCTACCCATGTCAGCAGGATTTTGAGCCCCAGCTTTGTTTGGTGTGGTTCATTAAATAAGAGGCTGTTTTGCAATGACCAGTTTTCTGTTCCAGATTCATTGCCATCACACACAAACACATTTATACATACAGGGAGAGCAGCAACACCTGCATCACACACAGCAAGAGCAGTCAATAAATATTCCATACAACCTTGGAAGACAGCATTTGTAGGGGATGGACCTTGACAAAACCAACAACTGAGCACCTGGCCCTGAAAGAAATGCTAGCAGAGGGTGTACTCAAAACTGCTGAATGTGATCACACAGCAGCACTAACACATTTTCTGTTCATCCTTTAGGACAGTCATAGGAACATCAACTACCATTTCTTAACTCTTCCACTATTGTTATTTTAATAGTCTTTGCTATGAGAAAATCAATACAACGCATGGATACATTTCCAGGAAGGTCAAACTTGTTTCTACATAATACTTAAAAATACACAACTGTGTATTTTTATTAATAAAGTAAAAATACACAGCTTGTATCAGTGCTTTCCAAGGTGCTTTAAAGAGCTGTGCTGAAGAGTGCTGTATATAATTTTAATTGACCAAAACCCTAGCAAGGACAATGAGCAACTACAGCAGCTGGATGTGCTACACTTACATCAGCAACAACTGATATAAACAAGAACAAAGGGGCTTTACATCATAAAACACAATATTTGAGTGGTTTATTTACAATACTACTGAAGTATTTTTCAGGTACTAGTGTCCTTCATGCAGAAGGCTTAGCATGATTATCATGCTGAACTGCCAAAGTCACCTGCAGCATTTGGAATTGGCACCAAAATAAGCAGATGACAAAGTTATAGATGTCCAAGACCATTACTTCTCTTAATTGATTTAACTGGTAGTAAAATAAAATCTCTGGATCGATTTTAAAATTAAACTCATTTTTTACAACTAGCACTTGTAAAAGTGGTCTTTCCATCTTTAAGAAAAGCACCTGCTCCTGATTAGATATTCCAGTGAGTTTTGCTCACCTGGCCCCATCCACTTACTGCACCCAGAGAGGGAGCAATCTGAATGATACTGATTTTTGTTGCCTACATGTCAAAGTCCAGTTACACATACCATGAGGCTGACCAAATAAAATTATCATAATTTAGCCTCTTTCATTACAGTACACTGTGTTTGAGTGTAGGGAAAACAGGGCATAAAAGAAACAAACATTAAATGCAAAAGCTTTGCAGAACTTGTTCTTGCTTAGGACTATCTTTTTACACATACTTATCCTCAGTAAAGATTATCTATGGTGGGGACATAAAACCGTTCCTGTTTCTAAACTTTTCTCCCCAACATTAAACTTTTGTAATAATGGTATTTGGAATATCCCCTCCCAGCAGGGAATACATCTGAGCTCTGTGTGAGGTAGATGATCTTTGTGCATTTGCTTTTCAAGCTACAGGTCACTACTGAGTATTGTATTTTCCTTTGCTCCAGAGTTTGATCAAGGGAACATTGTTCGACAACACCACATTCTTTAGGAAGACAGGAACATTAAAGACAAGAGAAAGAGACTGGCAGAAAGAGACATGCACTTCATTAGAGTTATGATGTTTGGAACAAATGCCACACAAAATGAAAAGCCCTTAATCACTTCAGAGCCGAGTTGTTACGTACTTGTATCGCTGTAACGAGCCATTCTAAACTCCTTATAACAATCCAGTAGAATTCATTTCCAGAACAAAGTACAGGTCACTTGGAAAGCAGTTTAAATTTAGCCAAAAAACATAGTTGTTTCTATCCTGTAAAACCAAAATTCACTTTACTAGCATCAAAGCAAATACAGCACCATTAGAAAGAAAGAGCCACAAAAACAATAGCATTCAGGGTGCCAACCAGGGAAAAGACAGCTCTTAGAGGGCAGCAACAGAGAACACTACCTAGAATTATGACTTCTTGGACAAAACCTGTTTAACTTTTTTATATCATAGGCATGCTGATGGGCAAAATATGAAAATACTAGTATGCCAGCAATGTAATTACCAAATCAATCACAATTCATAATAATAATCCAAAACTGGGAGTTGGGTCATTGCCCAGAGATAAGAGATAGAAAGAGAAATATTTGAAAGAGCAGTTACAAGTGGCACAGAATTCCACTGTCCACTCCCACACGAGCCCAAAGGACTGACATCCACTGAGAGCTGCTGATGGTGATGGAGAGGGGCAGGAGGAATGTTAACAATCTTCCCCTCTTGACCCACATCAGACTGAGATCACAAAGCAGCTTTGCAGGGATGGAGCCCAGGAAAAGAAATACAGGCCACCCACAGGAAGGTATGCTGAGCTGACACAGACTGATGTATCTGCATTCTTCTCTTTCTTTTTTTTCTTGGACCCGTTTGATTTATAATTCAATTAGAACAGCAGACTGTATATCTTATCTTTATATTGAAACATTGCTGTTATCCATGAGACTTGATAAAAACAGCCTCATTTAGGACTTATTGACCTTCTTATTGCTAGTCCCAGGCTTTTCCAACCACTAAACCAGGTGCAGGTGAAAATGTCACAATTTTTTATTCCCTTCCAGAAAGATGTTGTTTCCAATGAATTTCCCTAGAATGCAGGATTAGCTCCTGCAGGAGGTCTGCTGGAAAACTATATCACTCTTCAGACTTGTCCCATTGTTTCTGAATGTGTTTGGCTTGCTGCCTCTGACACCTGGGTTTCCAACACCACAGTGCTTATTTCTGAAACATTACATCACAGAAATCAGAGGCAAGCCTCAACCTATTTACATAACACCTTCTGCAGCAGTGAAACCAGGTAGCAAAGCACCTGCCCTGCTCACCCAGTGCTCCCTGCCACAACAATCCTAAGCCCTTCTCTCCTCAACTACAGTAACAAAACACTTCTCAGAAACGTGCTGTGAGCTACACCACCAAAATGACTGAAGGCTGCAAAGTTTAGCCTGGACCAACTGAAGGATAAATCAACAACTCCAAGAGCAAGAGCACCTTAAATAAATCTTCATCTACCTGAATTAAAATCTTCACAGAGTGACAACAGAGGGATGGAGGAAAATAAACAGTGTTTTCAGCAGAGCTCAACAGGAGACTTAATGCACCAAGGGAGGGAGGGGGGAAAAAAAGAAAAAAGCAAACCAACTAAATAAATAACAGGGAAGAGAAAGTTCTCTGCTGTGCAAAGAATATTTGGCACTAAGGCACCTGAATGAGGTGTTGAAGGCAGAGGCTGAGTTCCCAGCTGAGGGCATAAGCACCAAGTCTAAGACCTAAGCAAACCCCAAGATCAGCCTTGTGAGCTGCCTATGATCCCAACTGTAAAAGCTGAGCCCCTGTGCTGGTTGCTGTTGTTTTACAGGACAAATGTTTACAACGTGGATGCCCTTTAGGAGGCTCTGGCCTTTTCCTTCTTCACTGTAACTAGTTCCCACCAAAGGCTGCTATCACAGAGTAAAGCTGTCTCATGCATTTGCAAAGTCATGACCTGTGAAATTATTTGCCCTCTCAGACAAATGCATATGTGCTCTCTCTGCAGTATTCTTTGAACAGGAGCAAGCAGAATCCAGATATAGAGAGGCATATGAAAGGAAATTGGTTCTGCTATCAGAGATTTAAAACACTGAATCACACTTATAGATCATTCACCTGCACAGTGGGGTCGTGTCTGTGGCACAAGAAGTCATTACTTTCACTAATTGAAAGCCCAGTTAAATTTGAACACAATCTCTCTATTATGCCTAAAATCTCCAACAGCTTCAAGAGAGCAAGCCTAGCTGTACGTAATGTTCTCAGCTAAGTGTTGTAAGAGGCTGTTAAGAACATCTTCCATCTTTGTCTCCACAGTTCTGGGTGACACATGTGTCAGTTTATGTACCTGGGATGTTGCACAATGCAGTCATTTGAGTAAAGGGTAATAACACTATTTGTATGCCTGAACTCTAATCTCTGCTGATCTTTACTTACAGAAGTGGCCTGAGATATCCACCAAAACACAACACAATGCAATTTATCTGTTTGAATAAAATACAAAAAGACTCACATAGAGTCCCCTTCTTTTTATTTTTAGAATTGCCAATAAATTGTTTGCCTTTATAGAACAGCATTGTGGTCACTGGAGGGTAAGTAACAGATCATTTTTAAGTTTTGAGAAAGTTACTAAATTTATTCATTTCTCTAGTATTCCCTTGAAAGATTATGACAAAGTCAGTACTACTCCTTGTTTTGCCAAGTTAATTAACCTCTCCCTTAATACCCATCACATGATAACTAGTATATGTTACTTTTTAATATTATAGACTACTTCCACCTATAATTAAATGCCTTTTTGCTGTCCCTGAATGCAGTATTGATTGTCAGAACAGAAGTCCAGCTGACTCACCCTTTCTGTTCGGTTTCAGTTTCTATTGTACCAAAAAGATACAATTTAAAGAGCACACTGGTGTCACTCGACCTTGCACAGTCCCCCCTCACACACGAATCACTCTTTACCTCCTCACCCAACATCACACATCAATCCCTAAAACACCTCTATAGAAGGGTCAGTCCTGCAGTGCAGAAAGAATCAGCTTCTTGGGATCCCTCCACAACAAAAGCTCCCAAAGAAGAAGCTGTAAAGAAACAAGGAAGATTCTAATGGCTCAAATGAACTTTCCTCAATAAGCAACACCTGCACCTGCCAGGAGCCTGCCTTTTGTGCTTTTAAAATCACCTGTGGGTTCACATTTAGAGGAGATTATCTCAGTGAGAAAAGGCTAAAAAGTAATTATCATTTTTCAGTGTTGTCAGATCCCTTCTGTGGTGTGACAATGAGTTCTTGGCTCAGCTAAGTTCAGCGACCTCAAGATGAATTTTCTTGGACCTAAAGCTGAACAGGTGTTCTGAGGAAACAATCTGCATGGAAACCACTATGTTGGCCAAGGCAGCACTAAACTACTAAGTGGACAGAAACAGGTCTGAAATTACAGGACAGAAATGAGAGATCTCAAAATCATCCCCATGCACACCCAAACACTCCCCCTCAAAAAAAAAAA